>BLKR01000927.1:0-375920 GCA_011170035.1 Teleogryllus occipitalis
AATATCCCTACAACAGATAATATAACTACAGCTGAAGACGAAAGACTGGTGGAATCGCTGAAGATGGGAATGAGAGAAGCTATGTTCCAATTTGAAGGGACTAACCCAACTATGAGACCAGTGTTACCTAAGATCAATACATCGAGACGAATGGCACGTATTATAGATATTATGAATTGCGAGGTACTACCAGAGGAAATTGAAATGGCGCACAACTTGCAATATCTCCACCTTGTTATATATTGTGCTGCAGTTGTAGTAATAAAATCCCTGGGAATAGACTGTGAAAATCTGTCAGGAAAAAAGCAGAGAGGCCGGATGATGCCACCTTGGGAGAGGCGTCTCGTCAGGAACATCGAAATACTGAGAGGTGATATTGCCCGTATGATGAGTTATGCCAATGGTATTCGATCACCAAAACTTGTGAAGCTGGCAGATCGTATTATGAATAGAAGTAAAACGCATACGCGAAGAGATGAACCTAATACGACAGTACAACAGTGCATTGACACGCTGAAACAGAGACTATCTGTATTAACAAATCGATTGTCCAGATATAGAACCAGCAGAAGTAGGAGGAAAGATAACATTTTGTTTGAAAAATTTGAAAAGAATTTTTACAGAAACCTGGGAAGAAAGGAAGAAGGCAATTACAAAGGATTATATCCAACACGAGAGCAGGTGAATGATTTTTGGGGTAAGCAACTTTCTGATCCAGTGGAATGTGATGTGAGAGCGAGCTGGATTGGAGAAGAGAAGAAACGCTGTGAACATCTTACCAAGATGCATTACCAAGAATTTACAACTGAAGAAGTCAGTGAAGTAATCAAGAACCTATTGAATTGGAAAGCTCCAGGACCAGATAAAATTCATAATTTTTGGTATAAAAGATTATGGTGCACTCACCAAAGGCTGGCTGAATTGATTAATGATGTCATACAACAACCAGATAAGATGCCAGAATTTCTTACCCAGGGAATTACATATCTGATATCCAAAGACCCACAAAAACAAGAAGATCCAACAAAATACCGCCCTATTTCTTGCTTGCCAACGATGTATAAAATCATTACATCGTGCCTTTCACAACGGATATACACCCACTGTAGAGACAACGATATTATTGCAGTTCAACAGAAAGGCTGTAGCAAAGGCTCCATGGGTTGCAAAGAACAATTAATCATAGATTCAGTAGTGTGTGGTCAAGCATATGCAAAACATCGCAACTTGTTCATGGCGTATATTGATTACAAAAAGGCCTTTGATTCTGTACCACATACCTGGCTGATAAATACTTAAGATCTATGAGGTTGATACAAAAGTTGTCTCCTTCTTGGAACACGTTATGTCGAAATGGCGAACAAAAATTATCTTAAGTACTCCTGTTGACAACATCCAAACTGATACAATCAATGTGCGAAGAGGTATTTTTCAGGGAGACTCACTAAGTCCCCTCTGGTTTGTCATCTGTATGAATCCGCTATCTAATCTCTTGAATTCCACTAAATGTGGATTTGGAATTAAATTGGGAGCAAGAATGATGTATCGCATAAATCATCTTTTATATATGGATGATTTGAAGATATATGCTTCGACAAAATCTCAACTTGAACAACTATTGAGTATTGTGGAATCATTTTCAAAAAGTATTAAAATGGAGTTTGGCCTGGAAAAAATGTCGTACATTGAATATTGTAAGGGGAAAGCTCCAAGAGGGAGCCTTTGAACTTGAAAATAAACAATTGATACAAGCGATGTCTGCTGAGGAAACGTACAGATACCTGGGAGTGAGACAGGCAAGGCACATTGACCAATGTAAAATGAAAGATGAACTTGCAGAGGAATTCTTCCGAAGAACCCGAAAGCTCCTGAAAACAAAGTTGAATGGAAGAAATATCATGAAAGCTATTAACACCTATGCTGTCCCAGTCTTAAACTACTCATTTGGCATTATTAAGTGGAGCAAAACTGACATTGAGAACTTACAACGGAAAATGAGAGTTTTAATGACGAAAGCACGCATGCACCATCCAAAATCTGCAGTCGAACGTATAACACTTCCGAGAAATATGGGTGGAAGAGGACTCACAGACATTGGAAACCAACTTTGTCGGCAAGTGAAGAGCATGAGAATGTATTTCCACTTTGCGGCAAATACATCAAAACTGCATAAAGCAATTTGTGAAGCAGATGTCTATACTCCGATAGAGCTGTCGAGACAGGATGTTGCGGACTTCTCATGCAATGACGGCCAAAAGAGAGATTTATGGATGGCCAAAGCTCGTCATGGAAGACATCCACATGAGATGAGCCAAGAACATGTCGATTTGAAAGCATCGAACTACTGGCTTATATCAGGACAGATCTTTCCAGAAACTGAAGGGTTTATGTTGGCTATTCAGGATCAAGTTATTCCAACGCGTAACTATTTGAAGCGAATTGTTAGAGATAGCAATGTGCAGAATGAGTTATGTCGTTATGGTTGTCCAACAGTGGAATCAATTCAACATGTTACCTCGGGTTGTACACATTTGGTAGGCACCGAATATAAACAGGGACATGATTCGGTGGCCAAAATTTTACATCAAGCGTTGGCTCAAAAATGTCGTCTTCTGACTGAAGATAAGGTACCGTACTTTAAGTACCAACCTATGAGTGTACTGGAGAACGAAGAGTGGCGCTTGTATTGGGATAGAACTATCTTAACGGACCAGACAGTGATTCACAACAGACCGAATTTGGTTGTGATTAACAAGTGTGAGAAACATGTCATGCTTATTGATGTTTCTGTCCCAAATACTGGCAACATTCAAAGCAAATACACTGAAAAAATCAGTAAATATGCAAATCTTGTTGAACCCGTTGAGAAACAGTGGAATATGAAAAGAGTCAACATTATCCCGATAATTGTTTCCAGCACCGGAGTCATCCCTAGGAGTCTGATAGGGGGCCTTAAGCAACTGGGTTTGAATGAAGATCTGTACAAACCCATGCAGAAGGCTGTTGTTATTTCAACAACAAGAATAGTACGGAAATTCATGGGAAACAATGTATTATAAATTCTTTTAAAAAAATAGATGTATTGTGCTCTGATTATGTATATCTGTGCAATTCATTCAAATGTACCAATAAGATGAGAAAGTAAAAACAATAATAATAATAATAATAATAATAATAATAATAATAATAATAATAATAACGAAACATCGATTCCATCATCCATATAGTTTAATACAGAGATTATATCTGTCTAAATAATGCAGACAGAATACTATTGAATTTGGAAGCATTATATTGTCAGCAGGAAGAGAAATTACGTGTATATTTTCTGTCGGTTGATACTCCACTTAATAAAGAAATTTGTTCTCAGAATAAAAACATCAGCGCATTAAATCTAGCTCAAGAGAACAGAGATTTCCTATACTTGACAGCTCAAGACCGAACTAACGCTTGGAAGACAAAAGAACTGCATGGAAGTTTTATAGCAACGTTGGGCTCTGAGGATGTTGGTCTGAAATGGCCTACAGAATGGCTGCGAACAGCGCGGCGGGTCATTATGGTGAAACAGAGATTCCTGTTCTCCATACAAGGCCAAGCTATAAAAACCAGAACCTATAAAAAATATGTTATGGGCTTAAAGATTGATAGCAAACGCCGATTTGGTATAAGTACTTTTACATAGTATTTTTTATGGCTTTTTTATATTCTAATTTTTTTAATTTACAATTTAAAATAAAATTACAAAGCATCAAATTTCATTTGAAGTCTATTGTATCTTGGTATGTAGAAGCATAAAATCATTTAGAATAAGATGTTAATTAGTGAATTTACTATTTACATACAATTCTGTTTTACAAGGGACATAGAACATCTTACAAAATGCCACTTCTGTTGGTTTTTTTAAAATTACATAAAAGCAGGCGTTACGGGGGAAAATCAACGAAGGGAAGAAACAGTACTCACCGAGTAACTATTAAAACAACTGACTAACAAAATCATCAAAACGATAGTTACAATTGTCATTAAAGACATATTTGATCTCATTATCATTAAACGATGCAAATAAACGGATAAAATGCTATTATCTTAAAATTGTGACGATAGAAAATTAACGAATTTTAAATCTGAAATCATCACACCCGACATAGGGTTGGTACACGTTATCCTCTCGAGTAGCAAAATCTCTGTAGACCAGTGCAAAATCTCTATAGATATAGGGATAATCAACCAAAACAATATTGAATATACAATTTATATATAGCGATATACAATTTATTGGTGTAATTGATTAACCCCATATCTATAATAGATTACCACAAGATCTCGGCTAGCACCACAGAATTGAGTGCTATCTCTTTATGCTGCTCAGTGCCTGTACCTGAGAAGGAAGATCCTCTCACGTGCTTAATAAAGGGTTTTGAACTCGTGTTCCGATAGCGTATGTGTACATTTGGAAGGGGAGACAGTGCCCCATTGTTGAAGGTACTGCTCCTGCAAGTGTGGGCAAATCGCATCCGCCCACAGCCACCGCGGCTGCAGTTCCCATCCTCGCAGAGGCGCCCTTCGACCCGGACTTTGCACGTAGCACCTCCCTCGTTGGAAATTATGGTCGCGGGCTAACAGCAGCACAGTAAATACCTCTGGCGAAAAGCACACAAAATTGCCGCCCACCAAGTAAACACGTGCTCCAATTCCGCCGCTCCGTGTTTGCTCCGTGCGCCCTCTTCCTTAACGAGTCGGGGCGAGGAGCTCGTCGCCGTCCCTGAGGGACAGGGCCTCGACGCTCGGAGGCAGGAGCTTCTTGCTCGGCAAGTGAAGGCCGGACCATAAAGATCACCATCGAACGGACGGATATTTTAATTCATGTTACTACAAGATTGGCACGTTTTACAACCCCCAAATACGGCTAAAACATGTATGGCGTGTTGAAAACTAAACATTACATTCAATTAACATGAAAAGTTGTCAGATATAATGTAATATAATAAGTGGATATTTAATGAGAAAATTCGCCTGTAAAGTTTGGTTTACAACTCGTTCAGTTCGAGGAACCACTAGTGACTGTGCATGTGCTCGTCTCTTCAACCTCTAATGCAGATATTCTTCTCTTTACACGCTGTGAAATCTTTAATCATAACGTCGTCTTATTTTATGCGAAATGTTTTATATATGAAGTTTAATGAACCTATGCCCCTCTGTGGATCTAAATACGTCACTCGTAATAGTAAAGAAGTAAACACTCACTGGCCTCAACGTTAAGGTGGATTACATTTTGAGAGAGATTTGCCCCTCCCCCTAGCCCTCGGGTCTGTTTACCCGATTGCTGCAAGAGCCTTTTGTACCAAGCCACCAAGTGGGGGGCACTATATCAGGTTTCTCGTCTAACTAAAAATAAAAGAAAAAAATAACTGACCGTCATCTGTGAAGGTAAGGCAAAGTTTTATTATCCGTTGTTTTGAAGTCAAAGACAAATGTATTCGTAAGTCGAAGAGTCAACGGCATCTAAAGCACTTGCTCTATGATAGAGCGCATTGTCCATTATAACGTATTAAAATTTTGCTGCCCCATGTTACGCGTCTAATGAACTTGTCGCCCACAACAGTGCATTGCTCCAGTAGACGCCCTCGATGAAAGTATTTCCAAAATAATTCAGCTGACCGCTTTCCACGTCGCTGTACGTTCTCCTCCCTAGAGTTAATTTAAAAAAGGTACACTTGAGTTCCAACAAAAAGATCATATTGCTCGCAAGTTCCCGATGGCTAATCAATCGGCAAACAGTTACCTGTTCCACT
Source organism: Teleogryllus occipitalis (assembly GCA_011170035.1). NCBI lineage: Eukaryota > Metazoa > Arthropoda > Insecta > Orthoptera > Gryllidae > Teleogryllus > Teleogryllus occipitalis. The sequence goes on from BLKR01000927.1 coordinate 5,793, forward strand.
TCTACAAACATTTTGTTTCGTATTTCGTATATTCTTGAACCACCGATTAATTATATTAAAACCTTCCCCAAGGTTTTGCCAATCTTCTAATCTCTTGAAGGCGCAACTAATTGGGTATATTAAGGATAATTTAACTTTAAATATCACGACTTCATCATGCGTCCACTTCTTACAAACACACGCTATCGTCCCCCAAACAAAACTCTCCTCCATAGAAACCAACTGCATACCTTAATTGTTAATTCCGTACGAGTTGATACCCTCCTACCAAGTTATGCTTTCATTTCGTAACACCGCACGTTAATGTAGGTGTAAGGTAGAAGGTGTGGCATTTAATACCCCATGTGCACATTGAAGATGATGCGTTACGAAACCTAAAGAGTCGCGCAGCAAACGCCAACGTTCGCTGTTACAACAGGGAAGGTTTGCTTTCCCCACTGGCCACGGTATAAAATGTTGAACCATCAGGCGCGTCATTTATTTTCATTGGTGGCAATGCACTAACAAAGTCTCTAGAAGAGTTATCATTTAGTGTCGCAGCAGGTTTTGAGAGCTCCGAATGCAATTGTGAAGCGGCTGTCAGAGCTCCTAGGCTGCCTGGGCGAGGGCAGGCGCCTCCTCCCAGCGCCCCCTGCTTCGCTCGGCGCCCGCAATCAACGCAGGGGGCGTTGGCGGGGGAGGGCAGGGGGCGGCGGAAATGAAGGCGGTCCAGCCAAGGACCAACGGCCGCTGCGCTTTCTCGAGCTCCTCCCCGCACGGACAGCGCGCCGCCAAGAAACGTTTCATTAAAAACAATATTGATCCACCCGCTCCCGCTCTACCCACTCCCGCTCTTCACAACCTCTCTCTGACCGCTCCACTCTATCTGCCCGCTCACACTCTACCAGCCCCCGCTCTTCTTGCCCAGTCAGTCCGTCCAGGTTCTACCTTCCTGGGTGTGCCTCTCCTGTTCTATCCGCCCCGACCTCCCCACTCTACCCCAACCGCCCCGTTCGACCCCTACCCTCCCGCGCCCAAGACGCTCTACCGCTAGTAGAGCCTATCCTGCACAGCTCTGCAATCCAGCCCTTCTAAAGAAGCAGGGGAGACAAATGAACAGAGGGACTTGATTAAGGATTACGAGATAAAAATGAACGCTGCAAATAATTAACGAAACATCTCGCCACCGCACGCATAAACGCGTTAAATAAGTAATGAAAGGGAAGAAAGAAGTCAAATCAGCGGTGAGTAATTTAATGATCAAAGGCTTTCTTCCTGGTTTTTACTAAATTTCAAAGGATGCCAAACGAGTCTGGTAAACGATACATCAGCCAGACGTTAATACGACTTAAAGGATAAAGTCGCACACGTGCATGAAGTTCTAGCTGCCATAAGTCTTTTTAGTACATTCCATTCTGACGTCCTTCTTTCGGACTTTAAAATATCTTAACTCCATATTCTACTACAGAGAGAGAGAGAGAGAGAGAGAAACTAAGACGAAATGTTTCGTAGGAAAGCTACTTAGCGATACGTTTAATTGACAATTACAAAACACACTTTGTACAACATTCTTGCAAGTATAAAATGTAGGAATAACTTTCACTCGTGAAAAACAGACGAAGAACTTTTAGTGTTAAGTTTCAGAAGCTGGTTTCCGTAGGCGTCATTTACACATGTCTGTTTCGTAATATTTTCAAAGTATTTTCATTAGCTGCAATGAAAACATTTCATGAAGTTGTCCGACATCCAGTGAACTACACATCGAGAACAAAACTCAATTGTGTGAAACTTATTTGAAGTGAAAATTTGCTGATATTTTTTAATTAAACTTATTTAAAGTTGCATCACCAATTTTGTTATTAGCTACTATTGATATTGAATGTATTCTGATATTGAAATGTGCAGTGATATCGGCAAAAATAATGATGTTGATGCGTTGGTAGAAATTACAGATATCAAATCATATATAAGAATTCCTTAAGTTCTTAAGTTCCATGTTTTCCAATTACAATACAAATAATAAATACTGAGGATTCGACAAAAAAATTTTACGTGAAAATGTGAATAGAAAAATAATAATAAAACAGAATGTTTGGCAATAATTCAAAGAATATCAACCAAGTATTAAATTTAAAATAATAACCAGAAATATATTTTTTAAAAAGATTTCGCTCAACGTCTAGAATAGAATTGCTGTGTTGAAAAGCTCTTGTATTAATTTTACTGTTTAATGATTTAACTTTGAATTCGTTTATTATAGTCCGAATTCTTTAATTACAGTACTCTTATAGTCCGTCATTGTCACTTAGCTCTTTCACGTTTCTCGCAGAATTGATTCAATTAGTAAACAAATCGTGAAAAGTTCCAAAGAATGCTGAATAAACTTGGAGTTCTTCATAAACATTGAATTGGAGTGTGAGAAAATTTTCATCTTCGTTTTTATTAAGGCTAGAGCATGTAGTGAACGATACAACGGTGGTTTTTCTGGTAGTGTAGATTATGCATAAGAGGATGATTTTCTTCGCGATATTAATCCGAGGGAAATACTTTTTTGTATTATTGTTTCCAAAAGTCTAAAAATGAGCCATTTCCAGAGACTGGTTGGCATTTTCCAAACCTGTTATACAATATTACCAAACAATACGAAGTTGATGGCATCCCTTCAAAAATTGTATTAAATTGTTCTAGTGGAAAAATTAGTATCTCATATTCACGTTTGGGAGCATAATGGAATGTGATATCACATTTCTCATGAAACTAGTTGCAACTGCTTTGAACGTACAAGGGAATTATCATTTCCATTTGTTGTCCGTTATTCACTTCACTTGCAATAAAAAGAGTTTACATCTTTTCTTACGAAAGCTCATTTTTTAAATTTTGCTTCACTGGGGCAAAAGTTTTGCTCTAACACTCCAAATCTCATTACAAAATCATTTAAGCTTTTCTGAATATACCCAGTTAGTGAATTTGTGAGACAACATTTGGAATACCTTATTGTGTTAATAGATTGTTTAAAAAAATACGAAAAATGCCCCATGCTCTTTGCACATCCCTAACATTTTCTCGCAGAGCTCTGGTTGACAACTGGTTCCACATGGGGTGTGCAGGAGGGTTTGGGCAACCCTGCCTGGAATCGCCTTGGCCCTGTCCCTCGCCCCAGTCTGCGCCTCCTGCCCTGCGCTCCACTTCCATGACAGTTCTCCACTCTGCCCCGTTGGCCTGTGCAGTGCCCCCGCCGTTGGCCAAGTGATGTGGTACACGCTGGTCGGGGAACCACCCCGTCCCCGCCACGACCCGCTCCTCTCACCCCCACCCCTTCTCTCCCCGTGGCGGGGCGTGAGGGAGGGGCGGGGCGTTTGCTCTGTGCCAGGAGGGGAGCGGCTGCAGAGATGAGTCTTCATTTCGACCTTTGCACCGCGGCCTCCCTCAGCGAGGCGCCGCCCGCCGCCAAGGCACACACGCCTGCAGGCTGCGCTGTTCTCTTCTCTCTCTGGTCGACGCCCACACGTTCAACCAACGAGGTCACGTCCATACGTGGTACACGCCATCAGCCAATTTAAGTTTCTCATAAACTGCTCAGATCACATTGTTAAGGTAACGAACCAATACTGACAATTGCACGGGAAATAAAGTTACTTTGTTACATTTCTCTACCCTATACACGAGTGTGACAACTCCGAACGATAAAATAGCGGCTATGACCATCAACAATGATGCCATTGAACTAGACAGGGAGGAATACTGAAACTTCAAGCCTTGTCTGAGCACAACTGACCACAACGCGGAAGGTGAAGTAATAAAAAGTAGGTGTTGGAGACTAAGGTTACCTTCTTTCAGCAGCATCAACATTACGTGACAGCAGGGCGTTTTGTAAAACCGTTCCACGTAATAACTTCTTTGAAATAATTAAATTAATCAATAGTAATAAAAATATCAATTGGATCAGAATATACGGACACTGAAGAAAAGACGTCTTTCCTTCTCCAATATTTTCCTGAAAGAAATTGTTAACTTTTCCAAATCTCTATCATAATTTTTACCCTTTGCTTTACTTTAGCTTACACTTTTACTTCTTTTTAATACGTGAACATATTTACTACGACAGTGGATGCAGATTTTTTTAGGTTTGTGGTATTAGGAATGAGAGGACATTAGAACGCATCAGGTACATGGAACCACGTCAGGTTTCGAGAGACCCACCATAAGAATTCGAGAGAAACTCTTTTGTTGCCTCAGTGTGTATTACAATATAACAAAACATTAGGAACGGAAGGGAAAGGAACTAAACGGTGAAATACTTCAATGCCCTTTCCACAAAATGAGGGAACTTCTCAGAAGCACACCTATGAATAAAGGCGACTCAGCACAGATGGATTTCGCCGAGCTGCGAGCCACTGCTCGCCCAATCCTGAGCAGCTGATTTGTAGTGAGAATATTCGCTACTTCTGATGAGTACTAAGGACCGACGGCGTCCTAAGGACGGAGGGGCGAGCTCTCGGCCAATAACAAGCAACTCATCCACAGTACTCGTGATTGGGCGACCGGCGGCTCGCTTCTCGCCGCATAACAAATGCGCGAAGCCGCCTTAGGCCCATGCCGAAGAAGTAAAGCTGCGTTGCCAAAATCACAAATTTTGCTTTTGACTTTTGCCATTTCTCTTCATTCTTCTCTCAAGTTCTTTTCAGTGCTGTTTGGTTCTTTCCTTTTCCAATCTTTTGTTTTAGTGGTGTTTCTCTATTTCATATTTTATTTCTCTATTCCGCTTTTATTCGTCTCAACGGGATCAAAGAAAATACTAAATGGCCTAAAAGCGGAACGTACAGAAAGCAGTAACACGAGAGGAAGCTTTAATGTCAATTACTTTTTAAGTATTACAATATAACAAAAAATAGTACATTGGTGAGTGAAGCAAAATACAGCTGCCAAGTTCATGAAAGTATAACTATCTATACATTTATAAATGTAAATAATTGAAATATTAAGACACAAACATACTATGTAAGCTGATCTATTATTTTTCCTGTAAAACGCTCTGAAATCGTAGACGTGTGCATCAGTGTGTAGCGTGCATTGGTAAGAGAGAATGAGTTCTGTTTTCGTTCTTTGGCCTCCCTTTGAGGGCAAGTGCGAGCGACCGTGCCCTCGCCTTCCCTTGTCCCTGCCCGCTAGCGCCGCCTGGCGGCTGTGGCCAACAACTGCCTTCATTTTGTCCCCGTTGCCTTCCCCCTCCCCCACTCCGCCATTAGTGTCCGTATTCAATCCGCGCGTTTCCGCGTGGGTCGCCCCGCTTTTTTCTCTCTCGCTCTGCCGGGGCGGGGTGCGGATAAAGGCGAGAAGCCAAAGGTGCTCATCCCGGGGTTAACACACCCTAGTAAAGCAATTTACGAGTGTTGTGGAAGACTACGTGGGGATTATACATCGCGTAATCAGCCGTTGTTCGGCACGTCACGTCATCGGGGAGACATATTATGTGCCAAGATACTAAATACAAGAACAACTTGCAAATCTAATTAGAGCACTAAAACTACTTGCGACACGTTTAGTGATTTTTTTCAAGTCATTTTAAGCATTCATTTTTTTATATCAACGATCCTTTAAAAACAATTGTGATAGTACTAGCGATACAATTAAATTGCAAAATGTTCTCACCTGAGTTCACAATTTACTGTTTGAAATGTTTTAAAAAATTATAAAAAAGTTCATGAGGGCGTTCTAAAGACAAAAACGTCCTTCAAAATGTTCTCCACATGAAAATGACAGTAGTACGTCGAAAATGTATTCTCATTAGTCGTTACACTACTAGGGTACCTGGGTAGGATAGTGAGAGAGGGGGAGTAGGGAGTTTTCTGATGTAAATCACATTCAGATGTTTCCACTGCCCTAACAAGTGCGTACGGGAATCTGCGTGGAAGAAAAGCCTCCTAGAAATGCACATGGCAGCGCCTTCCAAGGCCCCCTTCTCCTGAGCGTCTGGCGCGCACAACAATCGCCTCAGCCCCGCTCATAATGCAGCCACCAGCGCCGCAACTAAGCCAATTAGCGCGCTCTCCTGGGCCGAGGGGGGCGTGGCGGGGGGACAGCCTGACAGGCAGCCACGCGCCTGGAGAGGCCTCTCCGCCCGCCCAATTACCAAATAATGCACGGCCGCCTTGAATGCTGCAGTAAGCCCTCCCTCATCAGACGGTCGCGTGTCAGGTGTTTGCAGGCGAGCAAACGAGCCATAAACGTATTACATTAAATTCTACGAGGAGAACATCTTCACAAAAGGCTACGTACTTTTACCACCTTTTGAAAATGTGAAATTATTTGTTTAGAGGAAGTGTTTTGTATTAAAAATTGGACATTTATTATTATGTAGCAATAATATCTAATTGGCAGAATCAAAAGGGAAAAATGGCACAACTTTCATCGTTTCGATAAATTTGTGTACGTACAAATGCTTCCGCGTATCTCTTCAGTCTTTTACCAACCCTCAATGTTCTAGAACAATGCAAGTTATACTTAACCCCTACAGAGTTAGACTCTACATCAGGTTTACAATTTCTTACGTTTTTAAGACAAACACGTATTTATAGGTTTAAAAAAGTATGCATATGGTGGATGGATGGATTGATGGATGAATGAAATTTCATAGTTTTTAATATAATTTTTTATTAAAGTTCACCAGAAGCAATGTCTTGTTTATTTAGCCTGACCACTCATGCAAACACACATACATAGCCACTTCGAAGCAGCAATTACTCGCATTGGTCATATACGTTGGCCAAAGCATTTTTAAAAACATTGTACATGCAACGTACAGAAATAAATCCTCAGAATCCTTGCTGTACATATTTTCTCGCTTAAAAATCAGACTGATTTTCTTCTGTATTTTTTACAAGGTCTAGACGCCTGAAAGTACGGAGATTTTGTAAGCATAGCAAAGAACTTACAGAATTCATCATTTGTTTTATGAATACAGACGTCACAGGACTGGGCAAGTCAGCAGATCTATTTTTCTTCTTTTTAATTCTTTTTCTCCTCCATTTTCTTTCTCTTTTTCTCTGTACATTCTCGTTCTCCTCGTCCTCAACCTGCGTTTTCTCCTTGGTGCCCCAGCAGATGTTAGTGCATCAGAATTGATCATCGCGAGTTGCAACCCACACACGTCAAGACACGTGCCCAATGCAGCACTTGGCAGATGCGACTGTGAGGGACGTTCTAGCAGCACCCTGCAAGTGGCCTAGCTACAAGCAACGTATCTTCCTAACATAAAGATCCTCCGCCCTATTGCCTCGACGCTCACCCCGTTGTTGTGGAAAGATGGAGAAACAGGCAGCGTCATAAAAACAGTTATTCATGAAATAAATGCGCAACTATGGTTGTTCCTCTGTTTAAAGTGCGGTGGCGCCACTGAAGCGGTTCCTCTCTCATCTCGTGGCTCTTTCCCCGCGCTCCCCTTACGCTTCTTCCCAGAAGCCGCCATTTGCGTTCGCGCAGTCGATTAGCACGAAGAAAGAAACCTCTTACTATGTGCGCTCAAGTTCGAGAAGCGGCTGCCTGCGCCGGAGAGCGCTGATGGAGAGGAGAAGCTGCTGCCCTCTGTAGGGCGATTTCCTGGCGCTCTTCGTCTCAGTATCTCGCGGCCCGCAGGTGCCCCGTCTGCGACAGTAAGTGATTCCCAACCACCGTCTTCAGGGGCCAATAGCCGATCTCCTCGCCCCACCCCCACTCCATCCCCACTCGGCGGCCATGAATCCTAGTTTGGGGCCCCGCCGCAGGGGCAGCACTAGTGAAGGACGAGGCGAACACACAAATGAGGACAGGGGGCATAACATGAAAGAAGCTGACGCCAACAAAAGTTGGACAAGAGAAAGATGAAAGAAATAGGGATAAAAGAAAAAGGGAAGGAGGAAACCGAGAAAGGAATAAGGATTATATAAGAGAAACCAAGGGAGTAAACGGGATTGAAAATGAAAGTAAAAAATGATGATGCGGGGAAAATGAGTAGGGGAATGTACATCCTTCGTTCTAGAAGGAGGGTCTAGAAGAGAATCTACCCTCATCCCTCTCCTTTGGCTTCTGCACTGCTACGCACTCCTCGCCTTGTCTACCTCCCCGCCTGCCAGCGCCGCCTTGCACTGACGCCTTCTCTCTGGACCTCGTCTCATCACTTCTATAACATCTTTCTCTCCTAGAGCAGAGACTGGACACTAGAGCTGGTGCTTACACTCCTTACTTGACGCCACACATACGAAGAAGGCTAGGCAGAAGTGTTTTTCAAGAGCTGAGACTGGAGAGTCGAGTGGGTGGGGAGGGGCAGGGAAGGGAAGGGGAGGGGTAGGGGCGCAAAATCCTCGCTGCTCTTCATCCTCATCGTGGCCGAAACACGGGACTCCACCCCTCGCCCTTTGCTCTTAGGCCTTCCCTCCTGCGCCTAAACCGTCCAGACGATTTCCTCTGAAATTATACTCCGTTCGTCTACACGAACTCGAGGCACAGAGAGAGGGGATGGATATTTTGATTTTGGGCATTGCAGATTTCAAACAAACGAGACACTGCACCTGGATTCCGCTCGGGTGGATTCTGCATATGGCACGGACGGATAGGTCACGTGGTCCATGGCGTGAGGCAAAAGTCTCATTATGTCCTCGTACGTTATTACACCACTGGTACGATATGAGGGCGGATCTGTTGTATGTTCAAGTGCGAACATAACTTTGAAATGTGGTAATCGAAAATGAAAACAAAATTATCTGTATGTACGTACACACACTTTGAATGGTGTTTGGAGCGCAACAGACGTATGAAATATTTAGTGAAAAGAAGTGATTAATTGCAGCACGGAAATGTGCTACACGCCGACAGCCCATGTGATCTCTGTAGATATATTCTGTACAAATTACTCGCGATTTCTATTCTATTTCCCCCCTAGCTGACGAAGCATAACGCCGTAAACTTTTGACAAATAGCGGAGACCTCCTTTCTGGGAAGAAGGGAAAAGCTGAGCTCGCAAAAAGAAGGCGGCCCTGGAAGCTCCTAATTGGGCGGCGGCGACCCCAGAGCCATCTGGCGGCGCGGCCAACTGCGCTAATCCGCCTCCTGCTGCTTTTTTGTTCGTGACAACCTCTGTCTGCCGCCTACGCCCTAGCACAGAACGTTCAATGTGATTCGAAGGCAGTTTTCAAAGTTATCTGCGTCGTGATACGGAAAGTCGTCTGTGATGTCTTTTTCTTGCAAAATCGTTACAACATGAAGAATGACAAAATATTCGATACACGCCGGAAGACGCAACTACGTCATGTCAAAGTAACAAACTAACATAAAAAGCATCATAACATCACTCTGGAAGATTTTCGGTATCATTGCATTTAATTATATTATCACTATGATTTTAGACGATGTGATAGTTTATAAAAACTTTAGAAGGCTTCACTCTTGTGTAAAATGATTTAGGACTCCCTAGATTCAAATACAGATCTATAAATTATCCTGCCACATTGTGTCTCTCTTAAGACCAGAAAAGTCGAGTTAAAGCAACAAATAACAAAAATTCCCTTAAGGCAAACAATATAGCTAATACAAACTTAAGATAAATATTCATAGTGTTATTAATGGTGTCTAATTCATTTCTCTGAATATCATGGAATGGTATACAGGAAGAAAGTAAGTTTAAAATAAATACCAAACCATACTTTTAATACATATTGAATTATTTATTGCTATCCTGCTGTTCACTCGTCATCGTCTGTATATGACGCAGCAAATTAGCAAATCAAATCGCAATAGCAGCGATCAGAATATCTCTTCTCCATTGAAAGCAGAGCTTAAACAAAATTGCTTTCATTTAATGCACAGATTACAGAATATTCCAGATATTCTTATTACCCAAGAACAAGTCTATTTCTCTTTTTCCTTTTTCTCGTTTTACAAAAACCCAAATCATATTCACGAAGTAGTTTTAGAATTGAACTCATACGAGGGTGGGTTTAATAACGAGAGAATGTTTCTATTGCAGCTAACGTAAAAAAATAGAAAATCCGACAGTAAAGTTTCTCATAATTTGTTCACGAACTAGTGTAAACAAGCCAACTAAATGACATAATCAGGACTAGAAAATACAATTAAAATAAATATTTATTTTAAAAAAGCTTTGTGGAGGAACCGAATTCTCTGGTACAATTACGTTGTTTTTCTGCTTGGTTTCACACCCCATCTGATACTTATTATTCGCATCCTAGAGAAGCATTCTCCTATTGTTATGAAAATATTCACAAGATTACTTCATTAATTTGTCACAAGCAGTTAGCACAAGATTTATATTTTATCTTACAGAATTATTAGATATTTCAAACGTTCAATGGCAAAAATTCAATGTTTAACACAAGAATTGTACTATACTCCTCATTCAATGTTGAAGTATTATCGAGCCTTTAATACCACAATGGAATAAGTTTCTTTGTATTAGAATATTTTGCAAGGTATTTAAATTTTATCGAGGTATAGAGCACACAAATTGAGTTTTAAGTTTGGATGTGTGCTGTAGATGCCGTAATACATTGTTATGATCGTTGTGGATTAGTGTCAGCTGGTGCCTTTAATTAATGGGGGGGCTGCATGCAAAAATAAAAAAAAATGAATTACCTTAATTACTAATAGATGAGCTACACACGACGAGGTTTGAATGTTGAAAATTTATTTATGACCCTTTCGTTAAAATTTATGCTGTTGAGAACTGCCCTTTCTATAGATAACATTGCCAGCGCAGTCAATCTTTCTTCTCTCATGATACTTCTAAGGTAATTTATCCGCTTCCTAGCTGAGAAACATCGCTCTGGATCGCTAGTCATTGTTGGGATAGTTACAGCAATTCTCAAGAGCTTTACAACTTCTGAAAAAGATGACTTCAGATTGTTTGAAATAATAAAATGAAGTTGATTTGCGCCTGAGAATTAAATTCTCCTCTTGAATAAAGAGCAGAAATTTTCGTGTGCAATTTCTGCTTATCGAACATTTTATACAACTCCAGACATTCTCTTAACTCTCCATCTGGAAATGTTTCGCTGAATTTGATGAAATTGGATAGCATTACTACTGTTGAAGTTTGAAGGTGTTTTCTGTACTCAAATCGCATATTAGGCTGAGTTATAATGAGATCAGACATCTTTGGCAGCCACTACTCGCGTATTACGTTCTTGAATATGACGTCGCTTGTTGACACTGTTAGGTTCACTGCCTTTTTCGTTCTCTAGTACTTCATTTTTGACTTCATTAACTGCTTTGACAAAGTTAGCAATACAAGAACGAATCTTCACCATATCTGCCTGGCGACATTACAATTGATTGTATAAAACATCAACATGTGACATGATATGATGGAAAAAAGTTAGCCAAAAATTAAAATCTTCAAGAGTCTTCAGTAGAGCAGATGCTTCTCTTACGGAGATATCACATGAAGACTGATTCCATTAGAACTTGAAAACACTCTATTAAAGCTTCCTTCTTTCCAATACGGCGTTTACTGTTCTCGACTTGAAATTCCACCTTATCACTCCGGCAGTGGTATTCTCTTTTCCACACAGGTGTCTAATGCAGTTACTCTTTGCGGAGGTCTGGAAAAGAATGCTGGAATGGATGATAAATTCGCAAAGAAAATTCTCGCTTTGGAGTTCTGTTTAGCTGCTTTCCATAATTATATTTAATTGGTGAGCGAAACAGTAAATAAAATAAGCATTCGGATACAATTGTTTGACTCTTGTCTGCGCTCCACTGACAGCGCCACTCATCACATGAGCACCATCATGTGTCTGTCCAATTAGTTTCTCCTTTTTGTCTTTTAATATTGTCTAATTGTGCGAGAATGCATTCTGAAATAGCCTTTGCATTCTGTCCATGAGAATTAAAAAAGCGCCAGAATCTTTTCCCGACATTTTCTTTTGAATCACAATATCGTAATACAATAACAAGCTGAAAACCATCCGATACATCGGTGGTTTCATCAGCGATAATTGCTAAGAAGTCTGACGCATCTACTTCTTCCAAAATAGCCCCTCTACAAACCTCCAGCATACACTGCAACAGTTCAACATGAATAGTTTGTGATGTACTTTTAAAAGAAGGGCACTCTAATGTGATTTAAGCACAAGTGTCAAGTTCACTCGTATATACAACTAAGTTCATAAATATTCCCCTATTTTCAGACTTGTCACTTTCATCATGTCCTCTTAGAGTTAGTTCGTTTGATCCATAGAAATTAATACAGTTTATCAATCTACATACTACCTGGCGATTTTTGCTCACTTGATTGTTGTGACGTTGAATGGATTCCTCCTAGGCTTTACTTGATCTCTGACGTACATCTACAGAGCCCAGAAGAGTAAAATCAAGAGTATTGTTAACATGCTTTTCCGATTTTTCATGTTTGTGAATTTTCCAATAAGTTTCTTCAAGTCACACATACCTTTTTCGGTCCACGTCACAGTTGATGGATCACCTAAAGCTCCAAAAAGGAGACACGGAAAACAGAAAAGCGCATTTTGGGACTCGCAACCACACAACTATTTGTGTTTTTTTATATATTTCCGGATTGAAAGTTCTCGTATATTGTTTCTGACGACTCGTAACAGATTGAGATATGTTCAATACCGGTGTAAGTCTACGGCGAGCTTTTATATCTCACTTTACTTCAAGAGTTAAACTTATAAATTTCAGTTTTCAAATATTGAACAGAGTTACTATTCGTATCCATTCTAAACACGACAACATAACAGAAAAAATACGAAATACAGCACCTCAGCTATACCACAGGTCCGCCAGAGCTTTAAAAATCGTGTAACCTTTGTGCAAAACCGAAGAAGGGACTGCCCTTGCTGCAGCCCCTCGAGGCCCAGTGTTGAGAAACATAATCAGCGGGGAAAATGAAATCAACTATGCTCACACTCCGCTGCATACAGCTGGGACTGGCAGTCCCAGGGAGGAAGTGGAATTACAGCAATACCCAGCGGAAGCTTTCGCAAGTTACACACGCACCAGCAGTGGGTTATATTGGTAAAGTAATTGAAAGAAATACTCTTTCACGTAATTTATTTTAATGTCAAACAGAAATTAAATAATTCTGACAAGGACTGGGGGGGGGCTGCAGCCCCGCAGTCCACCTCCACCAGCCGCCACTGTTGTGGATAGATCAGCAACTAGTTGCCCGCCTTAGTGTTCAAGGTAACTGGCAGAGGTATGTTGAAACAGCCGGTAGTTTGGTACTGCGAGTTGGGATTTCCCTCAAGCGGCACATGATAAGTTATTGATTCACATCGCAAGACGACAATCATAGTATTTTCGTAAAGTGCACTAAATGTTATGTATTGTTATGTTTTGTGTTGGCAAGGCAAGTTTCAAGATGTAATGGAGTTTTATGAGCGATTTGATTGTATAAGGAAATTATTAAAACGGACTTCTTAGAGAGCTACTGCTGACATCACTGCGAGTTATGTTCATGCACTCACTTCGTCAATGCTTTCCATTTGCTAGCTCATTAGTAAATGGTTTTCGTCACAATCTCTTACAACGCCACAGCTCTGCATGATATTCGTTTGTTTCCCAACTTAATAAAACTTGTCCCTTCACACAGTAACTCCTCTACATCGGATGGTTACGTTGAGCAGGTATCTATTGAAATATGTTTATTCACACCAATAAGTATTTGTTGTTTTTGTTGAAACAAGACGAACTGCTGTGATTAACTTCCGCCTAAATTATAGCCGGAAAAGCTTTGTTACGAAATATTTGCTGCGCTTCTAAATAAAATATTTTTAAAGTTAATAATTGTTTGCTTAAAGTTGTTAGAAATAACATTCCGGTGCACTCACCAAGTGGCCTTCGCGAGATCAAGAGAGTAGGCGTTTGGCTCTGTCGAGACATAGTCTCCTCATAGAGACAAACAGAAGTTTCCATTCTTACAAGGACCCCTCAAATAAAAAAAATTCAGTTGAGTTCAAAAATCTGCATCAATTCATAACAGAAACGGACATCTTAACAGAACTGAAACTACGTCATCCATCAATTATTAAAATCACGAGACTACAAAAAGACAACATCCCAATTCCGGTAGTTGCGGCCGAGTTTAGTGGCAATGAACCTATTGAAACAATTCTCGAAATCACCCAAATATGTAATCATCGTGTGACTACTGAAAGACGCCGGAAACCCAAAGGACCCATCCAATGCCAACGATGCCTAGACCACGGACACACGAAAAACAACTGCAACCATGTCATTAACTGTGCATTTTGTTCCGGAAATCATTATTCAGTGATGTGTCCGCAAAAAAGTGATACACCGGTTTGTGCTAACTGCAATGGTAATCATAAGGGTGATATCAGAAACGAATCGTGCTCATACTATAAAAAAATCATTGGACAAAAAAATAGTGACCAGTTCAAAAACAATAGTAATGAAATGCACCAACAATCCAAATCCTCACCGCAAAATTTATCTCACACTTCCTTTTCAGGTTTACCACCAACTCAACCCATCCCGAAGTTTACTCATCAAAACACTCCCAAACCAAACCCTTCAAATTTACCAAATCAACCACGCAATCGCATCCAATCATCTTCTCACTTAAACAATAATTCCAGCAACAATATAATCAACACAATCGTAAATTCCATCACCTCCTGTATAATAAATTTCATCAACTCGCTAATACCATCATTAATCTCAACCATTCAAAATTCAATCACAGAATATTTAAATAATAATAATGTCAGGTCAAATTAATAAGAGCTTAATCATCATGAATTGGAATGCAAACAGCATTCAAAATTTAAAAAAACGAATTTATCCATTTCTTGCATCATTACCAGATTGGAATAGCATGTGTTACCGAATCACATCTGTGTAATAAAAACAAACTCTACATCCCCAATTATATCATCTACAGAAATGATAGAAACGAAACAAAAGGAGGCGGCGTATTTATCGCAATATCATCCCACATCATTCTTTACCAAGTTGACATTCCACAAACACCAGGTATAGAAACTGTAGCAATACGCACAACACTAAATAGCCCAACAATTACAATAATAGCAGCTTATAAATCTCCCTCGGCAAAAATCAAAGACGCAAATCTAATTAGCCTATTTAATTCGAATGAAAAAACACTATTACTCGGGGATCTTAATGCCAAGCATATAAGCTGGGGCTGCCACACTAACAATAATGATGGCAAGATCCTTGCTCGAACCATAACAAACAATAACTTAAAAATTATCACAACAATAGACCCAACCTACTACCCACATGATCGAACACGTAAACCAGATATATTGGATATAGGTATAACAAACACAGACATAAAATTTCACACCACCACAGTGTCCGAGCTAGATTCTGATCACATCCCCGTACTGATCTCAGCACAAAAGTTAACTCCACAACATGCAACCGTACCTAAATCAAACACCCTAAAAATCAACTGGCGAAAATTCCAAGAAATACTAAGAAATAAAATCCCACAATTTAAAATATTAATTAGTCCCGCCGAAATCAATCAGGCTGTATCACACATGAATTCGCTAATCCACTCTGCCATCCAAGTAACACAACTAAATATATCACCTAATAACCATAGTAATAAACATAAAAAATTACCATCTGATATTTTGATTGCAATCTCAATAAAAAATAAAACAAAGAGACTATGGAATCAGTTAAGAACACCGAACTTAAAATCAGAACTAAATTTAATCACAAAAGTAGTTAAAAACCTAATAACTAACCACAACAACCAACAATACCAAGCATTATTATCTTCACTCCATGCTAACAACAACTCTTTATGGCAATTCACCAACAGAATACTGAAAAAGAAAAGCACGATACCACCAATAAACACTTCGACAGGTAAAGCATATACATCCGTTGAAAAATCCGAAGAGCTGGCATCCTACTTTTCGTCAACGTTTATAACAAACATCTCAAAACCACACCCTGAACATCAAACAATACACAATAACAACAAAAAGACATACTACGGTCCACATCGCAACATACATCTCACCAATCCAGCCGAAATTAACAAAATAATTAAAAAATTACCCTCCAGGAAAGCACCCGGCCACGACAACATAAACAACACAATAGTGAAAAACCTACCTCCCCCTGCAATAGCATTTATAACTAACATTTACAACTCCTGTCTTAGAATAGGTTATTTTCCACAATCTTGGAAGCATGCCATAGTTATCCCCATTGCCAAACCGAACAAAAATCACGCCGATACAAGTAGCTACAGACCTATAAGTTTACTCCCCACGTTATCCAAAATTTTTGAAAAAATAATTCTCAACAGACTAAAATAACACTTACAAGCAACCAAAGCCATACTAAAGGAACAATTCGGATTCACTGAAAAACTTTCTACACTACACCAACTCCTCCGCAATACCGAACATCTTTATTCATCATTTCAAAAAAAATATCACACAGTAGCAGTTTTCATCGACATAACACAGGCGTTTGATCGGACGTGGCATGAAGGTCTCATATACAAAATAAAAAAATAGGCACTCCACATTATATCCAGTCCATTATTCAAAGTTTCATCAGTAACAGGACCTTTTCCGTAAATGTAAACAACCACCATTCCAACCCAAGACCAATTTTAGCAGGACTACCACAAGGATCACCTCTATCACCTACTTTATTTAATTTATATGTTGCAGACATTCCCAAACTTAACGACATCCACATTGCACAATTCGCGGATGATACAGCCTTCTATAACTCCGGTCTTTCACTTACTGATTGTAGCAACAAAGTTCAATTGTACCTTAACCTAATAGACAGCTGGGCTTCAAAATATAAAATCCAACTCAACCCAACCAAAACGGCCGCCAAGATCTTCACACTCCGTCCACACTCACCCCCGCGACCACTCATGCTAAACAATACACACATCAACTGGCTCCCTCTTAATACCCCAATCAAATACTTAGGACTGAACATGGACACAAAACTCAATTGGAAGCAGCATATAGATGCCAAAATCATTCAAGCCAAAATCGAATTAATACAACTAAAGCCATTAATATACAGATCCAGCCCATTATCATATAATTCAGCATTATTAATATTTAAAACAATAATAAGACCCTTGCTACTATACGCCTGCCCAATCTGGTTAAATGCAGCAAAAACCAACTAAAGGAAATTACAAATCATACAAAACCAATTCCTCAGAATTATCTCAAACGCTCCCTGGTATGTCACCAACAAACAGTTACATAACGAATTCGACCTAGAGACTATAGACCATCACATCACATATCTAGCCACCAACTTCTTCTCAAACATATCCCAAATACCTTCATTAGCAGTTCACAGACTCGGCAAAAACCCATCACATAGAACCCGAATACAAAATAAGTTTCCATTCCACATTTTTCTCAAAAAAATTCTCTGATCTAGATCCCGACTAGAGGAGCCCCATGGGTAACCTCAACCCTTGTATTAGTTTTAAGTTTTAATTTAAGTTAGTATTAAACCATCAAACATATGTAGAGCTATTTCAACTGAGCTATGTATTCACCATCTATGGCAAATAAATGAAAAAAAACAAGAAAAGAAAAAAAGAAAAAAAAAAAAAAAACACGTCAGGCATAAACTAACGTAACTGTTTAGGATTTGGAGGTTATGTACTCGTATATAGTTAGGCTACATTGATTGTCACGAAAAATTTATTATTTATCCATAGGACGTTATAATTGCCAAACATTTCCCATTCCTAATATAAACAATATAAATATATTATAGTAAAATTTTCTAGGAAGCAATAGTTTTCTTTGGAGATAGACAAGTATTGCATATTCGTATGATACAATGAGATTTCATGTATTATTATGTATTTACCATCTTATAATAATCATAATAAAAGCAAAAACAGGGTCAGAGCTACACAGATGTTTCATAAAAACTTTTAGATCCTGTTAGTGGTATTCAATTCCAATTAGTTCTTAGTTATAACGTACGTTTTCGATTATATGGCATGCAAAAACTCATTTTTCTGAAGATACGTTATTTCCTTTTGACGATGATGTTTACGTACTACGACAATTGATTTCCCGTCCTGCAAAAACTCTAATACCTCGCCAGGAGAGTACCTTAACGAAACGGCCAAACGGCGAAACGAAATGGCCCGCGCACGATCTTTCCTTCTTTATCTTTGTCCCCTCCTCTCCTCTTTAACACACATACGATTATGAACTTTTTATCGTTGTGACGCGTCAGGCACCAATAAACTCAGTCGACGCGAAAACGGCGCGAAGAAAGCTCAAAAAACCCGGTCCCCCCTGCAGGAAGCCATCCACCAGCGCCGAACAAATGACGGAGCTTCCACGTCGACAGGTGCGTTGCTAGGCCGGTGCAACCGGTGCGCGGCACCACGACCCCCGAAGCCAAGGGCCCCGCATGACAACGCCCGCTCGCTACCAACAAAGACGGCACTGGCAGACGGAAGGATTTCGGCGGCTGGACACGGCCTCACTGCTCGAGGTCAGCGAGACCTGCAGGGCAAACACCAGATTATATTGCATCGTCGACAAACTTTCCATTCGAACGAATCAATCTGATGACTAGAAGTCATTTTATGCTTTGATTTTTTTTAAGTGACCGATGATATGAGGTGATTGTTACACCTTCTGCCATATAATTTTTTTTTTAATAGTGGTAAGCACATTACTGAGGTCACGAGCCTCGTTGAGAAGGTCGATCGCGATATAATTAAAAAGATTGATTTTATAAGGCAGGAGGTGTAACAATGACCTCATATCATCGGACACTTAAAAAAATCGAAGTATTGCGGCTCCCGAGACGTAGCTACGGCATTGCACTCCGATCCTAATTTTACAAAGAAATAAAAGAGGTCATCTCCTTCAACTTAGTAAATTTATTGAGAGATTTATCTCAATAAATTTACTAAGTTGACGGAGATCACCTCTCTTATTTCTTCGTATAATAACGTCAACAACACCACATCCCATTTCCCACGATCCTAATTTTGGCGGAGAGGTGAGGAGAGCGTGCCCAGTGTGTGCCGGGCTCTGGTTTCGAAGCCTTCCCCGCGGGGCGCGGACCGCCCGGAAGCCCTGGAGGTGGCGTGGCGCGGGTGGCGCGGGTAGCGTGGAGCGGGGCCGAGTGGCGGGGGGCGGGGGGGTTCCCGGGGCGTCTGGGCGCGCGCCGATAGACGCCGCCGCCGCCGCCACCGTACAGCAGCCGCCGCCTGCGCAGCTGCATCCGGTGGAATGCGGCCGCTGGACACGGCCATACCGCTCGAGGTCAGCGCGTCCTGCAGGACAAAGACCACACTACATTGCATCTTCGACAATGGACCTTCGACTCTTACGAATTAGTCAACAAGCCATTAGAAGTTGATGAGTTTCTTGTGTGGCAAGTGTCTTGCATAAATATATTAATTTATTACATTGTTCGATATCACGAAAAAACGTGAATAATTTTCCCTTACATTTTCTAAACCAGTAGTTGCTAATCTGTGGGACTTTACATACAATTTCAATCATAATTTGCAATCCCGCGGATCACTAATAAGAATCGTTTTCAGAAGATAGCAAAAAGATATTTGTAAAATAATAATAATAATAATAATAATAATAATAATAACAATAATAATAATACAACTTTAATTTTATTTAGTTCCTACTTAATATCAAATGAAAAATATTCATTTTAGTTCTATGAAATTTTACTACTACGAATATTTTTATCTTAACAAAGGTGGCGTTTAAAGCTGGTTTCATGGAAACAAATTCATTTAAATCATGATTAGGCCCATTCACGTCACTTGACAGTCGCGCCCTACCCCCCGTTAATTCCGCTACCTTTTTAATCCTAGGGAACTTCGATCCCAGCCTCCACTCCGTTGGGACTCGGAAGCCCATTGCGGCCACAAATTTTCTGCCGCTATAGATGGCTCGTAGGCGCGTGGCGTCGCTTGAACCCTGAGGCAGGGAGATTTGGAAGCGAACAGGTGGCGCTCACTTAGAGCGCTTTACGAAACTCCTTCCCGTGGCGTGCAGGCAGCCTCCATGCGGCAATCGGGCAGGAAGAGGACTCGGAAGGCATTGGATACCGCATGGTGATTGGGATAGGCTCCATCATGCACCAACATCTAAGCGGGATTCACACCAGCTGATCCCGCAGCTGATGACTGCTGCCTAAGGGTCACAGCCAACAATATTATTTTTTTAAATTACAAAATATACAATAATATATTATATAAATAATAATAATATATTAGTTGTCTTTCGGAATATAAAAAAATATTATCTTCAATATTAAAACAAGTAAAATAAAACAGCAAAACTTCGTGCGACCATTTTTTCCTGGTTCCTTCATTGTAATCCGCCGGCCGGTTGACGAACGGAGTTCTGAACTGAGCAAAAAGGTTTCAAAATCTTGATTCACAGGTATGTTGGTTTGACAGAGCCAGTCACAGGGTAACACATCATTTGCGCCGCTTTTTTTCTCCCCCCCCCCCCGATTTCTAACACGTGTTACGACACCAACATCTCCGACCATTTGTGTTTATCCCGGGCGTGAATCATGTGAAGGAGTGGAGACCCGAAAAGCCTTGTCCGTGAGATAGAATGTTTCAAGGGAAGGGTACAGTACTATATGGATTTGGTTGGTTGGTTGATTAGTGATTCCGGGCGCGTCAACAGCTTAGGTCATTAGTCCCGTAAGTGTAGTGCATGTCCCCCCGGGAGATGGCGGTGATCTTCCCCCGCTGGATGGCGAGATCCGGCGCCGACCTACCGTCGGCTAGTGTGGTTTCCCCCTAACCAGGACTCTTACCACCAGCGGGGCAACGCCCCGGCCGGGACAAGCACTAAGCTCCCGACCGGTCTCCCGGAATATGTGGTAGTGTAGTGCATGTTAGTGTAAGTGTGTGTGTGTGTGTGTGTGTGTGTGTGTGTGTGTGTATGGGGAGAGGATAGAACAAGGAAGAGGAAGGACAGATCGCGCGCGGACCGTTTGTTAGGGTACTGCTCCAGCATTCGCCTGCTGTTCTTCGGAGAAACCACGGAAAACTACCGATCAGAGCAGCCGGCCGCTAGAATTCTCCTCCAGACAGCGACTGAATTCGACCTAGCTGAAAAGCTAGTGTCGAAATTCCTGCCACCGTGAGGACTCGAACCTAGGATCTCCCGGTTAGAGGCGCTGCAGTGACATCAGTTGATGCACTGAGCTACCCACCGGTTACTGTATGGAAATAGAGCAGTTATGCTCGCAGTGAGATGGCTCTAGTGGCACAATGAAGTCTCTCCTCTACGTTACCGGCTCTGACTCAACAGAGTAGTGGGGAAAGTGGCTTTGGAACTTAAATGTGACATGATTAGGCGGGGGTTTCAAAATCAACATCGTACGTTGATGTTATTAATTTTTGGGGCATTCAAAAATTACTTATATTCGTGTTTATACTTGTTCCCCCGTAGATGGTGGCATTTAGAAACAAGAAACTTGAACACACGATAATCGAGTTCCTCGGTTCCAACGGAAACAGTTTCATTTGTGTAGAGGCACGCGTTGCTAACTACGTAGTGCGAGAATGAAATTCGGCGTCAGCTGGAAACTTACAACATTGAAGTTCGCGGAGCAGTAGGTTTTTTGTTATTTTATACTTTTGTGAACACAAATAATTCAAATGATCTCTTATACATTATGCGAAATCTCAAGTTTTCGAGTGTTAATCCTTATTGTCAGAAAAGCTCAAACGACATTTTTCCAAAATGACTCATATTTTGCTCGAAAAGTTTCATATAAAAAGGGTTCTGCTCGTCTATGATATGTCGAATTTTAGTTTCAGATATACTCTTAGAAATCCACAAATTCAAGAGAAAAGTTGCAAACTGTGTTTAGAAAATCGCAACTATTGGACAATTTGTTTCTCTTTGACAATTTCTACAATCAACATGTTGCAGAAAAGAAACTAAACAATTGGGTTAATTCAGGAAGTAACTAACAAATTAATATACATTAATAACTTACATTTTATGTGCGGGTTTGTTAAATTTGAGAAATTTGTTGATTAAAGCTTTTAAAGGATAAGGAGCTTTCAAGGATTTCACAAGACTAGTCGAGGAAAAGTTTTGGTATGCCAAGCATTCTCTCGTTATAATTTCTTCGGTGGAATTACAAACATATTTTCTGCAAAAAAAACAACTTTGTATGATGATTTTATAAATAAAATAGAGTTTTCAAAAAAAAAACACGAAGCAAAGCAATGTTTTGAGTGACACGTGATTTGAATTTTTGTATGAGAAAAAATTTAAGAGCAATACCTGGCTAAAATGGGTGCACAAGAAAACAATGCATGCACACAATGAATGTTTCTTTAATGAGTACTACTTCCTAGATACTGGCACACATTATTTGCGTCAACTTTGCACAAGAGCGATTATGTAAAAGAACAATGTATAGTCCATACTTAACTTTATGTCAACATAGCATACTCCATGCCACTTCGAATATGCCATCTTGAGATAAAACATGAGGATTTGCTTTGTTCTTTGTTCCTTTTACCTTGCTCGAATGCTTTGTAAACTAAATTGCAATGACTTGCAGTTTAAAAGTATCATGAGATACTGCTGCAAACTATGATTTCTGCCATTTATGCGAATGAATGTCCTTTATTTCCAGACATGATGTAATCCAAGTGATTTTCAATGTTTTTTTCACTAATACGCTTAGTGAACAATGAGAAGAAAGAATTGATTTAAATTTCAACCAATCCCAGCTATCAGCAACAAATTATCGATTTTTTTTTCAGTGTAATTTACGGTAGATTCAATTGTTTTTCATTCATTGTCAGTTAGATTCACTCTGTGAACACATTGCACAATTATTGTGTGAAAACAAACAAACAATAAGCGTTAAAGAAAAATGAAGTGTTCCGATAATCATTTTCGATCTAGTATTGGATCTCTCATACACAAGGTGGTATCTAACAAAAATAATTTCTTATAATAGCTAGACATTCCAAACTAATATTGAAACCTTACCTACAGATAAAACGAAACATGAGTCGCCAAAAGTACGTGAAAAATCCTGTTTCTAGATCCAGTTCTAAAGACAAAGGAATCACACCTTCTGGTAATTTTAATGAGGTGTGTAATATTATTTTTATATTTGTTTATTTTAATTGCCAACAATATTTTTATTATTAATAAAGGATATAAACGAAATCACTTACGTATATCTTCCATTGTTTCACATGAAATCAACATTTCTTGGTTCGTGAATCGTACGATATCTTTTTTTTCATTTTATTAGTTGTTTTAATAGTTTAATTTGAGTTTACAAATGTTCTTATTCCCTAAATAGTCCTCCTTAATATTACGATTGCTTAGGAAATTATTTATCAATCCACTCGTATTTTTGCAAACTCAATACGGATTGCACTCGCTGTATTTCTTATGGTACTCATGATTACTCGAAAATTATGATTGATTTCTGGAGTCTGAAACCTCATGAGCCCCCTCCCTCTTCCACTTCGGTGCGCCGCTTGATGCATAAGGACTTTTCCTCATTAGAAGATATCCAAAATACACAACATAAAGTAAATGTATTTATAGACATATAGATATTTATTATTTCTGCAGGTAGGTTTTTACAACCTGGTGGAAGAACACTACAATGTACATATCATATAAGAAATATAAATAAAATTTAACTTTAAATTATTTTAAGACAATAATAATAATAATAATAATAATAATAATAATAATAATAATAATAATAATAATAATAATAATAATATGATAAAATGCTAACAAAAAGGGCAATAATAATAATAGAATTAACTCTACATTTTATGGCTGACCTGCACAATTATTTTAAACTATATACTACGCGACTTTTTAATTACACATAATTACAATTAATTTAATTCACTTCACTTCACAACATTTGCACTTCACTTCTCTTTCTACTTCTCAATTGCACTCCTCTCCACAACACGTTACCACACTTCAATACAATACTACTTTGAATAATACGTTGAATAATACTTTGAAATACTAATTTCCTTTCCAATTCGAACACAGTGCCCCTACAACGGTTTGTTGATCGAAGTCATCATTAATGCTGGAGGAAAGGACGACACAGTTGTTCTGGGCACAGAATTGAGGAAGCGCCAAACATAATTTAATTTTTCTTTCTAATGTGTTTATTGCTTTTAAAATTGTATCGAGTAGTTAAATGCATTTCACATTGACGTAATATTTAATTGTGATCAGCACCAGGGTTGGGCAGTACTTAAATACTTGTACTTGAAATACTTGTTTTAAATCCATTTTATATTTAAATAACTGTATTTTTGAGTCTTTTGGACGTGCATTTTAAAGATGTATTTAAATACATTTTTAAAATGCATGTCCAAAAAACTCAAAAATACAGTTATTCAAATACAAAATGTATTTGAAGTAAATATTTCAAGTACAAGTATTTAAATTGAGTTTAATTTAAATACTTGTATTTAAATTAAGCGAGTAATTTTAATTGAGAAACTAACCCCCAAGCTAAAGGCCCCTGCCCCACGAAATACAGATACGTCATATTCAGCATACGGTGATAGCACACCACTACACTACCAAGTACTTTGAAGATTGACAATAATTATACAATTATAAAAATCAACTACAGTCAATTTATTAACATTTGTTTGAATATATGATATTTTGCAATATAAATTCATATTACTGTTGAATTCGTGAACAGGGTTTTCATAATCATACAGGTTGCCACCTGTTTGTGTGACATTGTGTTTTAATATTGTTGTTTTTCTCTTATGTAATGGTAAATCGTTTTAAACTGTTATTGGTGACACTAACTATTTTGTATACTTATTATATATAGTACAATGAGGAGTATACATATACAATAAGTGTACTCCTACGATTGGTTCCTTAATTTATGTTTGATCTTTATGTTTCATTTTATTTTTAACTAGTGGACCCGGCTGTGCTGTGCTTTTGCAGTGTATTACACATCACAGACTACAGGTCACTTGATATTACTCACGTTCTACGCGCTGTGCAAAAATTCTAATAGATGAAAGACTTTCACGCAAGAAAGGGTTTGTTCTATGTCCTGGTTTGAACATGGTTGACAAGTATCCTGTTGTTAAAACGTACTCCCTCAAATTTGGGCATGCGTTCGCTACGACTATCTTGGAGAAATTTGATTTACTTGTCCGAGGTTCAAGTAATAATTATCGCTGATATTTCACAATCTCAGGTCTTCAGGGGCACTTGAGTCGTCATAAACGAATAAATCATCACTAGGGAACGGACTTTACTGTAATAAAAAAAGCAAAACATGTACATATATATGTACTTACATTTTTTAAATATGTAAGAAAAAATAGGAAATATGTGAAATAAAAACTCGTTATAACGTTTACAATTCCATTCTTCAAGCGTTTTCCGAGCAGAGTTCGTTGCCGATCAGATCTTAACATGGATTCAGGGAGACTGACTGAAAGTTTAACATCTACAGAAGCAATTAATCGCTAGTTTCATCCGAAACATATAATACTTTCGTATTATATACAATATTTTTTACGAGGAGCCGGCGCTCAAGTGAATAGTACCGTGTAGTATCCTGCGATGGAAAGAGGGGGGGGGTAAAGGAAGCATATCCCCCCCCCCAACACGAGAAAAGGGATAAAGCAATGATCTGGAAGTTTTTTATCGAGTTAGGCATGGGGTCAATGAAACACGAGTAAGCACGTGGTGGAAGTTCCTTCTGCTTCACATACTACATCCGCTCATCCTTGATCCCGACTACGCTGTTACCAAAGAGCAGATGGGGGCGGAGGAAGGTAAGTTTGACAATTAATAGCGATTGTCCGGTGTTTATATAATCGCATTGCGGGTTTTTTTAGGTGTTTTAGTAACTAAGTTAGTTTTCAAGTAACATATATTTCGAACTTCCCAATGAAATTTTCATTTTCGACCTATAAATATATTAAAATGTAACGAAATATGTAGCAATAAATAAAATATGTAAAAATATGTTATTATACCACAATATGTAAAAATATGTAAAATAAAAATGGTTCCAATTAGTTCACAATGTCATGTTAAATCTAAAAAATATTAGTGAATGCAGGTATCTTGTCCCTGTCAAAATATGTATTTACATGAAAATCCGTTCCCTAATCATCACCAACAATGCCACCACATGTCCATTTAGCACTCTTTAAACACTCCCATCACTAATAAGAACGAAGTGCGAACGTTTCAGCGAAAGCTGTCGAGTAGTTTTTGCATCTATGTGCGACACACGCACATTCCCTTTTATTTATACAGGATTTCCGTCGACGAAACGTAGAAATTTGGAAAATAAGCTTTCCGAAAATTTTAAACATATTTTGTCTAATAAATAACTTCGATATTCTGAATGACTGAGTCGCAATAAGCACCCAAATTTTGGTTTGAAAAAATGCTTTCTATAGGCAAAAATTTGCATTGCAGAAGCGTATAACACTCAAGAAACATGAAAATTATTTATTATTTTGAAAAGAAATAAATATATTTGTTTAGAAAGACAAGTTACCCCAGAAATAAAAGAGCAGTTGAATTTTGTAAATTGAACGCTTTTTTATTTCTGGTTTAATTTTTCTTTCTGAACAAATACATCCATTTCTTTTAAAAATAATAAACAATTTACATATTTCTGGAGTGTTTCTATGCTTCTGCAATGCACATTTTTTCCTAGAAAGCAGTTTTTCAAACGAACTTTTGTGTGTTTATTACGGCTCAGCCATTCAGAATATCCAAATAGTTAATTAGACAAAATATGCTTAAAATTGTCTTAATAGCTTATTTTCGAATTTTTGACGTTTCCTCCCCGGACAACCTGTATATAGGTATAGTTAGATTTCACTTATACAGAAATAAATAAGAGTTTTTACGTCATTTTCCTTAGGTTTTTGGGTATTTTAAAGCATTTTAAGAGCACTTTATTGATCATTTTTAGCGGTTTTTAGGTCATCAAAATCCGCCCCCTCCTTGCCGGCGGCGCTAGCCGAATTCGTTTACTACGCTCCGGTAAGTCACGGAGGTTAAACGAGTTCGAGACTTGTGGGTTCCTAATGGATGACCGGCTAGGAACCCCGGGATCTAACGGCGTCGAGCCCCTGGCCGAAGGGATAAAAGACACTGACTGACTGCGACGTGACGAGACTCGGCAAATACAGTAATTAGTCTAACAGTAATGATAGTAATTACTTGGTAACGGAGGATTACTCCAATAAAAGCGCTCAACGCCCAACAAGGGTTAAGAGACGCGTTGCGTCAACTTATTTGCAATGAACGTGAAATGGGACCTGTGACTTACGTTCACTGTAACCGAGGGTTCACTATATCCGAGTTCACTATAACCGAGTTCACTATAACCGAGTTCACTATAACCGAGTTCACTATAACCGAGTTCACTACAACCGAGTTCACTACAACCGGAGTCGGCTGTATACTTGTTTAAAACGTTCGCATGACGTGCGAGTGACCGCGGCTCGTGCTGCTTCCGCGTGGCGCGCGGCGGGCGATCACCCTCGCCCGGAGCGATGAGTGGGCGAGGCGAGGCGCGTGACCGGCGATCGCCGCGCGGGGCCGAGATAACGCCTCTTTGTTCGCCCACTCGACGCCCTCCCCGCCACGCCCCCTGCTCCCCTGCCCCCGCGCACACGTGGACGCGAAGAAAGGGTTTTCTCCACAAGTGCTCCGCTTGCTGACGACCGCTTTCCAGTCGCGGACTCGGAGCGTTCACCGCGACCGCGCGGGCGGTCGGCCGGCCGGCGGGGGCGGGCACTACGACGCAACGGCGACGGCGCTTCTTTTTTTCCTTCAGTACAAATAGGGTTGCCATCAGGATACCAATGGAATCCAGGACATACAAAATATATTTCAGAGCAAATTGTTTATTTTTATACAACTAAATAGCACATCAAGTAAATCGTATGACCAGTGGCGGGTCGTGCTTAGGTTGCACGGTTGCACAACCACCAGAAAACGAAAAAGATCTCATAATATCTTAGAAATATATATATGTTCCTTTTAAAACATTCACTCTTCATGCTATTACAGCAATATCGATGTATATGAAATCATTTCCACACCAAAGAGCGTCCAACTGGTGCTCTCTACGATGTCTGGTGCCTTACCAGGAATTGCACCACGCTCTTGGCTCTTGGTTGTATGAATGGATTTACCATTTTACTCTTTGGCCCATCGATTTAACACGGGGAACATATGACCTTTTGGTTGGACAACCAGTCTAGTGGCGCTGTCTAGCGTTGCGCGGCGACGGAGGAAATTTCAGGGGATTTCCCATATTCTGTTTTCGTCTAACTCACTGCAACGTCGTTTTATGATTTTGGCTTGTTATTGAAAGTACACAAGTTCAGTAAATTATTGGCGATATTCAATGCATTGTTTATGATATTTGGAGAATTTGTTTTCATTTGATATTAGGTTTGTTGATTCAAAACGTAATTCGATGAGTTCTTTTACCTCTATGTTCGTATTTTGAATGTTGGAAATTACATTTTCATCATTTGATGGAGGTACAACCTCCAGTCACCAGCCGCCACTGCGTATAACAAAGAAATAATATATCGAGTAAAGAACTAATTAGAAGATCCAGGTAAATTACATTGCACACTTTCAAGAATATCATGGTGACCACTCTTTTCCCAGGACGAATTTCCCTGTCTTTTGAAGGTTATCCTGGTCCATTTCCTTATTTGTCCTATGATAAAATTTTTGAAGTTTTTCAATATTTAAATAAAATATTAAATAAAGCATGACTGTTCAATATTCAAACACTGTTGTTGACGGAGCCTTTTCCCCTTTGCATTCCAGATTTTCTTGTACTAGAAATATTTGTTTATCAAAGGTATTAGCCGCTTGCGTTCTCTTATGCGGCGCATAGTCCTGTGATGTAGTTTACAAGCAATCCCAAAAACTTATTTTTGTAGGACTGAGTGGAATTAGAACAAAAGTATGAAAATTCAGAACATTTTGGCTGAAACAAAGAAAAATGTGACAGGACAGCCGGACACATGGTTATATTCAGGACATGTCCCGCTTTTTCAGGTCAGGACGTATGGAAACCCTAAGTATAAACAACTTCGTTGAAATCTTACATTGTGCAATCGTTTGTCTCTTTTAGATATTAGTTGAAGAACCCAAAATACATATCACAACACTGATAGACACAGAGACAATAGAACAGTTTAATATCGATGGGAGAAACTCAATCGAGCCCCTTCAAATGTGTTAGTGGCTTAGGATGCGTTAACGAGTCGTGTGAGAAAGGAGTAGAGAGAATACCACTTGATGCAACGCGTCTCTTAACCCTTGTTGGGCGTTGAGCGCTTTTTTCTGGAGTAATCCTCCGTTACTGTGTAATTATTACACTGAATAATTACTATATTTGTCAAGTCTCGTCACGTCACGTCACGTCGCAGTCAGCCAGGGGCTCGGCGCCGTTGTATCCCGGGGTTCCTGGCCGGTCACCCAACCAGGAACCCGCGAGTTTCGAATTCGCTTAACCTTCGTGACTTCACGGAGCGTAGTAAACGAATTCCGCTAGCGTCGCCGGCACTTTATAAGTAAATCTGGAGGTTGAGGGGCTGGCGCTATTGCAGGGAGGAGTAGAGTTCGTTCTGGGGCTGGGTGCTATGATTGAATCGCGTAGAAAGAAAGCCACTGCACATGCGCTGAAATTATGATTGGCAGCTGTTTACTTTCCTTAAAATCGATTGGCATACCGGTTGACTTGGCTCAGGACAACTATTGATACTACACGACTCTGTTCCTAGGTTTCAAGTTCCAAAGGATTTTCGACACTAGGTAGATAGCCACAGCAAACCAAGAGCCCATCCGAGGGGCACCGGGATCGATGCTCGGGTGGCTCGAGGTCCTCAACCCTCTCCTCGCTGCCTCCACCTTGAAGCTAACGACGTGAGTATCGCCGGAATCTAGGTAACCAGGCTGGGGGATTCAGGTGTGCCTGATTTCCCGAGAGGATTTCCTTTCTAGCAATTACATACTTACGGGATTTGTGCCGACGGTGTCTTCGAACTGGTACAAATCCTTTACTTTCTTAGCTACCACGTACTTATCTAGAAAAATGAAAGTATTCTAATGTACAACGGAAAGTGAAGATCTTTCGACCGAAAAACTCGTAATGAGGGCGCCTGTTACCGAAAAAGTGGATAATTCTTGCTCATACATGTAGTAAATTACTTCCACTAATACATTGTGTAGTTAGAATCAACGTTTGGGGGATTCTTGATACCGAAAAATTGGTTTGCAGAAAAACGTCTGTCTGAAGCGATCTGCCTGTTTAGCCTCTAGCTGTTGAAATATAGGGAGAATGTTCACCAAATTTCATATTTCCCGATCTGTCTGGTTGATTTCGTGGTCCCTTAACTGTATTAATAAAGAGGGGATTCTTTAACGAAAATGATAAAAGTTCGGATGAATAAATATTAATTAATGTAAGATCTATTTACATATCTGTTTTGACTTCGCACGTCACATAGAAAAGTGACAACTCAAAAATTGGCGATTTGGAGTTAATACTACCACTAAATAAAGCATATTTCCATTTTCATGTGAATTTAGTCAGATTAGTTGAACAAGTTAGTTACATAGAAAAATCAAAAAAAAAAAAATTGATTCGTACGGGGGTAAATATCTCTGCTTGGTTAGCCCTAGTTTTTTAGCTGCACTGAAAATGATGCAGTTTTGAATTGTGTCACTTTTCTATCTGTCATGCGATTTCGTATATACAAATTTTCTTTCACTTACTTTAGGTTTGGAAAGAATAAAACTGCAAATCGAGATGTTTTAATTTACTACTAGAACAGTAAGGTATACAATTTCATTCGCAGTTTTTTTGTTTTGTATTATTAGCTAGCGGTATCATTTTTGTTTGAGTTCTTGAGTAGTTAAACGCTTTCGACATACTGTACTGATACATATGAACAGCTTGCAACTTTCTCCATCAGATATCGCTTGTTTGGTCTTATCGAAAAGCACATAGAGTCTCATACGGTACGGAAGTTCATTTCATTTGACTATAAGAAACCGCGACGGCGGCGCCTGATAGCTCCATCCCTCATATATGACCGCCTTACGGCAGTCATTGTTCTTACGGAACTTATATTTTTGGCTCTTAACGGTTCATAAACGTCTCAAATATCAGAGCGTCCGGTGTAGTAAGTGGTGCACGTTAGAGTAGAGCAGGAAACATAAGAATACTTGAAAATCATAAAATTCGTTTGATGTAACTATCGAAAAAGAGCTAAAATTCCAGTTTTCGAATTTCGAACTGATGTACGAGTTCGTGTTGCTTGAAATGTTAGAGGATTCGAGAACTCGAAGGTCCCTTCCGTGGCCATAACTTTGTGGATCCAGTCGCAATATTTAAGTAGCCGGAATCCGCTGGAGCTACGGCCGAGGCGAGTGTTGCAAAGTGAACTGGTCCACCGGGTAAACGCCCTTCTAATATGCGTCCCGTTGGCCGGACCGGTTTGCCTTTGTGCCCTTGCACCTGCGGTTTGCCCGAGAGTAGTTCACAGGTAGGGATACAACTGGAATTTTCAAATAGGAAGTTCAACAAGAATACTGTGGTCAATGTGTGTTTTCTCTCCAGTTAAGATCATTATCAGATCCTCAATTCACTACGGTCGCGTGTTACGTAAGGTAGCTTGACATGAAACGGGGAAAACTGGTCAATTCTACAAATGTTGCAACAAAAATAATATTAATTTGTAATATATGTTGTTATTATTATTATTTTATTGGTTAGTATATGTTTTTGTAATATTTGTTTTTAAATTTCATGTATTTAGCCTTAATGAAAAAGAGTTGAATCTTTCCCGTAGATCCTTGGGGTGTCTAATGCAAAGTTTCGGTTTGTCAATGTAACTACCAAAAATACTTCATGAGTTACTAAGATGATCCAGATCGCCGTTTATAATTATGCCAGATTATTTTACATGCTTCTCTTATGAAGTGACACATATGAATAGTGTGTGGTTTCCTTGAAAAAGACTATCTTTGATAACATCCCAAAAGAAAAGGTCCATTGGAGTAAGGTCCAGTGATCGTGGTGGCAATACAATTGGACCTCGCCGACCTATCTGAACCTGTTGGATAATTCGCTGTCGAGAAATGTATGCACTGTTAAAGCACAGTGGAGTGGAACTCTGTCTTGCTGGAAGTAGAAGTCTTCATTATTCTGCTGTAAAAGTAATTGTGGAATCCCAGTATCCCTTAGCATACTGATGTAGACTACGTTTAGGGAAAAAAACAGGCCCAATGACTCCTTGACATGAAAGGCATGTCCAAACTGGTGAAAGGGAAGGTGATGACATAATTCGTGAAACCGGGGGTTTGTATATATCGTATACATTGTGTGCAGTTTGCATACATTGTATGCAGTGTTGGCAAATAAATTCATCCTTTTCTGGGGCTTCAAAATGTGCTCATTCTAATGAGATACGTTTTAAATAATTTCATTAAAGTGCTTTTCTATAAGATTGGATTGAATTGCACTATTGTGGGGATTTTTTCAAAAATCAACAATTTTACATTTTAGGAACATATACAACAGAAACTGTAATTTTTAATGAGCTCTCTCTTTTCGTCAACGTAGCTGCCCATTTTACCTTTTGAACATTGTATACCTTCAAATGGATAATTAAAATTACATTTCATGAAATATTAAAAACCTGATATTTCTAATTATGTAGTTTTGAAATAATTTCTAGAAGGAATATTTTAGGCAAAGAAGATTGAAAATATCATGTATTGTTTTGTTCGGTCAATATCATTAACTTTAAATTAAATTTATAAAATACTGGAAAGAGGTTGAAATTATGCATTCGAAAACAATATGTTGAAACATTACAAGCAAAGTTTCACTTTTTTCTCGAATATTAAAGGAATATTGTATCCTAATGTTACGAAAAGCTCATAATTAGGGCCTGGATTTTAATAACCTAAAAATCAGCGAAATATGCAAGCATTTAAGACCTAAAACCTGTATAAATATGCCCTTAAAACAATAAAATATGACGTTATACAAGCTTATTTTTTAAAAATTCCTGTTGGTTTTTTAGATATAAATACAAAATTCACTCAAGAATAGATTGTGAGTATGGTACATACGGTTTGCAGTCTTTGGAACTAAGTAGCGTTAAAAAAGCTTGTGTCTGTAAAACAAATCAAGAACAGTCAAATAAAACCCATCAAACAAAATGTCTTGCTTTACTACTGCATATTTCTCGTTTAATGTTTTCTAATTTCCTGTCAGTCTTCAGTTTCTAGAGAGTTGCATTGTTTCACAAGGTGTATTTTCAGGTTTTTCATCTTAAAAGACCTACGGTTGTCGCTGAGGATATGTTTGTACCTGGGAAAGCTCCTCTACACATCTCATGACGTCGGGAGCGCATTTGAAGGCGGCGATGTCACTGCAGTGCAGCTTTGGTTCTTTGTCTTCAAATGTTGCGGCATTTCCAGAAATTATATCGTTAATTTTGCACATTGTAGGATATCCAGGATTTCGCTGAAGAACACGCAGCAATTTGTTGTACACTTTCTCAGCCACATTACCACATTACGAGCATTACCACATTACGAGCTCGACCCAACTCACTCCGTTCAAATTCACTTACGTTTCAAATAATCCTTTGTGGTATAATTGTTGAGTTTATTTGCGACAATATCAGCTGATACATTGTCATGCGAGACACATTGTCAAGCTTTTTATTCTTTTGTCCTTAAAAATATGACATATGTATGCATTTGGGGCAAAATTTGGCCAAAATATGACCTTTTACTAAAAACGGTGTAAATTTGACTTTATAAGCACAATAAAAATACGTTTTTCTCACCGACAATACATGTATTCGTGCATAAATTGTTTTAAAATTCACTCGAAGGTTCAGAAAAAATATATGACTTGTGTTCAGAAAAAATATATGAAAATCCGGACCCTTCTCATAATATGATGATGTGTTCAAACAAAACGCTAATACTAATACTAATACTAATACTAATACTAATACTAATACTAATACTAATAATAATAATAAGAAGAAGAACAACAACAACAACAACATCAACAACAACAACAACAACAACATCAACAACAACAACAACAACAACAACAACAACAACAATATCGAGCAACGTGGCACAGTGCGTAGCGCGCTGACTTCACAGTCGGGAGGTCTAGGATTGATCCTCGGGCCAGCCATTCTAACCGGGGTTTTCGTGGTTTCCCTCGATCACACAGGCGAATGCTGGGATGGTTAAAAAAGGCCACGATCACCTCTCATCCTCATCCTATCACCTCATAATTCATAATTCAAGGCTTAACAACCTAGCCTTAGCAAGGGATATAGCCAAAAAAGCTGATCCCCATAATTACACACGTTAATCTCTGTTCAGGATATAATACGATTGGGCCTCAGAAGAGTGGTGTAGCATGGTCATTATATGCAATTAATAATAATAATAATAATAATAATAATAATAATAATAATAATAATAATCTTTGTTTGTGATGAGGCTCAGGCGTTAAGGCTTGCTCTTCCGCCTAACTACTTTAATTAATTTAGAATGACAAAAATTACAATTCAGGCTTTCGGACGTGTCATATTAACTGAGATTTCATGGCACAGTAAAAAGTTCATTTTGAGAATACCATATTCATGAAATTATGTGTTCGAGTCATAACTTTAGAATGATTATTACCGTTTTTAGTTTATTCTTGTAAGTTTTGCAAAATAGAAATCTCCACGATGCAAGGAACATTCTTTAAAATGAGATGAAAGAGAACTACTACTTATCACATTTATTTGAGTAATTTGAGAAATTACTCAAATTTCAACCAAAATGTCAGCTGTCATGATTTATACCCGAAGTGACGGGACTGTTAACAATGAAAAAAAAGAGAGTGGATTTTACATTTACGTCTGTGATCCAACACAAAGGACCATCCCGACATACGCCTTAAGCGTTTGATGAAACCCAGGAAGGTGGCACAGGGCCGAACCCTCAACCAGTATGGCGGCTTAAGGCGGAACATTCAGAGCAAAATATATCAGAATTGGAAGTGAAAATAAAAGGAAAGGAAAGAGAACTGATAGATTTGGATAAGAGGAGCAAGGAAGAGATGATAATGAAAAGGATATTAGGACACAGAATAGATATTGCACAGAAAGGAAAGTAGAAGGCGGCTCCTTTGATCTTCAGAGAGCCAGCGCGTAGCGCGGACCGCCATCTTGAAACTGTGCAAAGGAACCGCAAGAGTCAGCTCAAACGCCATTTTCTCAAAAACGGTTTCAATTTGTTTTCAAACTTTTCCAACAAGTTATGCTAATTGCACTGTTGATTAAGAAAAAAATAATCTTGGCGTATTATTTTGTTTTTTTCAAAAATTACAAAAATGTATTTTTTTAAATATCTCTCACGCCGTTAATATGCACATTTACAGCAACTTGGAAACACTATTACATTAGTAAGTTAAAGTGCTTTAATTGACTTCAAATAAAGTTTTCCGAAAACTCAAAAATTATCTGTGAAAAAGAACTTGAACTTGGTATTTTAGTGACGCTTAAACGAAATTTTCTTAAAAAAGGCTCTAAATTTTTTAATGAAAATTGTCATTTAGGACGAGGCTTTACTCTTCTTTAATAGTCTTAAAGTAATATTTCGCTTCTACTGTTAGGAAACAGACAAAACGAGAAAATTTCAAAAAATGTACTTTTGGTGGAGATAGATGACAGTTGGCTAGAGTATGAGCAAAAATGAATATTGGATATTGCAATGCAATTTCTCTAGTTGTAAACTTTGCATCAGAAGTAATAAGATTAGCTTTTTCTGAGGTGAGAAGTGGGAAGAAACATATTTTTGGAAAGATTGAAAAAAGGTTTAACTCGGAGGATGGTATGTAATAAAGACAGCAAGG
Source organism: Teleogryllus occipitalis (assembly GCA_011170035.1). Taxonomy (NCBI): domain Eukaryota; kingdom Metazoa; phylum Arthropoda; class Insecta; order Orthoptera; family Gryllidae; genus Teleogryllus; species Teleogryllus occipitalis. The sequence goes on from BLKR01000927.1 coordinate 41,823, forward strand.
TTATTGTTTCTACTTTCTCGCCTTAAGAAGGTACTTCTTAAGAAGACGAAGTTATGTAATGCTGCAGGAAAAAGTGGCGAATTTCAGAAAAACTCTTATTGGCGGGCCCTGGTAAAGAAATCATGGAAAAAGTCAGTTGCAAAATTAGGGGAAAATTCTCTAACACCTGGAGTAGCCAGAATCCATGTTTTGTGGGTCCCTAATACCGCAAAATCGATTGAAGACGCAAAAACGTCCGTCCGTCCATTTTCCGTCATTTCCGTGTGTGGACAACGTTAGCGGCTAAACCGTTCAGTCGATTTTCTCTAAAATTCATATTCCCCGATCGATCTGGCTGATGTCACTGCTCCTTGAATTTGAAATTATATTTTAGGGGAGGGAGTACTTTACATGAAATCACTAGGGCATTTTCAAAATTTAAAAAAAAACATGCTCGTTTGTTTTGGATTAAATTCTATTGTTAGATAGTGGCAAGAACGTTTAAGAGAATGGAGCAGGTCTCATTTTCGTAGATAACTCTGATTTCTCGATCATTGCAAAAGTTCAAAATTTTTGCGGCGTCTTCCTAATAAAATCTGTTCCTTAAAGACAGATTTTTAAATAAAACCATCTACAATTTTTCGAAAATTTGAATACTTTTTGCGTAAAATGTAGACAATTTTTAATTTTTTTAAACAATTTTTTCTCAAAAATGGCTCCATTAATTTAATTATTAAATTTTGATTAAATTTTGTTGTTGGATAATGTAAAGGTCATTTAAGTGAATGGCGCAGGTCTTATGTTCGTTGAAAACCATAATTTTTCGAAAATTGAACAAATTCAATTTTTTTCGGCGTCATTTTACAACTACAATTATGAAAATAAATATGTTTTTCTTATTGAAATGTGTTCATGAAACAGGTCTTAATATAATGTAATATTCAATTTTTGGAAAACACGAGTTTTTGTGCATTTTGTGTCACATATAGACAATTTTTTTCTTTAAACCATTTTTTCTTAAAAATCAGCACATACTTTTTTGATTAAGATTTTAGCATAAAGGACGCTTAAAAGAATGCTGCAGGACTAATTGTCGTTAAAATGCCTTTGCTTTTGCTTGTCGTTAAAATGTTTTTGCAAAATTTAAAAAAATTCAATATTTTTCGTCGTCTTCCTACAACTACACTTGTGAAGACACGATTTTTTAAAAATAAAATGTGTTAAAAAAAGATATTCAAATAAGGTCACGTTGAAGTTTTCGAAAACATGATTTCTTTTTACTAATTTGGCGTCAAACTTAGTCGCCCGCTCTGAACAACCTGCCCTTCCTGAACGTGAGATGAGAAGTCCCAGCAGTCCGGGCAGTTGGAAGCTACGTAAGCTAGAATTTGTATATTATTTCATACTTCTTTGTTCGTTTCTTACATTCGCGCTTTTATTATAGGTTTACTAATTAATCTTTTATAAATTATTTAAAATATATTTGAAGTATATAAAATAAAAATTGCTAGCCTTCTGGGAATATCAGATTGGAATTGTCTCATTGTTGTGACATGATTTACCTGTATTAAAAGCATTTACAATTGTAACATTTGTGTTGATATTTGCTAGAAAATATTTAGTTTTTGCACCAAAAGTTCTACGATTTGTAATGATTTTTACAAAAAATGACTACTGAGATGTGTTAATTCGGAGAAAAATTGTGGTGGAAATAGTATTACATAACTGTTACTAAAGGCGAGAAAGTATGTGCTGTTTTAGCACCACTAGTTAGAAAATTGTGTGCGAATGGAAAAGAGAGCGTATGTAAGCTACCTTTCATTGTTTTTTATCCAGACCAAGTTGAGTTTTGAATTTTCTAATGTTGCTAATTTGCTTAAGAAGCGTAAGTAGTGAATTCGAGATCGAATTACGATGACAATACTGTACAGTACTATAAGATGTACTGTATGGCACAGTGTTGTATCGAGGTACGCACAACAATAATGAAGAAAGTGATAGTTCTAGCGTAAGCATTTTAAAGTTCTGAGAAAAGTGTGGTTCAAGGTCATTGAACAAGACTTTATCGAGAAGCAAGAGGCTATGCAATATTCTTCTTTTTTTTGATAGAGATAAGTTTTGTTTGTTTGTAGTACTCAGATATGTGATTGTACTTAAGAAGATCGATCATGAAAATTTCGTATTCTTTTTGTACGGTTTGTAACTTCCGATGTTGCTTAGCTTTTCAGTCAGAGAGCGAGAAATCAAATAATCGAAATGAGGCATAATTAGTGAATTGATTAGGTTCATACGTTGGTTTATAGGTAGTACTCGTAGGTATTTTAGAGAATGGATGCCTTTTAAGACTTTTGGCAAATCTTACCTACTTGCGTAGTCCAGCTAAGAGTTTTGTCTATGTGAATTTCTATATTCTTTACGTCGTTATACTAAGGAAGAGGGGAGCCATTTATACTGATTGTCGGAAAGATTGATTTATCTAATTTGTTGATAGCGTTGCGAGAGGTATCAGTAAACTTTGGGATTTTATTGGGTTTAATAAATATCCTAGTGCTGCGGCCCATTTATAAAAAATGAATAAATAAATGAAGATCTGAATGCACTCAATAAATTGAGTGCATTCATTTTTACATTTTTTTGGACATTTTCGCAACTTTTCGGTTTTCTAATAGCAGAACCGAAATATCAAGAATATTAAAGAAGAGTAAAACCCCATCCTAAATGGAAATTTTCATTGAAAAATTTGAGGCCGTTTTAAGAAAATCGCGATTAAGCATTAATGTAAATAAGAAGTTTGAAGCACTTTTTCACAGGAATCTATTGAGTTTTCGATTACATTTAAAGTCATTTGTAGCACATCCACTCGTAAATGCAATAATGTATACAAATTGATGAAAATGTGCATATTAACGACGTGAGAGATATTTAAAAAAATTACATTTGTGTAATTTTTTAATAAACATAAGAATACATCAAATTGAACTTTACGTCTTATTAAACAGAGAAATGAGCACCATCGATTGGCAAAGTTTGAAGAAAAAAATTGGAGCTATTTTTGAGAAAATGACGTTTGAGCGTTTCTGAAAATGCGGAATTTTGAGCTCATTTTAACAGGAAACTGTTGAGTTTTCGAGAAACTTTATATGAGATTATTTAAAGCACATTTACTCATAAATATAATAATGTAAATTAATTGTATCTAATGTAAATATTACTGACGTGAGAGACAAGTAAAAAAATACATTTTTGTAATGATTGAAAAAACGATAAAATAGAGCTATGTATGTGGCGTTTAAGTCACTACCCCTAGGAAAAGTGTAAAGAAAAAAATTGCTGTCGTTTGTGAGAAAATTTTGTTTATGTTATTTTTTAAAATTGAATATTGCACGAAAACTAGTAAAATTTTCAAAAAAGGCTACATGACCGTAATAAAAGAACTATTTGAGGAACACAAATTTCATTTGAAGGAAAAATCCCTGTCTTCAATTTTATAGTGGTAGGAAGATGGCGAAAAAAAGTTCAACTTTTGCAATTTTCGAAAATGCAGGGTTAATCGTTGTAAATCGGTCCTATTTGACATTTATAAGAATATTTTACTCCATTATTTCAATAAATTTAAAGAAAAAATTTGGAGCCATTGTTAAACAATTTTTTAAAATGTCTGGGGGGCTTTATATAGTACCCCCAAATTTATGCAAGTAGCCCCAAATTTTAAAGAATGTTTTTCAAAATATCAAAGCTTCAACTCGAGCCTGATGGACAGGAGTTACTTCAATTTGGAAAATATCTTATGCATCGTTTATGCGCTAGTGGTGTTCATAGACGGACAAGATCTCTTAATTTCTTGTATTTTATTCCGTCATGATCGCATTTTGTATTTCGAAACATTCTAAAAACGGCAAATCTTTTTTGCTTAAGTAGTGTATTCCATCTGTTATCCGAGGAGCCGCCGGCGGGTTGAACGAGCTATCCTTACTGGTACGTGCCGAACAATCAGTTTGGTCAATTGATGAATGAACGTATTTACTTTACTATCTACCAATTTCCTTGAGAGACCAGATGCCAGGGCATAGACATACCGTCAGAAAGTAATAATTTAAGATTGAAGCTTTTAAAGTCACGATGTTTGAAAAATCTTGGCGTATATCTAGGGCATTTCATTGTATGAAAGATATATGAGGTCGTGTTTTGATAGTCCGGGAAACGGCGCGATGAAATTAGTTATTTTACTTCATCGAGGCGGCAATCAGGGATTGAGCATTTACGTGACCTACATATAAAGATCGCGATGAAGATTTTGGTATGTATGTGTAGGGATATGAGAGAAGCTACAACTTCACAAAAGTTATGTTGAAACATGTGGGAGTCGGAGTACAAAATTTCATAAAAATCCGATATGGTCGCCCAAGGCAGCCCCGATCCATTTAAAAAACTTAGGACCAAAAATGTTCAGTGACGCAGATAAACTATTCGAGGAATAAAGAAGGATACAAAAATTAGAGCTGTGAAATTCGTAGAGCAATTAAAGAACTGTGTCGTTGAATAATCAGCTAGAACAGTGCGCAATGTGTGTGGGGAAGGGGCGGGTCTCGTCTTTTAGGCGCTTAAAGAGGCATTAAAAATTTCAAGAATAAGGAGAAAAAAAAGGCACTGTCATAAGTTACATACACACTAAAATAAAAAAACTGTAGATGTCCTTAGTACATATCAAGAATACAACGTACATCACTTTGCATTGGAGAACCATCGAAAACAAAAAAGTTAAAAACGTTATTTTTAATGAAGTGGAAGGGAATTTTTTAGAGTGAACTCTATGAAAATTCGTAGAAACAGACCGCAATGGATCCGTGAGGAAATCCAAACTCACACTGGAAAAAAGGGTAAATTTTGCCAAAAAGTACCAGAATTGGGCAAAGAAGACGGCATGGTTTGTTATGTGTTTAAAAAGAAAACACCGTTAACAAGATAACAAACATTATTATTTGAAGTGTTGCTTCTCAGGCCAGTCATCAATCCAGAACTTGCAAGACTAGACACACCTAATGAAAATGACTACGTAGTGATACGGGTAAAACTTTGTCTTTATGATTTGCTCAGTTATTAGTAGGGGACGGATTTTGATGATCTAAAAGATTGCTAAAAATGGTCAATAAAATACCCTTGAAATGTTTTTAAAATGTCCTAAAAGCAAAGAAAAATGACGTAAAAAATGAGTTCAAAACCAGTTCGGATAAACAACTCAAGCTGTTGGATACATTACTGATGTAATCGAGGGCTCGAATATTCGATCAAGTGAACACAGCTTTCAAACTTGTGGTTTGGATGTTCTTTACCAGAAAATCTCTTCCTTTACGCCATTCCGAAATCGGATGAACCGGCAATTGGCGCTGGCAGGCATCACAGAAACCTTAAATTACATACTCACAACGGCTGACTTTACAACTTCTGAGGGAAGAAATCGAATAGGCTACCAGGTATAGGTACTCAGGACTTCTGTGGAGAACATTTGTTGCATGTCGTAAATATTATTTGAAGCAAGTACCATTAAAATGATATTAAAATCGATGAAATCAGCGAATAATGCACTAAAATGACGGGAAAAGGTAAAAAATAACTTATTAGCCGAAATCGACGAAAAGTGAAAAAAAAAGACCAATAAAATGAGTCATTTCATTTTGTCAAAACATAAAATAAATTTCTTAACTAAACGTTATTTTTCGAAACTGGAAAGAAAAAAATTTCATTTAATTAAAAACCGCCCCCTAGTTATTAGTGACCAGTGCAAAAGAAGGCTCTACTTTCTGCAAAGAACTATGCGTCAGGCCTTATATCAACGTGTTTTACGAAAATCTTCACATGAAAGAATGATTTCCGAACAATGATTTTGTGTTCTTGCGCGACTAGAAGCAGTGTCATAAAGCTTTAAAAGTAATATATTTTCTGAAGAAAAATAACATAAATAGATTAGCCTGGCAGCTCTTTCAATTTGATTCCAATAGAGGAGGTGTGGGAGAAATTAAACGAAAAGAAATATCGAAGGATAAACCAGTACAATCAAGAAAGAACTCATAACAAACACAAGGGTCTGCAAACCTTTTTCGCATAATCAGAACACGTCATAAAAATTACAACATTTATGCTGCAGTGCATCAGATCTGACGAGAATCCCAAGGGGTACTTTACAAAATATTCAATATTTGATTTTAGACATAAATCATTTATTAATATATTAAATCATCATTTTTTATTTTATTTCTTCCCCATATACACAAAAATTAGTCAAAACAAACCACTAAGCACTTTCATGTAAGGTCTGTCAGTCAATTAACGAACGTACCTCAGAACACCTCTTCAGTATAATAATTTGGCCATCAACTGTAGTACGTCTACTGATAGTACTGCCCGTTCCTAAACATCATATTACGTTCCGTCAGTGCTCAAGAAAAACGAAGCATTTAAAATATTGTCATATGGTAGGAAATGGATTTTATTATGGGCTGATCTTTTTGTTTCTGGGCCAAAAGCAAAGGATTTTTCTCCAGTGTTGTTATAATATAACGATTGTTATGAAATGTTTGCTAGTAAAAATAGACTATTCTCTAAATATATTTCATCCCTAACAAATGAGGAATTTTTAAATGTGTCACTTTTCTTGTGTCCTGACGATGTAACCTCAAAATTGGAAGAAAAAAAAAAGAAGAAAAAAGTACTAATACAATCTAGTTTTCAGCTAGGCGACACCAGTGATAAAAGACATGTATTTTAGTCTCTTTTGGAGTGAGAAATGTCGCTAAGAACAATGATTGCGAAACCCTCTAGCATAAATGTGACAAGTATTCTACAGAGCGCGTTGCCTCGTGTGTCATTCGTGAGCAGCCGTTGTTCAAGACCGTCTATCGTGCGTCGCACCGCGTCCGGGAGCCGGAATGAGAACAAGTGAAGGACGACGACCGACGGTGCGGTGCGCCGCGCTGCGATAAGGCCCCGCGAGGTGGGGGCAAGGTTTCCAGGAGCTCTCCGCTACAAGGCCTTATCACTGGGGATGTGGAAAGGCTTCACACAAAGGGCAAGAAACTGATTTCTACATCAAGGGTTTCCAAGCAGTTGAACTGTTACAGTATTCGAGCTGAATACAAATTCATTATTTTTCGGTACCTCCAAAAGTTATTAAAATGTATTTGCTTACATTTCAAATTGAGTAATTTTACCGCATTAAGGTACAACAACTAAAACTGGTATTAAACAACTAACACTGCAATAATTAATTTCGTAGTTAATTCTTAGTTTAGGGTACGGTTCACGTAAAAGAACGAGTCACGCCAGGAAAGATTCGGTCTCTTCGTTTTCGGTTCATTCTGTCGCAGTTTAAAATATTTGCATACGCTTTGTTCCAGCCAATTGTAATGCCAAATTACTTGTTCCCGCCGCGTTGTAGGGCCCAATTGCTTTCAAAGGCAAGTTTTTTCACCTCGCTCGCCCAGATCCACGGCGAGGATCGGGCATTCGGCTCTCGCGTTCACAATCAATAACCTTGATTTCATTGAACCATTGCATAATTTACCAATTCACTTTTATAAGAAACCACTTTAATTGTTAAGTTAACTCTCTGAAATTAATAAAATTAAAAACTCATCTTAGTCTGTTATTGGGTAAACTTGTTTGATCAGTTGAAGGAAATTTCTCATTTTATAATATTAACAGCCTCATCTTTTCTCATATCACCACCTTACTATGTTCTAATGAACCACCCGTTCAAAACCTCCATTATGAACACACTGGTCTCCTGTATTCAAACTGCGCAGTTGCTAACTCATTGTGAAGAAAGAAATCTACAAGCTTTGTTTAGAATCGAGTCCAACGAACAGTTCACAGTGAACGCGAGTCGTATCCTTAAATAAGAATTTGCCAATTTTCTTTGTATTTACATTCAATTTCACAAATTTCATGAATAAAATTATGAACGTGATATGCCATCTATGGATCAGGTTAATGATTTATGCTTAAACCAGTGTCAATTTCATTACAGGCTGGGCAGATGAATTTCAATGGAAAATGGCCAATCGAAGAAATATTACCGCTTGTTAACCTGAAAGTACACACGCACGAGCGCATAGATACAATCAGTGTAAAAAGTTAGTGGGTACTTATTCTCTCTGTTTTGGGTCTGTGAGAATTGTACAGTAGGACATAAAATCAATACGATACAGCAATCTTGACCTCAAAAATTTCTTCCCTTATAAGTTTTACAAAGCTAAACCAATACTTACTATGTTCTAATGAAGACAAGAAAATCTACGTAAAAATGAGACTTCTGATTGTAAATGTTTAATTACACGCATTACTGTATAGAAAACGGGAGAAGTAAGGTGCTTTGTTATTCTTCAATATTCCTCCACCGAGCCTTCCTGAAGGTTAGATTCCGACTAAGCTCTGCACAAATAGATTCACTGTAGTGAAAATATTCCGAGGAGGAAATTTACTTTTGAATATTGTATAGTGGTAGTCCACTGAAAACGATTAGGGTGCATGAATCCGGGACAGGTCTTGACGGACTAGAATACCGAAATCCCGACACGTGCAAATGTTTCCAATAAATCTTTGAATGTTAAAATCCAAAAGTATGGTCCTAAAACAGATTTTTGAAGACAACCTTTGGTAAGAATTTTAACTATCATTTTGGTCAGAAGAGCTTCGCTTGCCTGTCTTGAAAATAATTGATTATAATAGTGTAGACATTTTTTGAACACACATTTATTCTTAATTTCTTCAATGAACCTGGCCACCAAGCATTGTCAAAAGCTCATTTAATACTACAAATAGCACAAGTATATTTAGATTGAGAATCTATACCTATACTTCTATATCTATATCTATACTTCTTCTATACTAACATATAAAGACAAATGCGTTGTCTTTCAGCGCGGTAATCTCTGAATCTACTGAACCAATGCCGATGAAACGTTTGTGCTAGCATCCTTTAAAGGTCTGGAGTACTATAGGCTATGATTTACAAACATAAACAGTAATATATTTTCAAAATAATTACTTTTCTGGACATTTTCGCCTAGCTTTACATCACAGATTCAAGAGTGCATCAATGCCAATAGTTTAGCTGCGCGCCACCAGAGTATGACGTTTGAGATCTACTATAGATTTCATCAATGTCCAGAATTATTACGAAATTCATTGTAGTTTGAATAAGGTTATGTACGTATTTTTGATATCTGAAGGTATGTTTGTATTTTTCTATTTTTGTACGTACTTTTTTTTTTGTTCTTATGCTAATTAAATTTTGTGTGCGAATAATATTTAAAATGTCAAATATGATTTGTTTAAACAATAAGTAATACAAACTTAACTATAGTCATTCGCTTGTAATATCTCATTCAAAATAAAAAGATAAATTGATAAGTGGATTAACACACTGTTTTGCAAAGTCATCTTTTTATTGCATTTTTTGCACGTTTGGAGTTTTTACTGCATGTTTTAGAGTTTTACAGCATCAAAGTCCGGTCTTTAATTATTACATATTTCCAGTATCATCGTTGATTTTCCAATGCGAAGTACATATTGTGAATAATGATTAGAATTTCCAATTTATTCTCACAGTCTCTTCAAAATCAATTTTTCTAGAAATTTTCCAAATACTGATAACAGATATATGGGACGATAGGGAATTATTTGTTCGTTTAGATTCTTAGGAATAACTATAACTTTGGAAGGTTTCCACAATTGTTAGAATTTGCCGTATTTTAGACATAAATGAAATAGATTTGATAGTTATATATTTGTGGAAATAAACATTTTAAAACTTCAACTGTAACTCCATCATTACCTGGAGTTTTCTTAGTTTTAAAAATACTAAAATGTAATTCAAGCTCTCGAATTGTGAAATCTTCAGTAGACGGAGCATTCATAAGTAAGGAAAAGTTCATTTTTGACATTTATGTGATAATCCAAATCTTTGGATGTGTCATCCAAATAGTGTCTTTAATAAGTAAATTGCTTTATAATGCCAGGAGAAAGTATATTTCTCAGAAGATTGAAGATTGTATTGTGTTGTTGACAGAATTCTGGAAGTTTAAGTTTATTACGTGCTACTAATTAAGGAATACTTCAGCAATCAATAGAAGTAGAATTCAGAAGAAAATCATTCCATGTTTTCTTCTAAGTATTGTAGCTGAGTTGTACTGGCGACAGAGTGTTCTGCATTCAGCTTGTAACTTTTGTCTTAGTATTATATTTCTTCACCAACTACCGACTATATTCAGCCAATTTTTAATATTTTACTGTTTTCGAGGTGTTACGTCATTTTCATCGTAACTAGTATGTACATGCAGATTAATGTACCAACTGTAGTATGAAATGCATTTCTAATAATGTAAGAGGGTCTAGTTGCAAAGAAAAAAGGCAAAAAAGAAGCAAACGAGAAGGAAGAGAAATAAATGAAAAGTTTGAGGAGAAAAATAATTTGAGAAAGAAAGTCACATTACACTAAACAGAAGACAATTAGAAGGACAAGTTGGTTTCTTTAACGCATGTCAATAAAATTTATTCCATATAAATATTCATTATTTAATAATCAAGGAAAGCGTGTCCGTATCCCGATGAAATAAGTTCCTGAGGCTAATTATCTTACCGAGTATTTGAGATACCTTGACTGCTCGATAATAATCGAACAACCGAAACTGCATTAAACTGATTGATTTCTTCGTGTTTCCGGGCGCGTCAACTGCTTCGGTCATTAGTCCCGTTAGTGTAGTGCATGTTTTTCTCGGGAGATGGTGATGATTGTCCCCTCGCTGGATGGCGAGATCCGGCACCGACCTACCGTCGGCTAGTGGGGTTTCCCCCTAACCAGGACTCCCTACCAGCGGGGCACCGCCCCAGCCGGGACAAGCTCTAAACTCCCGACCGGTCTCCCGGAATATGTGGTAGTGTAGTGCATGTTAGTGTAAGTGAGTGTGTAAGGGGAGAGGATAGGACAAGGAAGGGGATGGACAGATCACGCGCGGTCCGTGGCCCGTTTGGTAGGATACTGCTCCGACATTCGCCTGGTTGATCGGAGAAACCACAGAAAACTACCGATCAGAGCAGCCGGCCGCTAGAATTATCCTCCAGACAACGACTGAATTCGACCTAGCTGAAAAGCTAGTGTCGAAAATCCTGCCGCCGTCAGGACTCGAATCTAAGACCTCCCGGTCAGAGGCGCTGCAGTGGCATCAGTTGATGCACTGAGCTACCGCGTCTGGTACTGCATTTTAAGGAACTCATCACAAAGAGAAGAGGAACCAATTCTTAAAATACACTTTGAAACTTTACTCACAGAAAAAAATTTTAATTTTCGTTAGATTCTTTTTATGTCAAAAATATTATTCTTTTGAATAATATTCAATACATACTATTTATATATTACTTAAGTTCGAAACATCAATTTATTGTTAGCTTTGAAATTTACACAATACATAAGTATGGTTCAGTTTATTTCATTGTCTAATGAGAAATGTCAATATCATAAAAATGTCGCATTAGTACCAACACTACATGCGTATGTATGTTATTTTCAGTTATGAAAACATGTTTTCTTGTAAGACTTCGAATACTGTCACACGCTGCCGCAGCAACTTCCCACCACAACCTCGGCGCTAGTAATCTGAAAGGAGTCATCTGCAAATTCGGATCGTGTCAACCGCAACCACTTCGTGATTCATAACTTAATCATCTACGAGTACGCTCATTGTGGTTGAAGAGTACAAATTAACTGTGACTCTAGCTGTCGTATCTGAAGACCTTCATTTGACAGATGATTGATGCTCCTTACTTTACAATGGAGACAAATTCATATTTCCACTGAGTATCGAAAGAAGTGCTTCAAATAAACTGAGTTGCATACGAACTTTCCTTATTAATCTTTGGCGTGAATTGTCGGGACAATATTGTTTGAATGAACACAAAGTTTAGGATTCCAATTTGGTCGGCGGGATTTTGATTTACGTTAAAAGTTAAAAGATATTTTTAAAAGTCGAGTAGGCTTTACAATAAGAATTTGTAGGATTGACGATGCTCTCGTAGTAAAAAAGGAAATTTCTTCGTAAAAAAAGAAATTTCAGGTGTATCATAGGTCTGAATATTTTAGGAACATCATAGTTTTTTTATTGAGGATAAACCTCTTTTTGCTGCATCGCGGCAGACTTCAGTACAACAACAAAATATAAATAAATAAAATTTGTAACTACAAATGGTAAAAATGGAGAAGAAATAAATTAAATTAAAGCATCATAGACAAAGTGTACGAAGTTGATAGGATAAAGGCAATGTTTAGTGTGGAATAATTTGAAAAACTGACCTATTTATTTAAAATATGAATCTGATATAAAAAAGAACAATGAAATATTTAAGTAAGTTAAATTAAAAAAATACCAAGTTCACATTACAAATGACATATTTCAAAGATAAATAAAAGAATAGATTTAATTGCGGACCCAGCCCCAGTAAAGTACGAAAAATCGTCTTCAGCGTGCTGCAAAGTGAGAATGGGTACTTGAGTGTAGAAATGACGTAACCAAATTCACAGCTTACAAACTTATAGATTACGAACCAGATATAGAATGTTTCAGAATACTTTTACAAACTTCTAGAGCAGATAGTTCAAAAACGATAATCTTTTGACAATATATGGCGGGAAATTTCATAAAACGAAGTTATATGCGACATTTGCTACTGATTACTGCACCATACGTGTTCGGCATGTTCATGAAATCTCTTTTATTACGTGAGGACGTGACCCGCCGAACACGTGCGTAAGGAGTTGCCTGAATATACAGGGGAACATACTATAAGTATGACATGCCCTAAACGTTTGTAACATCTATTCTGAAACACCTATAAACTGGACTTGTGCTACAGCAAATTGTAGATTTAAAGGCGTATTCATATTCAAAATTAAAAGTAAACGTAGCGTGAACGAAAAATCACTCTGCCATATTTTTCAGTGAAAGAATTCACACTAGGGAAACGTGAACGTAAACAATCACTAGAAGTAACCGTGGAAGTTTGCCAGCTACAGGCTTTCCCGTTCCTGTTTCGTGATCAGACAACAACACACCATCGAGTGCCGCAGTAAGATGGCAACATTTTCAAGCGTTTCGTTAAAAAATAATGCAGTCTGCAAGAGCTTGAATTGTCATTTATCATGACTGATTGATTGTTAGTGATTCCGGGCGCGTCAACTACTGAGATCATTACTTCCCTAAGTGTAGTGCACGTTTTTTTATCCGGAGGTGGCGGTGATTTTCCCCCGCTGGATGGCGACCTACCGTCGACTAGTGGGGTTTTCCCCAACCAGGAATCTCCCACCAGCGAGGCCCCGAAGTTCTCAGCCCCCGATCGGTTTCCAAGTAGTGTAGTGCATGTTAGTGTAATTGTGTGTGTGTGTGTGTGTGTGTGTGTGTGTGTGTGTGTGTGTGTGTGTGTAAGAGGTGAGGATAGAACAACGAAGAGGAAGGAGGGATCGTGCGTGGTCCGCGGTCCGTTTGTTAGGGTACTGCTCCGGCATTCGCCTGGTGTGGATCGGAAAAACCACGGAAAACTACCGATCAGTACAACCGGCCGCTAGATTTCTCCTCCAGACAGCGACTGAATTTGACCTAGCTGACAAGCTAGTGTCGAAAATCCTGCTGCCGTCGGGAGTCGAACCTAGGAACTCCTAGTCAGAGGACCGCAGCGACATCAGTTAATGCACTGAACCACCTCTCATCATCTGATCATCAGTGATCATGAAACACTCCATAGAGTCAATCATTCATGGCGCTCATCGTAAACAAAATTATTGTCAACCTGGCATGATCGCCTTAATTTTGTTTAATGTCTCTCGATTTATTATAGAATTTCCGTGGGGAGTATTTATTGTATCGATATCGATGAGTGGTTGTGTTCACTTTGACGTTGACAGTCATAGTCAATACCTCGTTCATGTTCATGTTAATGTTTACACATTTTTATCTATAAAGTATTCTTAAAGTTTATCACAATCACATGGCCATCAAATTTTAATATAGACATCAATGGAAAGAAGCAGAAAATTTCAGAACAAAGTGTTTTAATTACAAAACAAACAAGGCGGCGAGCTCTCAATTGGATGCACTAAAAATCACCCAGTTCTTTGAATGCTTATCGTTGTTTCATGGCTATTTCCCATTTTTTTATTATTACCCCTAAAATACCTGCAGAATTTTTCTAATACTCAATTCTTTTCTATAATATTGAAAAGTCATAATTTTTATACTTTTTAGAGTTGTATTGCCGCATCTATCGATGACCGGACGCCTCACCGCTAGACTTTATGCATTTATTTTGGATAATGTGGAAATTAACTGGCTAATTCGGGAATTAGCCTGTTTCGCTCTTTATCCATCGATATAAGAAAATAAGTAATTAAACTGTGCATATAGAACTCATAATACAGTACGCAATACATGAATATTATTTTTGAATGAGAATTCAGTTCACCTTCAGGCACGTGTGCTTATGAATCATACCAGGAGAGTTTAACATAATATTTGTGGTACCATTAACACATGTTTCAGAAATGGCTCACACTAATGTTTTGTTTGTGCAACGTCAGGAGTCTAGTGACGTGACTCGACGATAAATATTCAAGTCTCTATTCATGTGAAGCGTTCTAGTTTATGTTAGTTCGACTGACGCGTAGAGGATGTGTCAGCTTTCAATCATCTTTAGAAAAGTCTTTTTTTAAACTTATTTACCGTCAAAATCAATTAAGAATTGCGAGTGATGTATTTGGAGCAAGTGGAATCTGAGTACTTTTTCTTTATGAGTAAGTTGCGTTATGAATGACGGTAGCAAAATAGTATATTAAGCAATTAATTTATATTGTTTTTCGCACGAATAAGAAAATATTACCGAACGAACGACGTTGGGAGTGAGTTTGGTAATAATTTCTTATGAGTTCAAAAAATTAACATTATAAACGAATTGCATACGCTATTTTTTTGTATAACAATATTATAAAAATTTAAGGAAGTAAAGTCAATTTGAATGTTAAGTTGTAACCTTGGATTCATGTTATGACGTCATGAGTGCTACCAAAGCAACTAATTTGTTTACAAATGGCAATTATATTGAAAGTTACGTTTCAAACATTATGGATTCTTTGCCAAAAGAAATTTTGGAAGAAGCTGCAAAAGCAGAAAATGAATGCTGGATAGATGAAAAATGTGCAAATTTTGTATGCGAGGCTGTTGTTCTTTCTTATCTGTTGGAGAAGGTTGGTTAAGTTACTACAACGCACATGCTAGAATAAAAACGATAGTTATGATGCATGGTTCTTTAAACATTAAGTCCACAGCGTGTAAAGCGAGTACCTTATGGTGAGCATATTCAAAATGAAAGGCAGTGTGTAAATGTGTTCGTTTAAGAGGACAACAGCAACGTTTTTCGCCGATAATGGTGGTGAAATTACGGCACTCTACATGTCACAGAGGGTGGCGATCTTCAAATGTAGCTGAATCTTACATTGAAGAATCAATGAATAATAAGATTTACATTGCAACAAGATATTGGTTAATGCAGAAAGTAAAGAAAAAAATAATTACTTTGGAATTAAATACATCTTCTGGGGTGTCTTTGACAAATTTATCCAACTGTAATATTAATATTCATATTCATAAAAACTAATTTGATGCTCTTTGTTATTATTGTTAAATATTTCCGAATAATAAGCTACATGTAATTTTAAAGTAGTAATCTATATATATATAAAAGAAAGTCGTGTTAGTTACACTATTTATAACTCAAGAACGGCTGTACCGATTTGGCTGAAAATTGGTTAGCAGGAAGCTTAGAGACAGGAGACGGACATAAGATACTGTTTATCCCGTTCGACAGCGTTCCTGTGTGAGAACGCACGTTTTTGCACGTTTTCGCGTGATTTCGCATGTTTTCGTGTGATTTCGCACGTTTTCGCACCTTTTCGAGGGTTTTCGCACGTTTTCACGCGTTTTCGCATGTTTTCGCTCCTTTTCGCCTAAGTTTTCTGTGCAGAAGCGTTCTGCAGCGGAGAACAAGTGAAGTGAAGTATAATTAGATAGATTTTTTAATTATCTATTTAATATCAGTGCGTTTTTTTAAATTCTTCTTTGTTTGAGAGAAAAACACAAATCTGCAATTGCTTTATTATCACGAGTGCAATAAGGATAGTACAGTTTCTCACAGTGAGTGCGACGGGACCGGCTGTTAAGGCGGAACAGAGTTCGCCGGGTCAGCTAGTAAGTTAATAAATTTGATTTTAAAAGTGCAAGATTTTTCACAATATATTTGATTTTACTGCGAACACTGAATCTATTTACATGGTACCACTGCCTTCTTTATACGCCATAACTGATGATAAATGGAGGCTATGACTATTATGTCAGTGATGACTCATATTTCGTGCAGAAATAGCGATGGCTTAATGATTCGTGCCATAATATGCCATATTATGAACGATTTTGCTAAATGAAAAGGGTTGTTTATAATTCTGGTATACAAACAACATTTTTGGAGACACTTGATTTTAACAAACTAGAATTTGCATCGGTAATTGAGATACAGATTTGGGCTTTTATTCCTCCTATCTGGATAACTCCCACTCTATTTGGATTTTAACCTTCTATTTGGATAACCCAGTACCACAAGGCCGTTGGGTAGGGATGAAACACCACTTGAATTAAAGGATCAGGAGGCTAAATGCATTTCCACACTTAGTACATAACTGGATCTTTAGAATTTGTGCCTTTCAGAAAGGCCTTAATGCAATTATAAAAAGTACGTACAGTTGACTCAGGTCATGGTTAACTAGGACCAACATTTTTGGTTCTCTTTATCTGATATGCCAAAATAAACGTTTCTTCACAATGGTTACTTTTCATTTCAAATGTTCAGCAAAATAAACAAACACCATGAACTCAAAATTTCGATTTTTTTATTTTAGTCTTAAATTATTTTCTCGTACATTACTACTTAGTATAAGTAATGTTCTCTCGTACATTTCTTAAGTTCCAATTTATGCATTACTCTTTACTACAAACTGAACTATATTGTTCCCTCTTCCCGTTCGGTAACACCGGTTGATAGTCAATCGATATAATTGCGCGGCCGGAGTATGTCTGTTGGCTATCCGGAGCAAGCAGCGTCGATGGTCGTAGCAATCGGTCTATGCTCTCTGTGGAGGACAAAATAAAAAGAGTATTAACTGGGAAGTGGGTCAAAAAACTGATCGCGGCACGCGACATTATTAAGTAATTCTTTACATGAATCATCAATGTCCCACAACCGGATCCACGGGGTCTCACACTCCTCGGCAAGTGCGCATGGTTTCACTCTACCCTACCCACAACATATGGCAGCGGTAATCGTAGGTTCGACAAATTCAGAGACTTTAAGAAATATCATATATGTCGGGAACTGAACTACACATTTTTTTAAAGAAAAGGAACATCTATTTCTTCACTTATTGCACACAAATAAATCACGGCGTATCCCCTTATCTCATTCTCCCAGCTGCCAAATTTTAGAATAACGTGACCTTTTTTCGATTTTTGCTCTGATTTTCGTACAAAACTCTGCGTATCTTCTCGCTACCTGGACCGATCTTACATATCTTTTGAAAGGTACTCACAGACGTGTACCAAATCATACTTTAAAACTCTAATCTGACCGAGTTTTGCGTGACAGACGTACGGTCACATACCTACAGACAAACTTCATTGTATGACTGTTTCATCTCTGAGGCTCAAAACGGATTTTACCACTCAATCTAGGCCTTTACATGTTTCACTGCGTCTCCTCCACGTGTTATACGTACAGGGAGGGAAATACGGTATATTCGAAGTAGTTCTTCCAGCTTTATGGTAAAATAGGGCCAGAAGTTTATTTCTAGAGAGCTGCAAGTAAAAGCGCTTACTTTTAGGGCATACAGAGCTTACACAATTATATTATTTGTATTCTTGATAAAATAAAAGGAAAGTCAGTAAGGCTGTCTACAAAATAGTAGTATGACACACGAAGTAAATGATTTCTATACATCGGATGTTTAGGGAAATGCCTATTTTATTCTAGCGACCTTATTTAAAAGCTGTTAATAATTGTGCACGAATCATGACAAATGATGACATATGACGAAATTTTATAATGCTTATTTTTGCTTTTTTTTAGCATAAATACCTTTCTTTGCATAAATAATTTTCTTAGGACTTTTTTGACAATTCTTTATTATTTTTATATATAAAACTAAGATATCAAAAAATCGGCCATTGTCTAAACTGACCATTCATTACGAAATATTTAATTCACATCTTTGTATTTTAAAATACGAGAGAATTCATAAAAGAATACCAACAGATTTTTCTCAATTTCCCTATTTCATAAATACCAGACAAGTGAGAAGATGGTCGATTGACAATATAGCAAGGGCACAAAATGTGAAGTGGAAGCAAATATAAATTCCCAGAAGGTTTCAATGTTGTTAATGTCGGGCTTCTAAAACATATGAGTAGGTGTTGAGAGATCCTTCTCCGCATTCGAACTCATTTTCTCTCCCAATCGTCGCAAATTTTGAATTGTGATCCTTGAAAAGTAAGTGGTAATAGGCAAATATGGAAATATTACTGGTTAATGCAAACTATTAAGAATAAAAGGTAGAAAACTTGTAGATATGTAAATTTAATTTTGTATTAAAATGTACGTACTAGTTTTGTGGATTTCACAAAACTAGTTGTGAAATGTTTTGTGGAGTTTACAAAAAACATAGACGAAAATTACAAACAATTTCGTTTTATTTTATTGCGTATGTAGCTTATAATAGTGCCTTTTTTTCTCCTTATTCTTGACATTTTCAGTGCCTTTTTAGGCACCTAAAAGACGATTTTTTTTTAGTGCCTAAACATCCGATGTCTGGTGATTTCATTTCGCTCGTAAGACTGCGCCTCTCGGTCTATTCGCTTCGTATCGCAACCTTTCCTACACGCAAAATAAAATGTCATCTTAACCACTCGTATCATACATACTAACTACATTTTTCGCTGCTCCGAAATAAATGTCGCTTGGGGCACGTTGCATTGCATCCTTCGTTTCCCCACTTCCATTACTATTTACCTGCCACAATTAGGGATGGCGAAAGAACATCGATGTTTTTAAAACATCGGAATTATAACATCGATGTTTGGCTTTTGATGTTTTCTTCAGATCGGTATATTTGTTCAGAAATATCGATGTTTTCAAAAACAGTTTCTCATGATATAAATAAAATTTTCAGTATCTAATTTTTGAGGATTGCTCGCAATCAACAGCTGACACTGTTGTCACTCCGCAGACGACACGAAACTGCTTGCTAATCTCAACCTTCCTCCAGTGTTATTGCTTTTCTTGATTATTTTTACGTTGATAATATCGTTTAAATGCATTTTGAACCTTACTACATAGAACGTTGATTAGAAAATTAAGATGAAAATCAAATTTAAGGCAGAGTATACATTAAACTAATATTGACGTGTTATGTATGATATTAAATCCAGGATATTTTACTTCGATGTGTTTCATATTTAAAACTCTGATATTTCAAACATCGATGTTTTCATCGACATAAAAAACCTTTTGTAGATGTATCGAAGTATCGATGTTTAGCTAAAATTTTCCATCACCAGCCACAGCCCAGTAAAGATTACGAACCATCTTTACAACGGAGTTTGCATGCTTCAGTTTTCACATGTTCTCACTGACTGGTAATTAGAAAATGGGGGCGAAAACATACCAGAAAAAAGAAGTAGAGAGATAAAAAGAAACTCATATCTTTTTCTCTGATGTAATAATAACTTACGTCAAAGTAAACAGTAAATCTAGAAGATAAATGAAAGTCTCTTGATAAGCGAAAAAGAGTATTCGGGTGTGAACAAGGCCTTGACTCAGTGCAAATAAATCCTATCGAATCTAAATTCCACCATTGGCTGTCAAAAAGTTGCCTCGCGCAGCGGTTGCCTTTTTAACATCCATCTACAACGCTTCTCTACGCTGCTCTTATTTCCTCTCAATCTGGAAAATGTCATTAGTGGTACCAATGCAGAAAGCTTCAAAACACCCTACAACAACGAGCCTTATCGTCCCATTAGCCTTTTACATATTTTAAGCAAAATATTTGATAAATTAATAGACATTAAACTTAATAGACTAAAATTTGCATCATCCATCAACCAATTTGCTTTCAAATCGTGTCATGGCAATATGCATCAACTTCCTTTTCTCATTTCCTCTTCCTCATCTCATCCTTTTCTCTTACTTCAGGTATTTATGCTGACCGCATGATTTTATTCCATTCACAAAACTGTTAAGATATACAACGTAACAGAATACAAAATCAGAAGAAATAAAAGAGGTCATCTTCGTCAACATACTAGCTTTATTAAGATAGCCGGCTTTCGACGGCTTTGCCGTCATCGTCAGTCTACAAGATACAGAAAGATATAACAAAATTATAAATAAATACACAATAAGATAGAAAATTAAATTACAATTAATGGATACTTAGCAGTTCAAAATTAACATGAAAATTATAATCAGAAATTTGAACTGCTATGATCTGTATTAATCCCCCCCCCCCGTCGCATTTAATTTTTGAAATTTTATCTGCTATATGTTCCTTATCTTTTGCAATCATATAATGTGTCTTTCTTTATTGATTATCCCTTTTTTATGTTAATTTTGAACTGCTATGTATCCATTAATTGGAATTTCATTTTCTATCTTATTGTGTATTTATTTATAATTTTGTTATATCTTTCTGTATCTTGTAGACTGACGATGACGGCAAAGCCGTCGAAAGCCGGCTATCTTAATAAAGCTAGTATGTTGACGAAGATGACCTCTTTTATTTCTTCTGATAAGAACGTCAACAACACCAAATCAGAATTCCCACAAGAATACAAAATGCCGAAATCGACGTTTCAACTAAAATGTGAGACTTAAAAGTCAATATCAACAAAAGTTATTCCAAATATTTCTCCAAAATACTTTTATGGAAGAACCTGGTCAGACCTATTATCACATATGCCTGCTCAGTATGGTGTGAATCTTCATGAACATAGTTATCAGAACTTCAAGTTCTTTAAAGTCGATATCTTAGATTAGCATTAGGTGTTCGCAAGTCCTAACTACATACAGATTCTAACATAAAAAGTTGATGTCAGCATGTTATTCACCTAACGCATAATTTCTTTTCCTATCTTTATTCTTTCCCTTCGACCCCAATTTTCAACTTAAAATGTAATCTTCCATCACCCACACGATTACTTCCCTGAATGTCCCTCATACGTCACCTTCTAAAAATCTCAAATATTTAGCAACAAAAAAGTTCTAAACGATAAATAAAAGCATTTACCACACACCTAAGTAATCAGTTGTGCAATGTGGAAAACTTCTCGCATGTTTCTTCCGAACCATATGTAAACAAAAGCTGTAAGGCCGTAAGGGCTGGCCAGTTCATTGATATGACTATTTCATTTACTTAGCCTTCTCGGCGATTTGTTACATTAAATATTTACATACATCTGTAGGCATACTACATTAACATAATTAATTTTGTATGTTTATATATTTTATAATTATATTTTTTCAAAATTTTTAATTTCTAATGGTAATTTACTACATAATTTAAATTACTTTTTGTATGTACAGTTTTACTGAAATTAATTATTAAATTCTATGCTTGTCTTGTTCCTCTTGTTTTATCTTTTATTCTTTGGATTTTGTTTCTCTAGATTTCGTGTTAGCTGATGCTAATGATTTGAAAGAGCAGCTGATGATAATTAATTTAAAAATAAAAAATAAGCGTATTTTAATGATTTCTCTGTTTTATTAACATAAATTTTAGTTTCTTGTATGTCTAGTACTGAAATGTATCTATTGTATTGAATTATTATCCTCGTGGCTCTATTTTGTTGTATCTGAAGTTTTTTAATTTCAGTTTTGGGGCTCCAAGTACTATTGTTGCACAGTAATAAAACTGGGGTGCAATTATGACCCAACTCCATTTATAGTAATCGAGTGGATAAAGAGGGGTATGAGGGGCTTGCGTAGCATGTTCAAGAAAACGAGCGACTATAGGAGCGAGTTTTCTTATTTACCGTGTGTGCAACCCCTTTATCCGCATGTACGTTCAATATTTTTTCGTTTCCATTTAAGAATAATTTAAATTTTGATAAATGCAAGTATATTTGAAGCACATGTGAATTCGAGACATACTACTCGCGCAACTTTTCTTGAACGATAGATTGAAGAAATGCAGGCGGAGTGGGGGTATTAGTTACAAAGTCGGACACTAGAGTATTTACAGTAATGCCAACCTCTGGAAAATCAAAGTCAATCTGCTACGTGTGCGGCCAGGTCGTCGCTCTGGGTAGGCAACAGCAGGGACACTATATAGGAGTTTTAGGTGCCTCCCTTGAAGGCCTTGGACCTGCCTCAGCCATTTCTTTAGATAATGGTAATAAAGAACAGAAGTTCTCGACTATGAAAGCAACTAGCTTTGACTAGCTTCTATTTCGCGCCAACGAAGTTTTAATGCTTGGAATGTTGTCATAAGTGCTCGCTGCGAGCTTTTGCTTTCAACTGAACTGTTTGTTGATCAAGGGAGGCGGAAGCAAGGTCATCGTTCAAGAAAAGTCGCGCGAGTAGTACATTTGATGATGTCGTATTGCTTCTGAAAAATGTCTATTTTAGTGGGCCATGCATTGTGTACATATAATCACTATAGTGACTTACAGGATAAAGAAATGTGTCAAATGGAAGACAAATGAACTTATCCCAGATGAAATATTTGAAAATTCTGACAAAGTCAATAAAACATCACTTTCTAGGAAGAGTTAAGACAGGTATGAGAGAGAATACATGTATAAACATTGGAAAGTAAAAATAATCACTTCTGTCACAGGTTTGCTGTCGTACTTTTTAGAACACGTAAACACAACTGACGTTTATATTTTTTGTATTTGTAATGCTAAGACCAAATGTTTTTCATTTAAAACAGTTCATTTTTCATGTCAAATATTTTATTTTGTTCCATTAGCCATCTAGCTTAACGTATACTTGACCAATTTAGTTATATTCATTCATTGTTTATATGTAGGTAAGTAAACAGTGATACACATTTTTTTCATGTTTCATGGCCGACTGGAAATACCTTGGTCACGTCTTTGTTATGGTGTCTTAATTAAACAATTTTGATTCTTTTCTGAATTCTGATTGGTCGATGTGGATTTTTAATTGCACGGCGGAGTTTTGATTGTTAAAAAATATTTTTTGTTTAATATGTATTCTACATATTTTTTAAAATTAATTTACTGTCGATAAAAATTCTCAAATACATTTTTCATTTTGTATACCCTTTGAGAAGAAATAAAAGAGGTCATTCTCATAAGAACGTCAACAACACCGAATCAGAATTCCCACAATGTATACCCTTTGTATTTTCTTTAAGTCAGTTGTGAATAATTTAGTTTATTTTACTTCTATGTTTCTTCTTCTATGTAAAATCATAAATTTAGTGTACTGTGTACAACTATGTAGTACGTTCGTAACCCAATTAGTACCGACTTTAGGATATTGGAAGTGTGGCGAAACCTTCGGGAAGGTACTTCAAGGAGTTGATCGCTGGTTCTAAAGTAAGGAACAAGATATCCGTGGAAGTGGAGACGGTAATATTAACCGATTGATTTGGTTGTATGATTTCACGAACAATTTGCTTTGTGTTGAATTTAAATTACTTCAAGAGAGAGGCTCGCCATCCAGGGGGGATGATCACCGCCATCTCCCGAGAAAAAAAAACATGCACTATACTAACGGGACTAATGACCAAAGGCGTTGACATGCCCGGAAACACGAAAAAATCAATCAATCAATCAACACAGACCAACACGCAGCGACGTTGGTGAGTGGCAATGCACCTGCAGCTGATTTAGTTGTGGGCGGTTCAAATGCTCGCGAGTACTTCACGTGTGCATACACTGTAGTCCGTCTGATCTACAGTGACGTGCAGGTGTGTGCTTGTAGAAATTCTCAGGATAATCCATTTTACATTCTGAAGATGACAAAACTCAACTCGTCTAAGCATGTATTCATTCATCAAGTATCATCGACCAACATAAGATAAGCCACGAAATAAAATGTATGCGCAACATGAACAAAGAACTGTGGCAAAAGTACAGTCTTGTCGGAGAAGATACTGAAAAATCTTTGTCCTCAATGTATCAGCCACATCCTTTTCCTTTGCACTAGCAGGAAGTGATATCACTAATAATATGTTGTAAAATGTTAATTTTATTTAGTTCTTTCTCCACATTATTCACAAAATTCGATTTGATTACGTACGAACCCAACATTACGTTCGATTTGAATATTAATCCAAGATTTACGTGCTTAGAAAACTTATTCTTGATATTTAAATATTCACTCATATTTGAAAGTGTAATGTCAGTCCTAAAGCCTCGAATCACTTGAACGATGCCGTTCACTTTTGTTTCGATGATAATAGTGAAGGAAAGATTCAATTCCTATTTTGTTCCCTGCCTTGAAAGGGTGATCACCAATTCTGGAAGATTTAGTATCTTTCCCAGACTCTTCTCGTTCAAACCGGACATAGTCACACGAAGTATCTGAATATGCACTTGAATAATACTCTGAATTCGGAGCAAACCCCAATTATAATGATGGTTTTATTTTTAATTTGCATAATAATACGTTACTATAGTATTGTGCAACTTGTGTAACCCTACAAAAAAGGGATGTCAAGATTTTGACACAAAAAGACGTTTTCAGGGTCCCTGATAGCGATTTTTTTCTTTTTCGAAACGTGGGCCTAAACCTAATTAGCGCCTAAAGCGCACAAAGTGTTTTAACCCAAATTAGTATTTTCTTATCTATTTCGCCCAATTAGTAGTCCTGCAAATTTGAAAAAGATCTTCAATTTTGAGGGGTGCTTTGCAAGAAGTACCGAGGACATTTTCAGAATTTGCTAGAAAATGGCTCCGAGTTTGGTGTTTAATTTTTTACTCGATTAAAGTAAAGTGAAGGTATAAATAGATTGATTTTCTTAAACCACTTTTTGAAAATTGTAAAAGTTCTTTCTTTCAGAACTCCCCTGCACATTCGATCTTGAAGATAGAGATTGATTCTAACACTTTTTATATTTCATTATCTGATCATTAAATCATTTCAAGTACTCTTGTTTTCAAAATATTACTCGTTTTCTAAAGTTTGAGTTGCATTTTAGATGTTAGAACCTTTGCTATTCTTATATTAAGAATTCATTAGAATAATTAGTCGTCTTAACAGTTGCAGTGAGAACCTATATAATTCGATTAGCTTATTATTAGATCATGAGTATTTACACTCCACAGATAAGTAATATAATAATAATAATAATAATAATAATAATAATAATAATAATAATGAACAGAAAGTTCCCCAATCTTCTGGAAGAACGTAATGATAAATCTGAGCCTTTGCGTTGGTTAATAAGTGGAAATTTGTATCCAGAGATTGAATATTTTGTAATGGTTAACCAAGAAAGAGTACTGCCAACCACAAACTACGAAAAAATGTAATAAAGATGAATGTGGTACACAAATACAGAAAATTTATACGTATGGCGA
Organism: Teleogryllus occipitalis; assembly: GCA_011170035.1. Taxonomy (NCBI): domain Eukaryota; kingdom Metazoa; phylum Arthropoda; class Insecta; order Orthoptera; family Gryllidae; genus Teleogryllus; species Teleogryllus occipitalis. The sequence goes on from BLKR01000927.1 coordinate 67,496, forward strand.
ATCCATTGAACACATGGCGGGTTGTCCGGCCCTATTAGACAATGCCTGTCTTTGCAATAGGTTAGGTGTAGGTTATGTCAACCTACTCGCAAAATTAATAATCCACAACTTGCTATTATTTCTACTCCAAATTACAAATGAAGACCTTGGGGCAATAACATGCTATGCCGCATTTTTAATGAAATTGAGATATTAGTGTATTTTGACTATAGTGCATTTTAGATGTATCTAGATGTTGGGTTTTTATTTTAAAGATTTGCTGCAAGATAGCAGTGTATTTCATAAATTAATGTTCTTTAACCCAATTTATAGAATGCAATGTGTCAACCTTTACTTTCCTTTCTCTCAAAACTCACGGATTGTGGCATAGCATATTATTGCCCCGAGGACTTCAAATACAATCTATCCGCGGACAAAGAAGCATGTGATATACCGTTTTGTTATCACGGGTAAAACAGTAGATTATAACAGACCTGATATTCTCATTGATAAAATCAATAAGAGAGCCTCTGTACTAGATATTGCAGTTCCTCTGACCAATAACATCAGGATAACTGAATAAGAGAAGATCAGGAAGGATGAGGATCTTGCAATGGAATTGAGACAGATCTGGGAGTTTGAGGAAGCCCGTAAGTCTTAGTGATTTCTTCGGAAGGAGTGATTACCAAAATTTTACCTAGAATTTGAGAATTTTGGAACTTCCAAGAAAAATGCAAACTGTTGAACAAAATGCAGTTTTACTTCAAGCTTGCCACTGCTTCACAGTACGTTGAAGTGAGATGGAGTAATTTCCCTTTTCATCTGGTTCCACCAAAAGACAGATTTCCTAGGCTCAGTTTCTACTGACAAAATAATAATAATAATAATAATAATAATAATAATAATAATAATAATAATAATAATAATACATATTTTCAAGGCACTACTCACTAAATATTTTTGTACGCTAGAAACACTTTTGCGGATTCAATTAAATATTGCATAACAATTACAAATAATACGAGAAAGTATGTACTATTGTAGCACAACGAGTTTGTATTGAATTGTGAGAAGACATAATGGCTGTAAAACCGTAACTGGTCTGAATGCAGCCGTTCGTTTCGACGTATGACCATACTCGAATAGACATTTGATTATGATGTAATGCATTGGCGCCCAGAGAAAACCAGGGGCCTAGGGCAGTTGATCCAAGAGGACCCCTTATTTCAAACAAACAAAAATCATCCTTCAATTAATAAATAAATTCCTTCAGCCACGCATTAGAAATAACTTACGGGTTACGTCTTCAACCGAACAACAGCACATATTTCTAATTAGCTGTAAGAGCTCTTTTTTGAAAAATTCAAATAATTATTTTACTTTAGTGTAACGCTGTAGTGCTTATTGAAAGAGTAGTTTCCAAAATTCAACTATCATACTCATTGTTGCGTCATAATATCGGAGCGAATTTCCTTGTTGCGTTTTTGCAACGATGACGCAATTAGTGAACTTTCCGAGAAGCAGGTTTCGATTCGCTCTGGCGTAGGGCGCTGTCGTATGGAACTATTTTCCTAAGGATGAGCCAAAGTGACAGCTAGTGCTGGCAACATAACTGAAGGTTCTGTGGTCGTTGTGCCTCGAGCCCTTCCTGCATTCGTTCGTTTGCACTTGGCTAAATTGTAAATGGCTTCAACGCTTCCTTTTGTGATGTCCTCGTCCGACGAAAATATAGAGCACTTTGAGCAATATTTGAAATTGAGAAGTGCAGTGTTATGTGCTCTTCTGTAAAAATTATTTTTATCTATTAACATTACATTAAATTTACTTTTTGTGTGATAAATATTACGTTTATTTTGAAATGGAGATGCGTAATGGTGCACCTGTTTCCGTCTATTGTGCTGTTGTATGGAGAGCTGTAATTGAGAGCTTTCTATTTACATTCGTGGCAGTTTTCTTTTACTGATTGTGAGAGCTTGTTAAAAGATTTTCCACACACGTAATTAAATTTAAATATTTCCCGGACTCGCGTATGCACATATACCTCAGAAATTTCTGCATATGGATGTTTTCATAGGAGTCATAATCTAACACTTCACGAAGAGGCATGGCTGAACAGCTGTGCGGCGGAGGAATACGTCTCTGAATTACATGTGATGTTCACTTGTTACACGAACTGTCACTTTGGCTTATCCTTAGGAAAATCCTTAGAAGTCGTAATAGAGAGTTTTGTGCCCCCTCGAACGTTAAAGCACAGAAGACCGATAGTCGGTCCGGTAAGGCGGGCACAAACTCTAATATTACTGTTTTTCCAGTTCTCCCGTGATTTTTGATGTTTTCATGCCAAATAAGTTCGTTTTTTCCTTACAAGTTATTTATGCCATTGTTGAATAGTTCTGGGTCGTGGTACGTTTCTTTTTTGAAAGTAATTTCTTTTTCATGTGGTTCCACCAAAAGACAGATTTCCTTTGCTCGGTTTCTACGCAAGGAAAGTTTATTTTTCGAATATTTCTCTGTTTTGAAACATAACTTCGAATTTTCTGTTTTGTTAGAATTCAGATCGTGTGAAAGCTTTGACAATAGAAGAACTTACTGCAATTATGGAAGAATCTGATTCATCTGATTCGGAAAATGAAAATGTTTATATTGTGTATATACCACCAGAAGTGACGAATGAATATAACACCAGAAGTGAGAAATAATGGTCAATGAATCAATTGGATAAGCGGTGGAATGAATGGTAGGAAAACAGGAGAACCCTGAAAAGCCGCAATGCGACCCTAGCATAGAGGGACAGCTTTGACAGCCACTACTTGGGGAGTGGTGGCAAGTTACGTCCATGCATTCATTTTGTCAGTGTGTTCGTTTACAGTTAGCTCGTTTGTAAATGGCTTCATCACTATCATTTGCGGTGTAATTGCCCTGCATGACCTTCATTTGTTTCCCGACCTGTCAGAGTGGTGCCTTGTTGGAGTGGCTCCTCTACACGCAAAGGTGGAGAGCGGGCGTTTTGGGCTGCGACGCTACGCATTGTCCAGCCGTGCGAGCCTCGCCGCCACGAGCCACAGGCGGCCGCTCCCATTGTACGGACCTCCCGGGAAGGTGCGTGGGGCGGGAAGCACGGGCGCTCCGAGAAGCGACATCCGGTGACGTCACCGCGCAAGAGGCACATGGTCACCGCCCACCGCGCCGCCTCGTGTAAACAGCATGCACCTCCAAGGCAGACGTTTCCCAAAGAATCAGCTCTATCAAGCTGAGGGAACCGCCACTTATAAACATAAATGTACAGTTTGTCCCCCCTTTAGTCTCTCTCCTTTCTTCTTTCTCATTCGTATTTTCTACTTCATTTTCATTTATGATTCTCTTCTCTCATTTTTCTCTTCTCTTCCATTTCTATACCATAATGCTGTTTGGCCCGAAGCCGCCATCGTGATTGAGGTTTTCTGGGTTTACTCAATCGCTTAAGGCGTATGCTGGGATGGTCCCTAGTCGTAAATGTACAGATTTCCCTCTCCTCTTATATGTTACTACTCTGTATCAATGTAGACTCAGTGGTTAGGCGGAAGAGCAGGCCCTATGGCCTGAGCCTCGCCATTAATAAAGACATTATTATTATTATTATTATTATTATTATTATTATTATTATTATTATTATTATTATTATTAAACATCTAGCGAAATACCCGGCGTTGCCCGGGCTTTCTTCATATTCAATCCTTGCGAATGAGGGAAAAGATCAATTTTATGTAAACCACGGTGTTTAATATTATTTTTAACGTGATTGGTTCAAATTTTAATAAAATCTATACTTTTTTTCATTTTATTTTACAACACATTGCTATTAGATGAAATTTTTCTAATCTTATGCACCGCTACTGATCTCTAGCGAATAAATTAGGTACCAGTTTTGCTGCAGCACTACCGGACTCTAGCGGAATATATTAGGAACTACGTGCTCTAAGCGAGAGACGAAAAATAGTCGCGGTACATCTACAAACATATTATTTAAATGATTTATTTTCCGTATTTGGGTTGTGTTAGTCTTTACCAAATTTTGCAAGGACACTCCAACAATCCTGAAGAAGAGCCTGTAAAAATTTCATATCTATTCATCAGCTACTTTTTGTAGTAACGATGTCGGTTACACGTCGTTGATTTCACTTTTATGAGTATAGAAGATAGAGGTATGTCTTGTACCTTCTCGTTTGGGCAAAATTGAAAAATTTACGTAACTGTTACAAATAATACGAGGAAATATGTGCACCATTTGTATTAATCACACGTTGCGTGGAACCACGTAGTTGCCGCACTGTATTATACAAAATTATGTAAATATTTCACAATCAATTCTAACCTACTTTGTTCACCCTTTGTACGAACGCATTTATAGAACCCTACAGGAAAATGAAAATATTTATTGAAGTGAAGGGGATATTAGTATAGGGTTCGTATACGTCCCGTAAAATATGAGATCGTCCCGTTTTACGACTTCTGTTCCGGTGTTAAAAAACTTTGTCGGAATGCCAAGAAGCCTTGTACTTTGATTCGTCCAGTTGTTTTCGCTATTCGCAGCTTAACGTCTAAAATATACTAATCAGAGTTTTCTTCGTCTGCTAATAAAAAAGATACCTTACACATTCTCTCCTCTACCACACAGAACACGTGAGTCGAGGGACTTTTTAATATGTTTACTCCTATCCACTTCGATCATAGCTACGAAGTAAATACGAAAATTTTATATTGCTTTTACACGATGAGCCACATAAAACCGAACGAACCCGTAATGAAACCGTTGCAGAATCGTTAGATTACGTAGGAATGAAATTTTACGAATGATATGGATAAATTATATAACAAGAAAAACAAAACTAAATGTTGCATTTAAATTCCTTAATTGTTACAAAAGATGTTCGAATTGACCATCCTGGGTATGGATGCAGTTTTGTACTCGACTGATCATATAGCATGTCGTTTGCAACATTTGTCAATTGCATTGATTTCTCATTGAATGTTCCCCTTCAGTTAATAAGCATTGTGGGGATGAAATGCATAAACTCTCTCCTGCAAGTAGCCCCTCACAAAAAATCGTAAGGAGACAACACGCAGATACGCGGAGAACGTGGAGATAACCGCCTTCTGCTGAGACCTCGTTCATTTGTGAAATCTGCACGAACAGTCTTCACGAATATTGCAATTATGTATTGTGTATACACAGGATGTCCAGAGAGGCAACGTCTAACCTTCGAAAATAAACTCTTGATATAATTAAGCACATTTTGTCTAATAAACTCCTTGGATATTCCCAATGAATGAGCCGCAATAACCACCCAACAGTTGGTTTGAAAAAATACTTTCTATGCAAAAATTTGCATTGCACAAGCATTTAAACACTTCAGAAACATATATTGTTTATTATTTACAAAAGAAACGAATATATTTGTTTTGTAGGATAAATTGACACAGAAATAAGAAAGGACCTAATTTACACAGTTCGACTGCTTTTTTATTTATGGGTCCATTTTTCTGAGTTAATAAAATACATAATAGTGTATCGAAAAAAATAGAAATTAATGGCTTAAAGAAAAAAGTTAGCTATCGATGCAAGAACAACATCAGCACTAATAAAACCGTTTTAATAATGGGTTTAGGGTGCCCCAAAACCCATAAACACCCCGTTTTTCGGGCTTTCGCTTACTTTTTAGAAAATAACGAATAAATATTGTATAATGTTATTTCTATCAACAGATTTTTGGCTGAAGTGGTGCCCACATTACCCCGAAACAATTTTATGATCATCAAATATTACTTATTTGTCTCGGTGTGCCACATTTTCCCGAGTATGTCCAATTTTATGTTAAAACCGTAGAAATAGACATTTAAATGACGATAGCTCGGAAAATTTTTAACCAAAATACTTTTAATTTAGATAAGATTAAAGCTTGAAATCTCTACTTTAAGAACTTTGCTTCGCACACTTTAACTATTTCACTGCAATCGGCTAAAATTGCGCCGCGCTCCATCACTGGTTTCAACCCAAATTTGAGTCACACTGCTGTGATTGATTTCTTTATTCACTATTAGGCTGCATTGAACATATTTGTAGAGAGATCAAACGGGTTTTGATGTTACAACACTATAAAAATCACTATAGGGAATTTGGAAGCCCATGAGCTGTTTTTTTCGTCTTCGTTTCGGTGCGTGCGACAGTATCCATGTTGTCGCACCCGCTTGCCTGCCATGCGTGCCGCCCCGACCCAAAATACATTGATAAAAATAACATTAAAGAATATTTATTCGTCATTTTCTAAAAAGTAGCGAAAAAGTCCGAAAAATGGTATGTTTATGGAGTTTGTAAGGAAGACCTCCATTTAAACCAATGCTTTGCTGCCAACAGCGGCGTTCGGAAGCGTGTGGCGGGTTCTCGCAGCTGTGGTCAGAGAGTATACTATCTACATTATATGATGTCTATATCTATACCTAAATCTATACCATATCTATACTATATGTCTATATCCATACCAGTCGCGGCTCGTAATTTTCTAAGTAGGGAAGGCTGCAAATGCATTGCATGCATAATATTTCTATACATAATCTCTTCCGATACAGGCATTAGGGAGTAGCGCTCCTAGCGCAAATTGAGAAAAGTAGTTGATTCTCAATGCTACTCGCTGAGCTGCATAGTAATGGTATCTGATGAGCACTCCCTTCTTCAGATCCTAAGCCCCACCCTTGAAGGCTGCCTTTGTCCGTCGGTAAGCCACAGCCTTTGGCCACAGCCTTTGTCCGTCGGTAAGCCTGTACAGTGAATGTATGACGTCACACTCTGTCGTTTTACACAGGCCTTATGGCGGAATGAAGTGGGAGCCTAACGTTTTTGTCTTCCCTGTCGATAGCTTCAAATGCGTTACTGACGACCTTATCGAACTCACAAACAAAAATTTTGATATGACTCTTACAGAATGTAACTCAGAAAGCCATTATTAATAAATAAATACACTTATAAATATAGTTTTAAATTTCGTTTGGGCGGCGATTTCCACAGGAGAGGCTCCGCCTTACAGCCTTTAATGACGAGCCGCGCCTGATCTGTACTATATACTACTATCTATACTATATGTCTATATCTATACTGTAATGAACCGTCCTCCTCTTATAAAACAACTATAATCTTTATAATCGCCCGGCGTTACAACGCCAATATAATAACCAAAACCCGCTCTTATCAATTGCCCTGGTTATACTCAGCTTCCACCTCCCAGGTTGCCAGTCGACTAGCTGCTTCACCAGAACCTCCGATATTTTCTTACACATAAAATCTGGGTGTGAGGTTGTGGCTGACCTGTACAGGATCTAACAACTATTCGGACACGTGGGCGTAGGTCATTAACTAGCTACATGCAACAATTAAACTATGTTCGTTTAATTTAATGTCGAACCAAGTGATGTTCGCCGTTATTTATTTTCTTTATTTCCTGTGCTAGTTCGTTATTTCAGTTGAAATATATATAAACTGGGGTCGTTGCTCTCCCATGACTCACATAAAACACTTAACGACAAAACAAAGTAAGCACATAAACACATCAACGATATAATACACTTAAATTACATGACACAAAATCCAAAATATTTCCATTCATACTGACAATCTATACTAATATATAAAGACAGAAGTGCGTTGTCTTCCAACGCGGTAATCTCCGAATCTACTGAACCAATGCCGATGAAACTTTTGTGCTAACTTCCTTTAAAGGTCTGGAGTACTATAGGCTATGATTTACAACCATAAACCGTAATATATTTACAAAATATCTACTTTTCTCGACATTTTTGGCATATCTTTACATCACAGATTCAAGAGCGCATCAATGTCAATAGTTTAGCTGTGCGCCAACAGAGGATGACGTCTAAGATCTACTACTGGTTTCATCAATGTCAACAATTATTACGAGATTCCTTGGACTTTGAATAAGGTTATGTAATGTCCCTGTGTGAACGGTGGTGATTTGTGAGTTCTGAACATTGGTGGAATATTTGGAAGAAATCGGTAACTGAAGTGGTAAACATGACAAGGTACATGCATTATCCTTAATCCGCGGTATGTACAAAGCGGCTATAAAATATTGGAGTTTGAATTTGTACAGAAATTGAGGTAGGTTGAGACAGTGCAATATACAATAATATGTAGTACAGAATATACAGTAATCTACAATGTATTGTATGTAGATATCGTATACATTCTAAACAACCTCTTCTTTTACAGAAATTTGTAAACATTGAATTTCTTGAAAAAAATGCGAATGTCAAGTTGTCAAACAGACTATACAAGTGCGAATAGATGGGCAGTCTATAAACGTTTTGAATCGGCTATTAAGAGAAGTGCGACTTGCCGAAGTACTCACTCACACTATTGAAAATAATACTGCTAGGAGGGATGCAAATGTAAATAACTCTCTACGTAGTAGGGTTGCTTTTCAATAACTCAATTTGACTATTTACACAGTTCTCATGTTTAAATTGGTAAAATGTTTGTATGTTTTGGTTTCATCCAGTTGACTTTTTCTTTATTATGTGCAGAAGATTAGTGCAGTAGTATGTAATTAAGCAATGATTACTTACATATTGAGACTAATCTGTGCTATTATTTTGCGTTGCAATTGCTCCCAACGCATGAATTGGTTTCTGTTATTCACATTTCAAGATCCTTAATATATAGTACTTTAGATCAAATAATGAAGCTAATATGGTTTTGTTCAGAACATTGTCAATTTAGTGTGTACCCATAATGTACATGTTGATGGATCAGTATTGTTCTCATACTTCAATGTTATGATTAATTGATTTACGTAAAAAAATAAGTTTTATTCTACACGTAATTTAAACTTATATATTTTTCGTCTTCAAAATAATTATAAATACTGGCAATTACGTTCAATATTGATACTTTCATTTACTTTTATGATTATGATTCGTCAATTACATTTTGACTTATACATTCATATTCCATATTGATCTTCTAGCGTCTCCGTGCGAGAACTCTGGCATGTTAAACTTCGCTTAAAACAGCCAGTCCCGTCAAGGTCACGATTTGAGAGATCAATTTCAAATATTTGTTTATGAATACCAGAGAAGACAAAATATAAAAAAGAGTAAGTTTTACAATGTGACAATTTATTGACAGTATTGGGGGTAATATATGAAACTCTACAATAAAAACACAAAATATGCCGGTCTACAAGTATTTTATTCTGTAGTTTAGAATTGTTTATTGTTTTTAGTTATAAAGTGAAGAAAGTTTAGGAGCTGGGAGCCCAAATAAGAAAATTATAATTTTTTGTGAAAAAGTGAGCGAGGTAGACCGGAAATTTCCAAATGGGGTGAAGAGGAGACAGGGCTATCGAAGCGTGGCCGTGCAGAGCAGGGCGGAGAAGGGATACAACTGAAGAGATAGTAGGCCCCACCGCAGGGTATGAAAAAATTGGAATTCCTCCCCTTGTTTAATAATTTACTATAAACCCGAGCAACGCCGGGTACACCAGCTAGTTATCAATAAACTCATTCACACCCGAATGCGCATTCTGCCTGTATATCTATTGAATCTATTTTACGTTAAAACAGAACTTGATCTTGTACAGAAGCTAATTTTAATCTTTCTTCTCCTTCAAAATGTGAATTTCATAACAAAAAAACCAAGTTTCATGAACTTCCCTTTTGCCGAAAACGCTGTAATCCGCAGCAAACCATTGTTGCGCGTCTTCCTCGCTGTATATTACGCAGCATCCTCCAAATCCATCCTCCCGCAACATTTCTCCATCACCCCACACATTACCAAAAATTTCTTGAACTCGCTAATATCTTCTTAGCACGTCCTTTCATTTCCCTATCATCCTATTTCCATTACGCGACTAGCAACGCGGTTATCTATCGCGTGCTATATTTCCTCCAAAATGTCCTAATATTGAATATACTGCGACACACAAAATATTTCCGCGTTACGCATTGTTATTACGAACATCATTGCCTAAACTCACTATATCCATTCATGTTCACCGTGCTTCTCGCACAATTGCATACTAAAATTTTATCTTTTTTCGGAGCGTTCTTCCCCACGTCTGACTTCGAGCTCGCCACACATCATCCTCTTGGTCATTGTTGCGTTGTGTCTTCAACTTTTTTTTTCTGGAACATTTACCGATCGCTTACGTGTCTTTACCAAAAATATCATACCATTTTACTTAATTCTGTCCTTTCCAGGCTATTTCTCTTTATTACTACTTTTATATTATCAATTTACATCTTATTACTATTTCTTTTACGATTTCCTAATGTTTATTAACGCCAAAATTGCTTAATTTCCGTCGTTCGGCGTCTTGACGTAGTTGAGACGTCAGCGCGACGCATCATTGTTCTCTCGTAAAAATTCCAAATATACAATTTCAATTTGCATCTCAACTGCAGCTTCTCGATATTTTTCAGAGTTGCGAGTAATGTCATAATTTTCCGCGTGATTTCCTTTGTTAATCCCGAAAGTTTCATTTCAATCGCTTTACGCGTTCTCTTAATTTTTAGGAAAAACCGCTTCTTTACATTACCTTTCTTATGATAACAATGGCTGTATATTTCTAGTTATATCGTCAAAAGTGTACTTTCAAAATCACTCATATCTTTTAAACCCCTGATGCGATTTGCTTCGGATAACTTTTGAAATGTTCCTCTAAATGAATGCTATTGATTTGTACTGTCCAAATCGGGATTTTGTCGCGTCTTCTTTAATTTATAAAAAAATTATTAGTGCGCGACACCGCTTTCTTCTGTTTTCCATCTCCTACTCATACCATTCCTTGTTATGTTTGTTCTTTGCATCTAAATTGTTCGTGGGGATATTAGATTGTTACAATACTATATACTGTCTATACTATATGATGGCTGTGGCGTTAGACGGCGGAGTCCCGCCACCAGCACCTCGGAAGGGTGTTCGCGCCAGCGCTAGCAAAACATTGGTTTAAATGGAGGACTTCCCATGGGGAACCGGGAGCGGTAGCTCAGTGCATCAACTGATGTCACTGCAGCGCCTCTGACCGGGAGGTCATTTGTTCGAGTCCTGACGGTGGCAGAATTTTCGACATTAGTTTTTCAGCTAGGTCGAATTCAGTCGTTGTCTGGAGGAGAATTCTAGCGGCCGGCTGCTCTGATCGGTAGTTTTCCGGGGTTTCTCCGATCACCACCAGGCGAATGCCGGAGCACTACCTTACCAAACGGGCCACGGACCGCGCGCGATCTGTCCTTCCTCTTCCTTGTCCTATCCTTTCCTCTTACACACACACTTACACTAACATGCACTACACTACCACATATTCCGGGAGACCGGTCGGGAGCTTAGAGCTTGTTCCGGCTGGGGCGGTGCCCCGCTGGTGGGAGAGTCTTGGTTAGAGGGAAACCCCACTAGCCGACGGTAGGTCGGCGCCGGATCTCGCCATCCAGTGGGGGAAGATCTCCGCCACATCCCGAGAAAAAACATGCACTACTCTAACGAGACTAATGACCACAGTAGTTGACGCGCCCGTAAACACGAAAAAATCAATCAATCAATCAAACCCATGAGGACACTCAGTCACATGGCGCTTAACCAGTTGCGTCCCTTTCTTCGTCGTCGCCGACGGGTCGGCGAACCCTACTCTCGCCGAACCCTCTCCTTTCCACGGCGTGCGGGGACCACTAGTTTAGCATTGTTAACAAAATAGAAGACCATACTCCCAGTTCTACACCTTCTAGAACTAACAAAAGAAGAGCTCAACGAAACGAGTGCATAGTGAAGCAACTTTGTTTCTAGAAGCAGAAGGCAATCTCAGCATTTTTTCAATAGACTAGAGAAACTGGATAAAAACTGATCGATATGGTATTATTGAAGATTTTTTATTATTTTTATAATATTTTTAATATTTATATAATTTATTTTTGACAATAAAATAATATTATCAAAAGTATAACAATGACAATAATAAAATCCTGAGCAGAATACAACTTTTACTTCTACAAACCTTTATTCTTCTGTAAATATATAAATGAAGTTGAAGCAAAGGAATAAAATAAATATTCTGCCACTGAATTGAATGATAAACATGTTGACTTTGATTAAGTGCTAAACAAAAATGAAAAATATTTCAGTGACATGAAGAAAACGCAAGTAGAGACGATAACGAGTGATGAATATGAACATTAAAAATTCATCACTTAACGATCTTATCATCCAATTTCTTAATCCAATCAAGTAATTGCATATCAAAGGGGAACTTAGTTATCGATTGGTGTGTATAACCACTGGTTTACTGCTATGTATACTGCACTGCTATGTGTATATACGAGTGCATTTTCAGGAGAATGAGTCATGAGACAGACATGAGTCGTTCAAAGAATAATGCATTGTTTGAGACAATCAAACCGGCTTACTGGTATTCAAGAATATCAGGTCTAGCTCCATTTACATTGGACGGTAGTTCCAAACGGGGCTCAGAACCAACTACAATGATGAAATTTCAAATGTTTCTGCGTGATTCATGTTTTACTTTATTACTTCTGTGTGGCGGCATTTGCATTTTCAGTGACTCAGTATCGATTTTGCGCTTATTTGATACACCTAAAAACGAATCTAAGAACTGTGCTCATATTTGGATAGTTTCTTGGATAGCCCAATTGATAATGTTCTACCATTGGAATGCTTTCTTAATATTGGCAATGATTCATGGTAAAAAAATCCTTCCAGCCTTGAATTTGATGGCCTTCATTGACAAGAACTTATTTCCAAATCTAGAACACACTTATAGGGCCACGAAGTTTATATTATTTGGTGAGATACTAATTCAAATCTCAGTATATATTCTTTTAATTCTATATCATAATTTATTATACAGGAATATCTATAAAGTTCTTATACGATTCATAATCTCCCTTGGTTTACAAGGCTTCCAATTTCAGTACCTGAATTTAGTGGTTTTGGCGGTTCATAGATTTTTCATCCTCAATACCAAATTAGAAAACAACATCCGGAGGACACATCGTTATGATACTTCTCGAAAGGATTCGGAGACAATAACAGCAAAGTGTAGGGGGAACATCGCAAATGAAATATACATCTTGAGAGTGTGCCATTACTATCTTCTGAAATATACTTCTCTTCTCGACTCAACGTACAGACATCATTTGTTTGTAGAAATGTCAAGTCTCTTCTTTCGAATTCTCCTCATGGCGTACTTCCTGGTAAACGGCCCGAGGCAAATGGCAGACTGTATCCAGAAAGGTTCTGTAGGTAACGTGTGGAAGTTCGACGTGATGTACACAGTGTGGACGTTTTTGGGCGAGTTGTTGGCGATCGCGGCTGTGAGTCACCTGGCGCGGAAGGAGGCTGCGCAAGTGGTCCGCACCAGTGAGAGCCTGCTGCTGGTGTTGCCCGAGGGTCCCGCTGCGAGCGAGGTGCTGCTAGGGATGGCAAAGGACATCCACGTTTGTAAAACATCCATACTTTCGAGCACAAAACCGGGAGCGGTAGCTCAGTGCATCAACTGGTGTCACTGCAGCGCCTCTGAGGTCCTAGGTTCGAGTCCTGACGGTGGCAGGATTTTCGACACTAGCTTTTCAGCTAGGTCGAATTCAATCGCTGTCTGGAGGGGAATTCTAGCGGCCGGCTGCTCTGATCGGTAGTTTTCCGAGGTTTCTCCGATCAACACCAGGCGAATGCCGGAGCAGTACCCTACCAAACGGGCCACGGACCGCGCGCGATCTGTCCTTCCTCTTCCTTGTCCTATCCTCTCCCCATACACACATGCTTACACTAACATGCACTACTCTACCACATATACCGGGAGACCGTTCAGGAGCTTAAAGCTTGTCCCGGCTGGGGCGGTGCCCCGCTGGTGGGAGAGTCCTGGTTAGGGGGAAACCCTACTAGCCGACGGTACGTCGGCGCCGGATCTCGCCATCCAGCGGGGGAAGATCACCGTCATCTCCCGAGAGAAAAACATGCACTACACTTACGGGGCTAAATATCTAAGCTGTCGACGCTCCCGGAATCACTAACCAACCAACGAACCAAATCAAGCACAAACATCGATATTATAATATGGATGTTTTGCTTCTTCAGATCGATATATTTGATCAGAAACCTCGATTTTTTTTAAAAAATCCCATGAAATAAATAAAATTTCAGTATCAATTTTTTTGTGGATTGCCTGCAATCAACAGCCAATCACAACTGTCAACATTATCGATCCCCAGACGGATCGAAACCGTTTGTTACCAATACATTTCTCCAGTGTTATTACCTTTTTATTTTTATGTGGTAATATCGTTAAATCATGATTTTGAACGTGCATGCTTTTGATCATCATTATGCATTTTGAGCATTGAGAAAATTAAGATAAAAAGCAAATTTAAGGCAGAAATATATAAAATAATACTGAAATATATTAAAATAAATCACATTAGAACGAGGCTATTTTACTTCGATATGTTTTATTTTTAAAACCCTGATTTTTTTAACATCGATTTTTTTGGCGATATTTTCAACAATATCAAAAACCTTTTGTTGATGTATCGATGTATTCATGTTTTGCTTAAATTTGCCATCACCAGGTGCTGCTGCTCCGCATGCACGCGGCCGGCTGCCCTGTGGACTTCTCGGCGGCAGGATTCCTGCCCGTCGACCTGTCGCTGGTGGGCGTTGTGTTGGCGGCCGTTGCAACGTGGATTGCTGTCATCATTAACTACTGACGAGTGAAGGTCCTTTCAGGAGTGGGAAGTACAGTTTTGTGAGAAACCTTTTTTCTTGCGTTCTGCAAAGCGATCGCCTGACAAACAATCAATTACACATCTGTCAACAAGCAAAAGCGTGGTTGTGAGAAATGTATTGAGCTGTGTATTTCGCACAGCTTTTTTGGCTTTCTTACGTGTGTATTACACATTCTGTATATAAAAACATCCATTAATATTGTTGAGTATTATTTACTACGCAGAAAGTGATTTTTTTATTTCATCATTTGAGATTGACACTAGTTTTAATCCCTATACAGTATTTGAGTAACTCCAGAGTGTGCGGATGTTCGGAGGTGCGATTCCGTCACTCACGGCTAGACAACTTCCCGTGCACCAAACGAGAATATGAGTTGTCATTCGACGTGTCTCGGTCTCCTGATGTGGAACTGATAATTTGTTTTTGGATCCGGTCTGAAGATACAAACAAATTTCCAAAAACGTGTTTTTGCGTGTTTCGGTGCTACGATCTTAGCGAGTGTGTCGGGAATTAAATCATCAGCACCTAAATAGATGTATGTAGGTGGCGTTGATTGAACTCCAGTACCCAAAGGTAATTTTGTCTCAATACGCCATTTTCTTTCATGACGTAGGAAACACTGACGATGACATCTTAAAGTAAACAAGTAAAGTTAATTTGAACAATGGAATCGTGCGGCACATTTCATTTTAATTTTTTCTGTAGGCCTATTACCATATTTTAAAAAATAAATGTGCAAAAACCTGCGAACAGTATGGCGTTGGAACGTATTAAATTTGAAGAATTTCACGTGAATACGGAGAAAACTGAGTAATGTTAGAGAATGAATGAACGTTTTTACGTTCGACTAATCACTTTTACGTTCTTAAGAGTACAAATACCAATTTTCAAATGAATATGACCCAGAACTTATTCATAAGTAAACACGAACTATAAGTTAGTTGTTGTTTGCCGACGTTTCGGAAAATTTATTTCCATCCTCAGGGCTTGCAACCAAAAATTAATTTTCCGAAACGTCGGCAAATAACTAACTTATAGTTCGTGTTTACTTACGACCAAGCCCCGTTAACCTGCCTTCCAGTATTTCATCAATTGGTCGTTAAGAATTCTTCATGTCAGAACTTATTCTTATTAAACTTAACCAATAACTTATTCATATAAACATACAAAACTGTCGCCTTTTAATGTATATATATATATATATATATATATATATATATATATATATATATATATATATATATAGAGAGAGAGAGAGAGAGAGAGAGAGAGAGATTCGCATACACAACGATTAATAGAGCAATAGCAGAAGTGTAAGTGAACACAAACTAGACTGAGTTTGTAGAGTTTTAACCTCTTCAAAAATAGAGGAGAAAAGTATGGAAGCCTAAGGAAATCCGAGGAATAATCAAATGAAGTTGTGGAAGATTTTGCGAGAAAATTTTCGGAACTAATTGAAAAGATCGTATAGTAGGATTAGAGATTAACCCAAAAGAACAGCTTACAGGTGATCTTTGCGCTTTATTGTGCATATTAGCAAAATAGTAAAAACGGTAGCTGTATTAAACTCTAATTATTCGCATCATCAATACCTTCAAATATTTTGTACGGCAAACATAATTTTGAAATTGCAATATTACCTGTTTATATCTGAAAGACATTTTCAACAAATTAAAATATAAAAGTAGTTTATGCAATTAGTTTATAATGTTAAGCTTTATTGCATGAGTACATGTTTTGAAAACGAGCGACGTTAGGAGCGAGTTTTCAAATTTGTACGAATGCAATAAAGCAACATTACAAACGAGTTGCATACGCTATTTTTTTGTATAACAGCATTATAAATTTACAAGAGAATCAAACTTAATTTCGCGAAACAACTTTCTTCTGACGTCTCGGGTGCTTGACATCCAACGCCCTCTGGAAATCAAATTCAAGATGGCATTGTTGACATCCGTGCGAGAAAACGGTGGTCGGCTGTTCCGTCTTCTTCTACCTCCCCACGATTCTCTCGCTACTATTGGCTGAATGTGTGATGACGTCATGTCGCGTTTAATTATGGCGATGACGTCATGTAGCGTGCGATAAAATACTGGATTATGCACGATTCGGGGTATCGAAAAGCGTCGTTTATAATGATGGTATACAAAAAAACAGTTTACAGCGTTGGCGACGACACCACATTCAAATAGTGATGGGTAACTGTCAGGGATTAATTGCCGGCTGCTCTTCTGACGCGGGGCGCCGAGATTGCAATGCAGCTTTTTTATTTATTAAAAATGTCGGTCTAATTGTGAATTTCTGTTCTGAAATGTTCTATCAAGGATATTCTTCGCCAACCAGGTATGTTTACACTTATATAGAACGAATAATAATTTTAGGCACACATTAATGTTAATCCTAGATTTCATCAATTCATGACATGCGTTCTTAATGAATTCGGGGGTCTTCGTGAAAAGAATAAAATCGGTGCCACAGCATGGCACAGTGTCTGCCCCAGATGCCGCGTGGCGGGGGTGGCGTGGCTTGAAATGGCGGGATGTGGCGTGGCAAGGCATGGCGGGGCGTGGCGGGGCGGGGCGGGAAGTGACTGGGAGTGGCGGGGTGTGGTTTAGCGGGGCATGGCATTGCGATGCATGACGTGTCGTGCCGTTGCGTGGCGTGGCGGGAGTGGCGGGGAGTAGCCTGGCGGGAAGAGGTAGGACCAGGCGAGGCGTGGCGGGACATGACGTGGTGTGGCGGGAAGATTTTAATAACTTTTGATAGTTGCAGTAGGTTTACGTAAACTGGCGACTATTTCAGAGGGTTAGAAATGAATTTGTTAGATACGAATAATACCACGATGTCGGGTAACTACCAAACATTGGAAATGATAGGCCGTACATCGTGTAAAATTTGATCTGAGATAGAGTAATAGGAGCGAATTATATTTCATTACATTCATGGGCACAGCAACGTCACCGACTTTCGATCAGGTTTGTTCCTCATATTTCACTAAACGAAATAACCTGGCGATATGGGCACTGTCAATTAGAGAACCTTTATAGAACCCCCATTCGCAATGCAAGTCTTATGTCATGATGATATTCATATGAAATGTTTACTTACGTGACATGATTATTTTGATACCATAATTTATTGAACTCTAACTGAATAAGTATGTAAACTTGAATTAAAATTGTCACATGTGAAAATAATATACAATTTCACTACATTATTTTTCTCTATGTAAAGAATTTTCGGCTTCTAATCTTCCTACAGAATATTTGAAAGAGACAAACATATTTCAGCCATTCCGGGACATCCTTTAAAACGAGACCTGCGAGATGGAGACGACCTCGTGATCGTATTGAGAGAGATTTTGGCTAACGAGGCTACGGCTATTGTTCGGCGACCTTTCGTCCTGTCCTTTGCTTTCAACCAGCGCGAGGCAAAGGCCACCGCTGGCTGTGCCTGGCTGCAGGCGAGTAATATTTCATCGAGCAGGCCTCGCTCACTGAGCATGCCCATGTGCTGATACGAGTAGGCAGGGCAGAAAACAACATCTCCAAAACAGCTCCGATTTTTAATTTAAATTTTCTCCTCATATGTATCAAGGGACGGTAAAAAATATGGTGCTAGACCCATTTTCGACGAAGCCTCCATATTTTCCCACATTACAAAAAGTTAACATTTCAAAACTACAAAATTGAAGATAGAGATTCTTCTCTTTGACAAAGTCTGTTGTAGAAAATCAACTCTTTAAAATTAGTCATGCACACTTTTTTGATAAAAACGAATAGATTTCGCGGAATTTGTGTGAGAAATTTATGCAACTTCTAAAAAGGCTTTTCTAAAAAACAGCAAATTTTTCTTCTCGTCTGCATCAAGGGACTAAAAATATGGTTTTACTCTCAATGTCGGCAAACTCTCATTTTCGAAAATTGCAAAAATTACGTGTTGGAAATATTGGGTTAAGACAATTACGTTTTTTCGATGTCGGCGAGTTGTATCGTAGTGATCTCGGACCGAAGGGTCGCGTGTTCGAGTCCCGTCTCGGACATGGTTGTATTTGTGTTCGTCCTTTCACCTCCTATCATCACCATTTCGTTTCATCGTCATAGTTACCATAACGTTAACTCCAATAGTGGTCGCTTATGGCCTAGATGTTGTTGCGGCCTTATATAACAAAAATAAATAAATAAAGGTTGTATACGTCGACGCTTCCACCTGGCCGGCAATCTGCTTGGTTTTCTGTAATTTATCTATTTGGGCATCGGTACGTACTTTAAAAAGAACCATTCCATTCCTCTGTCGCACGTAGGGATGGCAAAAAAATCGATGTTTTCCATCAGAAACATCGATAAATTAACATCGATATTTTGCTTTCGAGGTTTTCTCCACATCAATATTTTGTTGCAAAAAAATCCATGTTTTTTAAAAAAAGTTAATATTTTTTAATAAATGGGTTTAAGCACGTTGTAGAGTAGCATCAATCCACAGTAATATCGTTGTTTTGCATCATCCTCTTTATCACGTTGCACATTTCGCCTGTGCAATCTGAGGAAGTTTGGGAGCTGCTCGAATTAAGAATGTATGTGATCGCCAGGCGTGTCATTGAATCGAGATCGTCATCCTGAATCGAGAGTGAAACACGAAGTCGATAGCAAAATATGATGTTCTTTATTGTTAATTTTATTCTTTGCATTCGATACTAAGTTTTACCTACTCTTAATCAAACAATAAAACGCTGATAATCAAACAATAAAATATATCCCTTTTACGTACTGTAATTAAAAAATGGATAGGAAAATAGCATGTTTATTAGTCTATAATTAAAACATCGATGTTTTCAACATACTTTCTCCTATAGGTACGTATATACGTAGTATAGAAAAAGGTATGTAGTTAGTGCTGCGGAAAATCGATTTCGAGATTTCAACGGAAATACACGTTTTGGGCTCCCCTGATACAGAAAAAGTGTTTTGTTTTGCAAAACTTTCGTCTGTCCGTCTGTGACTAGCGGCTAGGCT
This sequence comes from Teleogryllus occipitalis, assembly GCA_011170035.1. Classification (NCBI taxonomy): domain Eukaryota; kingdom Metazoa; phylum Arthropoda; class Insecta; order Orthoptera; family Gryllidae; genus Teleogryllus; species Teleogryllus occipitalis. The sequence goes on from BLKR01000927.1 coordinate 87,263, forward strand.
ATACTAGGGATCTTTTCCAAAATAATCCCTGTCATTCTTGCCTCACTGGAAGCTCTGCGATTTTGAAAAACAGTCATTAACTTTTAAAGATACTTTACATGAAACCCTAGAGACATTTTCAAAATTAAAGAAAATAATTCCAATTTTTAAAAAACATTTATTGTAAGGATAGATTGAAATGCACTTCTAAAGGTAACACAGGTCCGATTTTCATTGTTAACTTTTTTAATTGCAAATGATTTAATTTTCCGGCGTTGTTCCTGCAATTACAAAAGTGAAGATATTTCCTTCAAGTTTAATTTTCCTCCATAGTTAGTTATTTCATTAAGTTCCTTTACATTTTTTGAAAATGTTAATAGTTTTCGCGCAATATTACGTTAAATATGTGCAATATTAAACTAGTCGTGCTACAACAGCACGTACTTTCTCGCGATATTGTTAATGGCTATGTAATACTATATGACAATTTTTGTCTTACACTTCAACTAACATTTGAAAAATTCTTAAACAAACAAAGCGTGAAAAAATCATATATATTTTAATTCAAATAAATTAAAAGAAAACAGCTTTCTGTCATTGAATTCAGTGTATTTACAGTATATACGTTCTACATAAATGTATCGACTATTCACGATGCGTATTTTAGGCGTAAATAAAATTATTAGTTTAAATTGACGCGAACGAAAGGCAGCCGTCATTATCACCATCTGTTATCAGTGCGGCGTTACAACAACGGGTTGCAACAAGCAACAATGACAACTAATTCGTATGGGAAACACATTTTGCCAAGTAGCATTGTTGAAAATCCTAGCAAGAAAATGAAATTGGTTAGAAAAATACAATTAAAAATGATATTTTTATATTCATCAAAATTACTCGGTTTTTACCTGTATTACTCTTTATTGCACATCTTATTAGGCAAAGCGAAATCATCTATTCGTTTTCATTTTAACTCAATTGAACAGGACGAAAGTGACTGTGACGGGTGATGGGATGTTTTAATAGCAGCACCACTGCGTGTGCGCGGGTGAACGAAACAAGGACTCAACGTCAGGTGCGACTGTAGAACACAAGACATGAGAGGCAAATAAATCTAGAATACCGACGATATTGACTAGAACTTTTATAATATCGTACGGCCACGATATATGAATGTCTTTGGTCGGGGGAAGCTGTAACGGTCTATTTAGACGCGTCCCAGATAAATACAGAACCATTGAATTAGGTCTAAAAAACACATTAATTTCGTATGTCAATAAGAACGAAAAGATGTGAAGGTGGATGAGTGGAAGCTGTTTTCTTTAATTTATTGATATTCTAAAGAACTGTGTACGAAATATACTGTGAGAATGTCAATAAATAAAAACAGAACATATTTACAAATAATGACACGTCGCAACCACATAATGTTTCGCAAATAAAAAGATATCCGTGATAATAAATTAACTTTCCATATAAGGAATGAGACAGTCGAATGTTCCCACAACATGACGAAAGATTACTGATAATATATTCAAATAAGAAAACAAGTGATTGGAAAGGGGGTTACGAATATTATAAATATCTTGGGATAAATTGTGGAGTTTATGGCAACGATGAAAGCCTATTAAAGGCAATATAATATAAAAAAGACGAAAAAGAAACAGTCGTATTGTCAGAGAAGAGTTGTCTTTATTTTTAAACTACGCGGTATAGTAGAATCAAAAACTTGAGAGGTGATTGTGAATCCGTGGCGAGCACATCGTGTGGTTTTGGTTGTACGGATGTTTACTTAGAAGAAAGCAGTGAAAGAAAGGATAGAAGGGTCCGACAATGTACTAACGTACGAGCAACTAAAACACGTTCTGGAAAACACTTATGGCTTAAGTAAGCCCTTCAAATATCTCTCAGTTACACCGACATTCAGGTGGCCGTGCTCAGATAATGGTGCATACGGAATATATTCCTGCATTTTAAATCATAAATTTGAGCTAAAAGTATTCTAACATCGCCAAATTTATATACAAAAGCTATCTACAACTTTATTTAAGAAGATTCAGGTAAAACTTACCAAAGGAGGCGTAATTAATATTAATATTTACTCTTCTCCCTTAGGGGAGTCGAGTGAAAGACTAAAATTGTTGTTTCCGAATGAAATTCAACTTCAAGAAACAAATAGTGCAAATCAGTCTCAACCAGCACAAAGTATGCACTTTCAACATCGTCAACATCGTCAACATCGTCAACATCGTCAACATCGTCAACATCGTCAACATCGTCAACATCGTCAACATCGTCAACACCGTCAACATCGTCAACATCGTCAACATCTTCAACATCTTCAACATCTTCAACATCTTCAACATCTTCAACCTCTTCAACCTCTTCAACCTCTTCAACCTCTTCAACCTCTTCAACCTCTTCAACCTCTTCAATCTATCGATCCTCAACAACAGTCTCAACCTCAACAAATGGCTACACCAAACACTACAACTTCGTCTTATCAAGATTCTTCAGTAAATGCAAATGATCAAACCCAACCAGTCCTTACAAATATATCCAACAATATACTACGTCAACATCCTCAAGATCCTGCAGAAAATCCAACCAAACGTTCCAGACCTACTTCTGCCATATATGGGTATTCCAACTTACTCAAGATACGAAGTTCTATCAACAATACCAGAAACAAGTACTCCATCTTCTACTGCTTCAATTAAAAATCCTCCCATCACAGTGATTGGTAAGAACTATCAATTATTAATACAAGACATTGCAAAGGTTGTTAAAATGAATATTCAACAAAATCTAGATACAATGAAATCCAAATTTACTTCACTAACATTGATGATCATAGAAATTTTAGACAATTTTGTGAAAATTCTAATATACAGTTCTACACATATCAAGATCCTGGAAAATCAAAATTTCAAGTAATGTTTAAAGATATTCCTGTTTCCTTAAGTGAACTTGACATTTATAATGAACTTTATCGTCTTGGTTATGCTGTTCACCAAGTGCGTCGCCTCTACGATAGATCAAGACAACCTCTACAAACTTGTGCAGTCGACCTAAATAACTCACCTCAAGCCAAAAACATTTTTAATCTTGATAAACTTTTTCATTACGTTATAAAAGTTCAACCAAAAACAAACAGATTTATCCCAGTACAGTGTAAAAACTGCCAACGGTATGGTCACTCACAGGCAAACTAAGTTAACTTCACGTTGTGTTAAATGCTCACAATTCCATCATTATTCAGATTGTCCAAAATTAGACGAGACTCCCCCCACATGTGTTAACTGTGGTCAAAATCATTCAGCAAACTACCTAGATTGTTCCTATTATAAACTTGTTTTGAATAACAAAATCAACAAAACTAATAACAATCCATCAACAACGAACACTTCCCCTGCTACTAATATACCTCACTCTTCTAATACATCTCATTCTCCAAATCCCTCTTTCTCTTTAAATTCTAATAATTTCCCCCCTCTTCCAATTCCACGAAAATCTTTTCAAAACCCTTGGACAAAAAATAATCAAAATCCTCCTCTTTCACCACAAAATACCTCACTTTCCTCCTCTCCTTGTAATATTCAGCAAATTGTAAGTACTATAGTAACACAAATATTATCAACACTCATTCCTCAAATTCAAAATATGATCGAATCACTTTTACAACATAAATGAATAACAATATTACTAATCAATTAACACTTCTAAATTGGAACGCTAATGGTTTCAAACGTCAACAACACACATTTGAACATTTTTTATACACACATAACGTACATATTGCATTCATCACTGAAACACAGCTTCTTCCAAATGAAAAGTTCTTTATTACTAACTATAAAATTTATCGATTTGACAGAATCAATTCTATAGCCTCAGAAGGTGTTGCAATTCTTATTAAACCTTTCATAAAACACTATTTAGTTCAGCATAATATCTGTCCTTCTCTTGAAATACTTACAATAATCATTAATATTAATCAAATTAACTACCATCTGTTTTGCCTTCTTCTGGTATAAAATACTTCCGTATCATCTGTTATGCCTTCTTCTGGAGCGTAAACTCCGATTACTGTTAGATATCCTCTTTCTATTTTAAATCTTGTTATCAGGATCCGGTCGCTTATGTAGGTATAACTGTGTATTTTGGTTTTCCACTTTTTATCAATTAAAATAGCTATTCCACTACTGGCTCTTTCATTTTGAGGTTTCCCGCTGTAATTCATAACATAATGTTCTAGATATTTTGTTCTTTTGCACTTCATTTTTGTTTCTGATATTACTGCTATATTAATTTGTTTTAATTTAAGTTCATTTTCAAGATTTTTTATATTTTTTATTCCTCTAACATTACGTAACATTCCATAACATTCCATCTTAAGTCTATCTCGTATTCCCAATTGTTATCCCGATCGTTAAGTCTATCTCGTATCCCAATTAATAAAACAAGGTAAAACCTTAAAAGTCTTAGGGCTGAACCTTGACGAAAGGCTATCCTGGATACCTCGTATTAAATACCTTAAAGTGGAATTCACCAAAAGGCTAGAATTGATGAAAATCATAAGCCACTCAGCGTGGGGGAGGCTGATTATACAGTGCTTAGAAGAACATATCAGGCATTGATCAGTGCTAAAATGGATTAAGGCAGCATATTCTACGAAGCTGCAAATAAGAATATTAAAAGAATACTCGACACTATCAAGAACACAGGTGCCAGACTTATATGCGGAGCATACAGAACAAGTCCGGTGATAAGCATGTTACAGGAAGCTAAGTTACCACCCCTGGATAAAAGAAGAAGAAATCTAGTTGTAGGATATATAATCGAAGTTATAGCTAACTGTGACAACCCAATGAACCAAATTTACCAGCTTACATATAGACGCAGGAAGAAATTATGCTTCAAAAAGAAACAACCAAAACCAATTACTGTACGGGCTATACAAATACTAAGCACAATATCAGAAACCATTCCCCCTCTTAAACCTATCAGTATCGTCGACTATGCACCATGGACTAGGCAGGTCATCAAAGCTGAGGAGCTGACAAACAATACTAAGAAGGCAAAAACTCACAATCGAGAGAATAAGAGCCAGAATAAGAGAAGAAATTGCCAAATATCAGAACTATAACAAAGTATACACAGATGGCTCGAAAAGTAGCAACTCGGTGGGGATGTGCCGCTGTAACGTCAACAAGAGTAATCTCAAGCAAACTGCCCGTCAAGTACTCAGTTTTGTCCAGAGAGTTATATGCTATCATCACCGCACTAGACTACATTCTCGAAGACAGTGAACGTAAATTTCTGATAGTAACCGACTCCAAATTGGCTCTGTCGGCAGTTGTACATACACTCGTTCCTCGCTTGTATCGTCATATCACACTCGTTATTAATACCCATCAATTCATCAACATTTCATAATGTACTACTGCTGTATTCTTTTGTTTTTTAAAAAAATATACCAATGTATTTTTTTTTAAAATATCTCTCACGTCTCTAATAAGCACATATCCATCGATTTGTATTCACTAATGCAATTATGAGTAGACTTCCAATAAAGTTTTTCAAAAACTTAAATGTTTTCTGTGAAAAAGAGCTTCACATTTCTCATTTACAATAATGCTTAAACGCCAATTTGTTAACACCACCTCCAAAACCTTAAACGAAAATTTCCTTATAGTACGAGGTTTTACTCTTCTATAATATTTGGAAAGTAATATTCCGGTTCTACCGTTAGAAAACCCGAAAACGGAGAAAATTTATAAAAAATGTTATTTGGACGGTGATAGATGGCAGCTGGGAAAAGGATGTGACCGTAAAGCTAGCCCAGACCAATCAAATTAGAAAAGTAACCAGTACGAGAAAGTCTGCGTCATTCAGAAGCACCGCTAGTTGTAGTAAGACGCCGAAAAAAGTTTGAACTTTTGCACTGTTCTAAATTTCAGAGATTTCAACGAAAAAGATAACTTACGCTATATTTTTGAGCGTATCTTCTTTATAAAAAAAATAAAGAAAGATTTGGAGCTATTTTTGATAAAACTTTTTGCCTTAAACCAATTGTTCGGTATCAAGGCAAGGACAAGCCAAATGTGGATTCTGACGAGACGTGTTTGAAGAAGTAATTTACTACCTATACAGTAACAACATTTATCCAGCTTTTTCTTCCAAGGGTCTGGCAATAAGAGTTTTTCTGTGGAAAATCGTGTTTTCCCGCAGCATTACAATACTTTCTTTACACTGCGTAAGGAGTACGCTAAAAAGTAAAAATCTTATTTCAATCACAGCGTCAATAATTAAGTCAATATAGCCGGCTTGGGTAGACGAGGTCGCTAAGGCCGAGGGGCCGTAGCAATCTCGGCTCGAAGGGTTGCGGGCTCGAATCCCGCCTCGGGCATGGATCTTTGTGTTGTCCCTGAGTGTTCTTCTTATAGTTTCCTCTACAGTTAAAACAATCACAGTGGTCGCTGTGTGATCAATATGTTAAAATGTGACCCTAAAAAATAAAACATGTAAGTTAATATAATATCCTCACAAGAACCTTCCATTACGAGTCCCCATAGATTTTTCACTTGAGTCCTTTTCGCGTTACTTGTGACAATAGCATTAACTGTGGAATCACTTTGGTTGGCGAATGGTATTGCGATTTTCTTCTTTTCCATTCATCCTTCCGCTCCCAGCGAAGCCATTACTAATGTAGTACAGTGCAGGGTGTAAGAGATTTCTGACACTGTGGTACAGTATTAATTAAACACAAAAAAGCCGTTTTCCAATGAGATTCACGTAGCGCTTGTCATTGCATGTTGCCCAAAATTTCTAATTCCTTTTTACATCTTGTTCATTTGCAGATTTTTATTCCCCAAAACACTTTTTAAAACGCATTGTCAGTTCTTTACAATGATTATTTTCACTTTCGTTAATCTCACTATATCACAGCAGCCATATCTATTCTTGGGTTTTTCTAATCTGGCCGATGACACTTGATCAGCTCTTACGGTGTCATCCAATCAAGAGTTAAAACGTCAATACGGTGACGTCACTATGGGACGTTTAAGCGCCCGATTGGACGAAACCTTAACAGCTGATCAGCTGTCATCAGTCAAGTTATTGAAACTCAAGAGTAACGTCTCTCGATGCTTCTGGCAGAATGGGAAAAGCCACGACATCTACCGGTCAATGTTTACACACCTAGTCTACACTTGCGACCAACAGAATTCGCCACTCTCGCTGTCTTATGGCGCCTATTTCGGATAAAATATAGAGTAATGGTTAAGTGACAAAATGCACATATCTTGTCAATAAAACATATCTCTTCATTATTACCATAATAATATGACACGTATACGAGATCATTAATTATTAATAAAACAAGAAAACTCATTTAATCGTTGAAAAATTGGCCCATAAAAGAAGCCTTAAAGACGCCTGAATTTTATACAAGCGAGAGACTGTAAAGAAGTTGCTATATAATATGTATTTTATTGAATATTTACAATGACTTTGGCCAGTTAGGCCCTAGGCAGCAGATTAACAATATTGTTTTATATATTTAGTTGTTGAATGAGACGTCGCCGTCGCTGCAACGGTTTTAAAAGTATTTTCATGTGTTGAAAATTTCTAAATATCATGAGCTGCTTTGCTCGAATAAGTTCTTAAAGTATCTTGCATTGAACATACCTATGAATCGTAGTAGCTGATAATGTTATACACCCGTTCGAAAATCCATAATACCCAATGGTCTTGTATGTTACCTCCATACTGGATATAACTAGTATAATATTAGAATTTCAATAATGTAGTCGCCTTAAAAAATACTTGCTGCCATGAATGCGATTAGTTAGAATTCGGTACAGCTACATTTTGTACGCACTTTTGCTAACAGGCACGAAAATGCATATAAAAGATCACCTGTAAGTTGTTCTTTTGGGTTATTCTCTAATCCTGATATAAGAACTTTCGCAATTAGTACCAAAATTCTGTCGTACAATCTTCTACAACTACTTTTGATTCTTCAACGGATTTGCGTAACACTTCCATATTTTTGTCCCCTAATTTTTGAAGAGATTAAAACTTTAAACCCCCATGGCAGATTTTACGCGGTTGTTACTTGTTTGGTAAAAAATTAGCCATAAGTGATTTCTCAGAAAAAGATTGTAGAAAACAAAATATAGCGAACAAAAAATATTAAAAATGCTTATGGGTTCTTAACGATCACGTAGGCAATTATTTGTAAAATATGCATTTATAGACATTATAAAACCTTCGCAAAAGCCATTTCTGAGGTAAACATTGATAATGGGGTAAGTTACCTAAAAATGCATGAAAAGAAACAAAATAGGCAAAAAGGGCATTGTCGGGACTAGTTGTAAGGAATAAACGGATTTTTGTTGACGGATAATTACCCAGCATTTTTAATGATTTAGCTTTATAAATTAAAAACGAAGAGAATTCAAATTCAATAATATTTCTCTTCAGAAAAGATCCTATTAAAATCTATTGACAGCAGACAATTTTATTCTCAATTACTATATTTCATAACAATTTTAATTAAATCTTAAGTCTAAGTTTTTCCAGTCTTCAACTTCAAACAAATCAAATTCAACAGCTGAAAGGTGCTTTTATTTTTGTTTCAATGAGGTTTATTCATTAGCAGAATCAAACAAAAAGCAACTTCTTCTGTATTTCAAGTATTTTAAGTATTCCCTTTTTTAAATACACCTATTTTATGTATTTAAGAACAACACTAAAATACAAATCCAAAGTTATTTAAATACAAAATATATTTAAAATACGTATTTCAAATACAAGTATTTAAATTCTGCCCATACTTGATAGCAATACTTTCAATAAATTGCCACATTGTAAAACTAACTCCTTTTTATATTTTTTCTATTGTATTCATAAAGAAACGTTTAATATGTATCCCTTGCCAACTCATGACCTTTAAGGCAGTTACTTTTTTAAGTATAACATGCGAGAGTTCTTGCACGGGTACGCTAGTCGATAGACCCCAAATAATAGAAATAGATCTCATAACGTAATTGATTAATCACCATCATAAAAGTAAATGAAAATATCTATGCTGAAGCGAAATCGCCCGTTTTTATAATTATTTTCAAGACGACAGAAATATATTTTTAAAGTCCTATGTGCTAGTAACATGTACTATAAAACTCATTTGTTTAGGTAAATCAATTCATCATGCCATTGCAACATATGAACAATACTGATCCACCAACATGTACATTATGTGCACATAATAAATTGACAATGTACTGGACCACCGAACAAAACATTATTAGCTTCATTATTTGATTTAAGTGTTAGATGCTATGAATCTTGAAATGTGAATAATAGAAACAAAGGACTCCCAGAAGTTTTTGTTTGCTTACATATATTTTTAGATAAATTAACTTTTGCTAACTTTCCTTATAAAAAGAATGGATAAATTCATTCATTGGGAGCAAATTGATATGCAAAACCAGATATAAGTCTTCATATGTAAAGAATCATTACTTAATTGCAGACCACTGCACTAATCTCCTGCACATATTGAAGAAATAATTCAACAAAGTTGCCCAAAATGTACAAACATTTTCCATTTTATCATTTTTAACATGAAATCTGTGTACATAAACTGAGAGTCATAATGAAAAGAGAGTCATAATACTACCTAGAGAATTGGTGTATATTGTGTACTGTATATTATTGTACTTTTTACTCTCTCGCCCAACCTCAATTTTTGAACACTCACAATGTTCTCTTGCCACTATTTGTATATAAGTCGGTATAGGGACAATGCATGACATTCTTTACTACTTTGGTACCGGCTTTCTTTCAAATCTTTCACCATCGTTCAGAACAAACAAATCACACACGGACATTACATAGCCTTATTCAAACCTTAATGAATTTCGTAATAACTCTGGACATTGAAGAAATCAGTAGTAGATCTCAGACGTCATCCTCTGGTGGCGCGCAGCTTAATTATTTTGAAAATATATTAAGATGTATGGTTATAAATCGCAGCCAATAGTACTCCAGATTATTAAAGGAAGCTAGAGCAAAAGTTTCATCTGTATTGGTTCAGTAGATTCAGAGATTATCGCGCTGTGAGTCAACGCACTTGTGTCTTTATACAGGATGACACATGGGAGACTGACGGTTTTGAATGAAATAATACTCAGCCAATTTTAAAATTAATGTATGTTTATTCACCCAAAATCAAAGCTCATTATTTGCCATTTTAGTTAACATACGTTTTGACACGATTTTATCTCGTTTTGGCAATGTTCCTTGGCCTCCCAAAACTCCCGACCTATGAGTGTGAGACGTTTTGCTGTTGGGATACCTCAAAAGCTGTGTCTGTAACCACAAACCATGAAATTTGGACGAGTTGAAGAATGCAATCATTCCAGAGGTCGCGGCTATCCCTGCAGAGATGCTAGTCTGAGTGATGGAGGATGTTGAGAATAGACTTGAGTTCTGCATTCGAAATGATGGACATCACCTTGACGACATTATTTTTCACAAATAACAGAAATAGTAGATAATGAGCTTTGTTAACTAAAATGGCAAATAATGAGCTTTGATTTTGTGTGAATAAACATGCATTAAATTTAAAATTGAGTATTATTTCATTAAAAACCGTCCGTCTCCTGTGTGTCACCCTTTATATTAGTATTAGTATAGATATAGATAACACATATTGTAATTGGCCTTAATTCGTCACTTACTGTCCTGATGCCTACCATGGTATTAAAATGTATCACCATTGATTGTTCATTATTCCTTCATTACCACCAAATGAGACGATATAATAAAAATGTCTATTTTGAAATTAACTACGTCCCAAATCATGAATAAGTTTAATTTATAATACAGTATCCAATATGCAATATTTACTATTTATTCCAGCCTCGAACACTCATGAGTCCTGAAATTCGTGTTGTAATATTTGCATTTTATTTTTGACAATACGACTACCATATGTCCTCTTTGTAAATACGTTATACCACTCATATGTTGTCATTTCCGGGTTCCAGTGCTCTAAAATAAGTTATTGTTCCACTAAATTCGTATAAAATCTTCCCTTGGGTATGTTTGGTATACCTCAGAAATTACCATTTTATTACCAAGAGTTAGTTTACAAAAAAAATATTAGTGTACATCTTCGTTGTGTAATACACAATATAATCCAAAAAAAAATATTAAGGATGTCTATCAATATTATAATTTCCAAATTTTTTATTTTGATTCTTCTTATAGTTCGTACTGATATCCTTTTTTTCACGCTACTGGCTGTAAACAATTCACGAACTTGTTGCAAGGCTGACGGAATTTGTATGTTCGCAAGGAGGTACACCAAATCTGAAACAATGTGATATGATTTGAAATGACAGGAAAGGAGTAAACTCGCGTCGCAAATTTGATGGTCACCTATAAAATTAACTCAGTTTCGAAGTAAGAGCATAAATAGGAAGTAGCGGGCATTTTTGAGTAATATACAGTAAAACGTCTTAATCGGTTACTGTAAGAATCAATTCCTCCGTTTTGCACTAATTTCTTTTAAATGCCAATGTTTGTTCCTTCACATTGGTGGATTTTACTTCCAATAAGGTTTGAGGCCAATTATATTGAACCCTGAAGAAATTTGAGAGCAAGCATGAAAATTATTTATTGGTAGATATGAAACAGAAGTGAATTTAACACTGAGGTGTCAACTATGCTTGGGTCGGGGGTGTCTACCGCGCAGTCAAATTATCAATTGAATCCGGCCGTGGAAGCCACCCTTTCGCAAATGAATTTCCTTGTGTGCTTAGTAACTCTAGATAACACTATTCTAAGTAATCTCTTTGCGATCCCAACGCAGGGATATAATGAATCAGTAATCTCCAACGCTTTTCTGCCTCGAATTCGAAATAGCTGTTCAAAATTATTGGAAATCGTCAGGAAGTGGTGACCGTCTAATCTACGAAATGTAAGGCTCAGAGGAAAATGAAGCTAAGTGACATTTTTTCACTTTCTGAGGAAATTTAACCTGAAATAAAAATATTAACTTTATTATCAAGATTAATCACAAAATATTTTAAGGTCTTGGCTATCTTTTTAAGTAATTATCATTTTAGAATTACTTTCTAATTTAAAATTATTAATTTTTTAATATTGATTGTCTACCTTTCACCGTACAGTGTAAGAGGAAAAGTGACGAACGTATATCCTGCAATCATTCTGCTCAATGATGACTGCATTAAATTTTAATCAAATTCACAAAATGGAAGTGAAGAAAGCATGGGTATATAAAATACATTTTATTTTTGTAAATTAGATATTCAATTAATAAGACATAATTCCATTTCCTTTTCCTTAGCATAGTATTTTAAGATGTTCTCAAGGATAACAGAAAATTTAATTCATATTAATAAAAATTATTGTGATAACTGAAAAATACTGGTAACTTAATAAGCTGTCCAATACGACTTTTTTGCATTGCATTTTGCAAATTCATTATTACTTCTGCCTTCACTAACCAATTCATTTAATGCAACCGTTCCTTATGAGACTGCTTGACGTGCTGGTTTTCGATTTGGTTTTCGATTTTTTCTCTTTTTTGCCCTGCGAACGTGTCCTATTTGGTTTTCGATTTTTTCTCTTTTTTGCCCTGCTGGAAGAATTGGTAACTTTTTTCAGAAATCAGTGTAGCAGGACACGTACCTCACAACAACTTCATATACTTCAGAGGTATTGGCTCGGTGTAAAGTGATTTGAATTCAGGTATACTGGCTGATCTCCAAAGTTAAGCCTTTCTCACAATCAAATGAATGCTAATGCATTCTTTTTTCATGGAACACTTAAATAGCATTGTGAAAGAATTCGATTGATTAATTGATTTGGTTAATGATTCCGGGCACGTCAACTGCTAAGATCATTAGTCTTTTCCTGTATAAGTAGTGCACATTTTTGTCTCGAGCGGTGACGATCTTTTCCCGCAGCATGGCGATATCCGGTGCCGACCAACCCGTCGGCTTGCAGGGTTTTCCCTAATCAGTTATCTCGCATGTGTGGTAGTGTAGTGCATGTAAGTAAAGGGTGAGGGTATGACAAGGAAGAAGAAGGCAAGATCGCGCTCAGTTCGTGGACCGTTTCGTAGGGTACTGCTCCGGCATTCGCCTGGTGTTGATCGGAGAAACCACGGGAAACTACCAATCAGACCAGCCGGCTGCGAGAATTCTCCTCCAGACAGCGGCTGAATGTAGCTGGTGTCGAAAATCCTGTCACCGTCGGGACTGAGGTATTGCAGTCACATGAACTGACGCACCACGTGCGTGATGCATAAGCCGCGAAAGCCTCATGAGCAGGATGAAATAATTCGAATTTCCTACTCTCAACCAGTTATTTTTTTTTACTTGTTCACATTGCCCTCGTTATCCATCTTCATTATATTATAATTACATTGTTAACCCAAAGAGTCAAGTAATGTGACGAGAAATTCGGGCTCTTCAACAATTATAGTTTTAAACCGAGCCCTTCGGGATAGCTCATTGATCAGCGTGGTTGATTTCCATGACGCGACCCCTGGTTTGATTCCCGGTTGAGCAAGATTATAGTGTGCGTTTTACTTGCAATGTCCTAGTATATGTTGCCGTGTGTCGATGAGAAAACTCACTTTTCAGGTTGAGAAGACAAGAACATTGCGTAGGGATGCCTACGCGCTAACAACACTTACCCCATGGCCGCAAGGCCGGACGCCGCTGATTGGCCCAGGCTTCGTCAGAGGCTATTGCGCCAAAAGTATGTACCCTCTCCATCACAAAAATTGGCCGGCAAAATTCTATCTTCCCAACCGCGCCCACAAACTTGTGGACACTCCGCGGCCAGGGGGATGGACGTGATGACCAATCGCTGGCAGATAGAACCGCAGTTGTTTCTGATTGGTGCCACATCCCAAGGGGTGGAAAGAACCCTGTCTCAGGGGCAGAGGGCTAGTTCGTTTATGTACGAGGCGTAAATATCGTCGTATTTCCCTGCCGAAGGAGAGATTTTGCCTGCGCGTACGCCACGACGAAAAAATATTTCTGAACGGGATTTTCCATCCAAAATCACTATCAATAGATCAGTAAATATTTAGCATTTTAGCAACAATTGTTCTAACTTTTAGCAATCGATTTGTAACTCCTGTCAAACTGCTTATTTAGTTGTTCATTTCAAGCACAATTTGCGGACACTCTAACGCACCGGGAACCATTCTAACGCATATTCCGAATTTGTTTATAAAATTAGAAATGGTAGTAAAATTGTTAATTTGCGTTTTTCGTGTCTGGGACATCGGTAGAATCTACTCTTTAGATTTGCAAAAGTTGGTAATTGTTTATAAATTTGCAAATGTTACATATTTTGTTATTGTCTCATCTGAATGGCATTTAAATGCGATGCAAATTTCCGGAATCCGATTGCTGCTATCGTATTTCGTTCTCGAGATATATGTAATTGTTTATAAGAAATTAACATCTTAGAATGACCCCATTTGTTTTCACTTAACACAAGCATACTGAAAAAAACAGTTCTCTAATGTCGCACTTTTCCCTGCTACGCTTAAAAAGCACCTATATATAAACAAATAAAGATTAAAATCATCTTTTAATCTTGCCACGTGACCACCCCATTCCCATTTTAGTTGTTGGGCCCTTGCTGCTAAATCCTTTAAACCGCTGTTGACCAATTTCTTCATTCTATACTTTATCCTTCAGTCTGATGAGTAGTATTTTCCTCTCCGTGTTTCTTCTTTGGCATACCCCTAGTGATTTCATATCTTGTGTTCAACTCTATGTTTATGCTCCATATAACAACACCGGAAATACACAGCTCTCTAAGAGAAGAAATTTTAACTTTCTGTTTATATTTTGGTCTTCAAAAATAAATTTCAAGGACAAAATTGTCCACAAGCTAGTCCTATTCTTCTCTTTATTTCATTATTCTTATTCTTATTATTGTACATTATTCTTATTCTTATTTTTATTATTGTTATTCTGATTATTGTTACCAATGGTTTTGTTTTCTATTACAATTTAATATTCTACCCAATTTGACATTAATTTTGTTTCTGTTGGATACATGGTTAGCCCTAATTCAATACTCTTTTGGTATATTTCATGAATCATTTGTTGAAGTTCTGCTCTCGTGTTTGTAAACAGCCCTATATTGTCTGCGAAACGTAAATTGGTTAACCTTTTGCCATTTATGTAAATGCTAAAGAAGGACCGATGTCGTTAAGAATGTATATGGCAACATATGGTCAAGAATAGCAAGGAACAGGGAAACATGGAAGGCTCAGAGAAACAAATGACACAAAGCATTAGTGGAAGGAAGTGAAAAAATGTGAATAAATGTTAGTGTAAAAACTAAAATAAGAGTAAATGAAAGTCGTAGGCATCCGCGGCGAGAGTCATGAAATTGATCTTGGCTGTCCGGGTGTTTCAGCCAATCGTACTTGACCCCCACAGAAATATAAACCTGAGCGCAGACCACCCCGACGCAGACCAGCCCTGAGGAAGAGAACGACAAGCTGATTGAAACGTCGGCAACACAGCCTTCGACGCGGCGTCACCCAGACAGCCAAGATTATTTATGAGAGTAAATGTTTAAACACAGTGAGATGCATAGTTACCGACAAAAGTGGCCCTAGAATGTATCTGAAAACGGAGTGCATTTAGTATGAAAATAGCATGTTAAGTTTTTTTCTAAAAACATGCCTACAGATATTTAAAGTATTATAGTTGGTTGACAGCCTACCTGTGGTAGAAAATAAATTCTTCGCTATTAAGCAGCAGTACTTCTGTGTTGTGCATTGCTTTCTTTCACCGGGCGACTCCATTCTGTGCCAACATCTGAAAATCACATTTAACACAGATCTAAAGAGATGTCTAAATCAACAAAGCGGTACTTAAAATTATGTCCAGTGAATATGGAAAATAAATTATATTCTTAATATGTACTTGAAGGTTATAAAGCCAACCTATAGGTAGTGCATGATAGTAGTTGTACTTCTACCTAACGCAAAAGTTCAGGAAAATTAAATGATGTACTACGAGAAGAAATCTTGCAGATACACCTTGGCCCATTGACCTTTATCAGGACTGGAGTTTTCGTTCCAGTTTCTTTTTGTACACAGAGCAAATACTGAGATGGTACCCTGTGTTACTTCTGGGCAATCAGTATAATTTTCTTCATCCACCAAAGTCACGTAATCTCAGCGTAGATTTGAGAGCAAACAAAATAAATTAATAAATAAATAAATAAATAAATAAATAAATAAATAAATAAACAAATAAACAAATAAATAAATAAACAAATAAATAAATAAATAAACAAATAAATAAATAAATAAACAAATAAATAAATAAATAAATAAATAAATAAATAAATAAATAAATAAATAAATAAATAAATAAATAAATAAATAAATAAATAAATAAATAAAACTGTGCCCAAGACATTATTCTGCCCTAAATCAACTCTACAATTAAAACACTAAGAGTTGTCGTTTAGAAACAAATTTGAGCTATCTACTCTAACAAATGGGTGAGATGCAATCGATGCATGGCTATCCTTGCATCTTGAAGTTGTAATTGCAGAAGCGATGAGAGCGAGTTTCAGTGAATGACAATGATAAAAGGCTGATAGAAGTGTGTATGCAATATGGCTTAAAAATCTGCACTAGGTTCTTTAAGCATAAGGATATTCGCAACTTTACGTGGATTAGAGAAACAAGACAGACAGTAATAAATTACGAATGGTAAAAATAACAACAAAGCCAAGGTGAGGACATCAGAGTATATTGGCGTGCCACATGCAACTCAGATCATTTTTGCTGAGGTGAAAATTGTATCTTTCATTTGTGAATAAAACCCAGCAAAATGATATTCCAGACAGACATTTCTGCAAACAAACCTTGAAATATATACTTCTCTTCTAACTGACCCATCAATAAATTTTCTGTATAAACACTCTGAGGAAAGCTATCAAATATAGATTATACAACTACCCAATCTCTCTACGACGGAGTAGTAGGAGCCATTAATGCATAATGAGTATCTTGGAGAAGCAGAAAGTGATAAAAGGATAATAAGTGATATGAGGTGAAGTAGTTCTTTAGAAAAGAAAGTAAGAGAGAAAGAGAATGCTTACATAAAATGGCTAAGTACTCAAGATGATGACAAAAAGATGTCAAATAAGTAGGGAAAGTAAAAAGGAAATTACGTGTAAAAGCTAAGAATGCTACTTGGGAAAACAAATGTGAAGAAATTGAAAATTGACTAATGCATTGGCAATATCAAATCAAGAGAGTCCAGGAAAGTTTAAAAAATCTAAAAACAAGGTTCATCCCCTACAACTTACAAGCTTACAATGAAAATAATATCAATAATTGGTGAAAGAAGACAGAAAAGAATTTATCAATGTTTAAAATATTAATATGGGAGATAGAGAAAATGACAAAGAAGATATTACAGTAAATGAGACCGGAAAGGCCCTTAGAACATTTAAAAATGTTAAGTCTCCGGGCTCAGGTGCATTGTATACGGAACAGTTCAAAATAGTCCAGTGTACTTCTTGAAATTCTCTGCCAATTGTGCAATATAAGATGTATGAAGGGAGAGACACTCGCAGAGGACTTTAGAAAAGGTTACATTGCTAACATACTAAGCTAGTGGTGCTAAAACAGCACGTACTTTCTCGCCTGTTCTTTCATTCAAAATTACACGAAAAGTACTCAAATTTCGAAAAATTGCACATGACCTTATTTCAAAATCTATCTTCAAGGAACAGATTTCATGAAGGGAAAAACTCTATCTCCATAATTATGGTTGTAGGAAGACGCCGAAAAAATTTTGAATTTTTGCAGCTTTCGAGAAATCAGAGTTTTTAACGAAAATTAGACCTGAATAAGATGTGGAAGAACTATTAAACGTCCTTTACATTATCTAACTACAAAATTTAATAAAAAATGATATCGCTATTTTTTTGAAAATTTTTTGATGTAAATTCCCCTCCTGAATGAAAATATCGGTTTCAAATTCAAGAGGTCGGACATCAGCCAGATCCATTGGATGAAGAAAATCGGTTGAACGGCTCAGACGTTAGCATTGTTCACAGACGGACGGACGTTTTGCTCATTCGATTTTTCGGTATCAAGGACCACAAAACATGGATTCTGGCTACCCCGCGGATTTTGTTCTAAATTTAGCTACTGGACTTATCCTCTTTTTCGTTACTAGGGCACTACGAGTTGCTCGTACGTCGGTACGAGTTGCTCCCCGACGAACGAGTTTTCAGTGAAGGCAAGCGACAGCGCAAAGTGGATGGACAAAATACGAGACGTTCTGTAATGATCCTAGGACACATGGTCTACCACATATTCCGAGAAGCGAAAGTTACTTCTCCAGATGAAAGGAGGTAATTATATCTCATAAATATGTATTAATTGAGAGGGATTTATTACCAAACGGAGTAGGAGTAAAGTTTAGCATACGATGCGGGGTAGGAGATGCGTGCAGGAATCGGCAGAATAAAATAGCAACTCATGTACAAGTTTGTTTTCTATTTCTTTCAGTTTATAGTGTATTTATTTAGTGACTTATGAAACTGTAAAGCGACGTCTCGGCATCACCATCATGATCATCATCATTCGAAGGCTGGTGCGGGCGGAATAAGTACAAATTGAAGTTTCGAGAAGAGAGGCTTGGGCAACGCCGAGGAAACTGTAGTGGACAGCACACATAAGATTTCTCCTCCCGCTGATATACAAGTTAGCTGATATAAGTTACCATTCGAAATTTCAACTATTAAGGACCCTCACTAGTTAAACAAATGTATTCAGATGTTCGAATAGTTAGGATGTAATTGAAAGATTGAAAAATGAAAGCAGAGAATCAATCTCTCTTTATACCTGATATTAATGACAATCAATAAAACACGAAAAACTACTTCTATTAATATGGTACATTGCTATCAAGTAAGTTAGATGGGTACAAAACAAAACGATTATAACAAGAAAACAAGTGTTGCATGGCAGCAGACATTTTTGAGAGAAAAAAAGGAACCAAATGAAATTTTTTTCTTCAGCACCACCCCTGAAACTTTCTCCCAAATCATAGTACAAAAACATTTTTGTTTATCAAGATACAAATAAGAATAAATTATGATTCAAGATTTACAATCTTTTTGTTCCCATACCCACAAGGTTGCAATTAGATTGCGCTAGATTCTCAAAACGCTCTCGAGTAATGGGTTTCGTCAGAATGTGCGCTATTTGGCGCTCCCCGATACGTGTTCGATAATCAGATGCCCTTACTGAACTTGCTCTCGTACGTGGTGGTCGAACATCTATATGATTAGAATGATGATCAAATTCCGGATTCTTGGAAAGTTTGACCGCACTAGCGGTGTCGACGAATAGTAGTGGAACTCTTCAACGGAACAATCTCTTCAAAAAGGTGTTCCAGCCAAGCTGCCTCTCTTGCCGCCTCACTATCGGCAAAATACTCTGCCTTCATAGTAGAAAGCGAGACGCTATGCTGCTTTCTTCTGGCATGGGTGATGGCTCTTCCCGCGTACTTTAAGAATAGTCCGTTCACAGATTGTCTTGTCTCTGGCACACTCACAAAATCTGCATCACTGTAGGCCTCCAGTTCTCCATGGTCTTCGGTTGCTTTTTACTTGATGCCCAGGTGAGTCGTGCCTTTCAGGTACCTCATTATACGTTTCACCACGATCCATTGTTTCTCGCTAGGACTATCTAGAAACTGGGAAACGTAATTGATAGCAAATGTGAGATCTGGCCTGGTAGCTACAGACAAGTTCATCAGGCACCCAACGTCCTCGCGGTATAGAGCTGTCGTAGAATCTGCACCTGCCTCCTCCTCCTCGTCCTTTTTAGCGTCGGCTATGCCAAAGCGACGAAGCGCGGATTCTGCATAAGACCCTTGATCTATGACGACTGAACCATATTCCTGACGATTGATTCGGATGTTCAGAAAGTGTCCAGCTGGTGCCACCGTGATTTTTAAATTGGCTTGCAACATCCGCAAGAATTTGTCGACGTCCTCTTGGCCTGTGGCAGCAACCAGCTCATCATCGACGTATAAGTCTACTACGAACTTGGAATAACCCGTATGACGATAAAGGACAAGGGTCTGCCGCATTTTCAGGCATGCCATAGCCAATCAAGAAGTCCCTAAAGCTTTTGTTCCAGGTTCTAGGCGATTGTTTGAGTAAAAATCTTCCTGAGCCTACAGACACGATCGCTGCCATCGGAGAAACCTTGCTTTTGATGCATATAAATCTCCTCCTCCAGAACATTCATTCATAAATTTGCTCCCACAGGACAGCTTAACTCTGTATATTTCAGAATGTTTGGGACCCATTACACATATTTATCTTATATATTCATGAATGTGAGTAGGTTAACATCACAGCTTCCAAACATGAATTATTTTAGAAACTATTTTATATACATTTTTATGGATTTACATAATTTAAAATCTAAATATATGTGCATATCCACATCGTTGTACGGATGAGTAGCATTTCTAGCGATCATTGATTCTTTTCTGATTGGTATGCATTTGAGAGTTCAACAATATCTTGTTTATTCAAGTCTGGCAGAGCTATCGCGAAGGGCTTCGATTCTTCGGGGAGGGCTCCCAGCACTACAGTGACTCGCTGATGCGTTGCTGCAAAATAATGAGAGTGTAACCCTGTTGCAGCACTTGGGCGTGGCACGTTTCCAATCGTATGATGTTTGGTCTCATTTTTTACACAGTGTCTCGACTCGTGGGCGGCGAGATCGGTTAGAGATTGTTTGGAGCATCCTTTCAAGCGTTGAATACTGAAATGTCAACAACTTCTCATTCAACAGTAAGTTCATTTTGAATGTTTTGTGCGGAAGGGAGGCGATTTCTTGCAGATCGATGGTAAATCATATTTAATGATACCTGAATCCTAAACAAATTTTTAAATTATTTTACTTCACATTGATGGATTGAATTAATTTCAGTTTTGCCGTCTTATCAAGATTTCTAGAGCATTAAAATATTGTCTTAAGGTATTCCAGGAGATTAAAAGAATGAAAAATGAATGAAGATTTGAGCATTTACGGCCGTACTTATAAACCCCTGCCATGGTCCTGCCAGGCGTAGCAGGCTGGCAGTGTTCAGTTTTGCGATTTATGAACGACCCCCAGCCAATTCCAGTCACCCCTTGTTCTCCTAGCAAGCCCCCAAATGTCTGGCCCCTAAGAGCTCTGCTGGCAGAGCTTCATAAAAACGACCCTTAAAATCCAGAACACCTTCGATATTGAGCCCCTTCCCCGTCGCATCGTAAAGAGACCTGGATATTTGGCAAAACTAGCTATGACCACGCAAAAATGCCACGCCTCACCACGGTTGCTCACTTCCAATAATTTGCTGCTGGTGACACCCATGGTTTGGAATCATTCATGCCATGGCATTTGATGCTCCTACAGTGTTCCGCTCTTTCAAACAGTCTATTTATATGCTCTTAATATTTTTCAAATGAAAATAAATCTTGGTTTAGTATTCGGTCAGCATTACAATACTATGTGACTCAAATGCAGTTCAATCTTCCTAATACAACGTATATTTTTATATTATAAGTATACTTACAGCCCAGAGAAATGTTAACATTCCCCCCTGTTGACGACAACTCTGTCCAGTATCCTTCCGCCTCATGGTAGCCAGCCCTGAGCAAAAAAGTACCAAAATAAACTTAATTTTTATTCCTATTAATGACACGTGCAATGCATGTTAAGATCAATGACCGAGTATGATCCTGTAAAATGATATATCACAATATCAAAGAATCGAAATTTTAGTCGGTTAGGTGTCTAATGAAGATTAACAATGTCGCGGCACTATGAATCGATTAAAAGTCAGTGACTAACATTTGTGTACGACGTAATGTAACCTCTGGAGTTTTAGTGGAGCAATTCAACGTGTAAACGTATGGACATATATCACTGAGTTGCCGCTAACAAACAGAAATTAGCATTGTACTGAGATTCTCCTCCCCCCTGTCTCTTACGTTTCCAACTTCTGTTGTGCGTCATTTCGTTGTTATGACGATTCCTGGTTAGGTCGGGTATTTTAAAGTAGAAGTATCAAGTTTTTATACTTTCTCGTCTTCATATGTGCGTAGTAAACAGAAAGTATTGTAATATTGCGGCAGATATAGGATATTGTTAAGAAAACAAAACATATTGGGCGACCTGGTGTCAAGAAAGTGAATACCTCTTGTTACTATATAGTTGACACGTATCATTTAATTATGAAATATCTGAATTTTCAAAAATTGTAAAAGAAATAATCTGAGACAATATGTGCCGTTCTATGTGCTATTTTCGGCATCAAGTGTCCACAAAATATGAATTCTGTCTATACAACGAGTTAGAGGAACAACATATAGTAATTAGATTTATTTTTTTATACCAGGGCGACCAATATGTGTTTTTTAATAATCTCAGATTTTTACCGCAACATTACAATACTTTCTCTTTATTACGTACATATGAAGATGAAAAGTACAAAAATTCGATACTTTCATTTTAAAATACTAACCCCAGCACAACTCTTCACGACACCAAACAAAAGGACTATGTTCAACACAATTCGTCCTTCATGAAGAAGAGAGACTGGTCTACGAGGTGTGATAAAAAATACGGTAAATTATTTTACTATAACAACGTAATACACTTCCATAGAA
The DNA here is from genome assembly GCA_011170035.1 of Teleogryllus occipitalis. Taxonomy (NCBI): domain Eukaryota; kingdom Metazoa; phylum Arthropoda; class Insecta; order Orthoptera; family Gryllidae; genus Teleogryllus; species Teleogryllus occipitalis. The sequence goes on from BLKR01000927.1 coordinate 110,033, forward strand.
TTTGAATTAATCTCCTTCAAAGTAGTATCCTTGTTTAGCGAAGCACTTGTCCTAACGTTGATTCCATGACTCGAAGCAATTCTGGAAGGCTTCTTTCGGAAGCCTTTCAGCTGCTGTGTCGGGGACCTCTCATTGTCGAAAATGGTGTCAAAAGATTTTTTTCTTAGCACGCTTTTGTATTCTTTTGGATGAGCGACTAGTCGCGTTGTTCTCAATGTTGCGAGTTATTGGCAGTCAGGAATACTTTTCAAGCGAGAAAACAGCGAATCAAAAGCGTCGTGTGACACGGCGCCTTGTCTTGATGAAGAAGGAAACAACCATTGGCTCATTTTTATGATAGTTTTCAATTGTCGCATTTCCGATTTTAAATCGTTCATACCATTTGTAAACAAATCAACGACATCTACGTTGAATACGCTACACCGCCTTGACCATAACCAACTCCTTCACCATTCTATTCACCAAATACAGCAATCACTGTACAACCTTACTGAATACGCAACTGACAATAAACTGAGGCTAAACTCAGACAAATACCTGACAATCCTATTACACTGGCATATCATTTACCCTACACTCTCTCCGCGAAATATTCACAATACACCCTTGAAAAAAGACAAACACAACCAAGTATTTACGAATCACGAAAGACACACTCATCACTTCAACACTCATCACATATCATTCACCACTTCAACTAACCTGCATCAGACACATGAACCCATATACAATACAGAGAGTGAACAAAGTGCAAATGCTTTCACACCAACACTATCCTTCCCTCACAAGTCTAAGACCAAAGTACAGAACTAGGGAACTTCAATCACATCTATTTTCAAACGTTAGTTGTAATTCCGGAATCACTACATGCAACACAAATTAATTACAACAGAAAACAGATTCTCACTAGTTCATAAACTACCCATAAACAACTACATAAGACAATCAAGTTAACAACCATCGACAAAGCCTTCGATGAGACTGTAAAGCAATCAATCAATAAATCTTTTCTAAAATACCAACTTCCAGCAATTCAACATCACCTACCGGAATATCATAACACACCCACCGACTCATATCCGGCGTCTAATTAATATTACCAAACTCACACCAGCCTGGCCATGAGACAACACCAAAATCCCAGGCGTAGATAAACATACAGAAAAATAGTATTCATAACACCCCATCAACTGCGTGTCATTCCTACTCCATCCCCTCCTCTCCAAAAACAGTAAATCAGGACAGAAGACTCCAAAACCACAGCAAGGCAACACAGAGGAATCCTCCTAGCCTTACACCTCTCCACCACCGCCACACTATCATTCTATGTTCTCGCGCATTCAAAGTATCATTCACTAAACTGTGAAGGAAGAGACAGTCAGGAATCCTTCCCTTCATCCCCCCCCTTCACCACACTATCACTTCACGCCTTCGGATTTTCAAAATCTCATTCACCAAACAGGAACGCAAGACAACACTGAGGAATCCACTCCTGTCTTCCGCCTTTCCACCACTACACTATCACATCATGTCCCCCTCACTTTAAAATATCTCATTCACCAAATAAGCAAGACAACACAGGGGAATCCTCCCCATTCTTGCCTCTCGCCACCACTACTCTACCACTTCATGCCCACGCACATTCAAAGTCTCATTCTCATAACAGGGAACAACACATATGAATCCTACCCCTACGTCCCCCCTCCCCATAACTACCATTTCTTTTCTAGCAAAACAGAGGAATTATCCCCAGCCTTCCCAGTCTTCACCACTACACTATCACTTCATGACCCCACATTTCCAAAGTTTCATTTACCACACAGGGAAACAAACCAACACAGAGGAATTTTCTCCAGCCTCCCACCTCTTCACCACCACGCTATCAATTTACGGCACCGCACTTTCAAAATCTCATTCACCGAGGAGTAAAGCAAGGCAACCCAGTGGAATCATTCCCAGTCTTCCACATTCCCGCCACAACACTATCACATTAGGACTCCGCACTTTCAATGTCTCATTCACTGGGAAGGAAGGCAACCCACAGGAATCAACCTTCCCCATCTTATTCCCCGCACACTCTTATCATTTCATGAACCTTAAAGTCTGTCTCCCCAAATAAGGAAACAAGACAACACAGGAACTCTGCCACATCTTCACCACCACTCTATCACTTTATGCCCCTGCACTTGCTCCAACAATCATCATTCATCACAATGGGAGTAAGACAGCACAGAGAAATCGCCCCCAGCATTCCTTTTCCTCATCACCACACTATCACTTCACCCCCTCCCCGCACTTGAAAAATCTCATTTACCACACAGGGAAGTAAGAAAACAGAGGTATCCTTCTTAGACATCCTCCGCACCACCACACTATCACATCATGGTCCCGCATTTTCAAAGTCTCATTCACGAAACAGGTAAGCAACAGGGACCACACAATGAAATTCTCTCCAGCCTTCTCCCCCACCACCACCGTACTATCATTTCATGTCCCGGCACTTTCAAAGCCTCATTAACCACAGAGGCAAGCATGACAACAGAAAATTTCACCCCGGCCAAATTGCTCCCCAACTCCACACTGTCATTTAATGCTCCCACACTTTCAAAATTGCATTCACCAAACAGGGAAGCAAGACAAAACATAGGAATCCTCCCCAGCCGCTCAGCATCACCACACTATCACTTTATGCTTCCGCACTTTCAAAGTCTCATTCATTAACAGTGAAACAAGACAACATAGAGGAATGATCACCTGTCTTTCCTATTTCCACCACCACACTTTCACTTCATGCCCACGCACTTTCAAAGTTTCATGCACCAAACAGAGAAGCAAGACAACACAGAGGAATCCTCTCCAGCCCTACCCCCCCCCTACCCACGCTCTTATCGCCCACGCTCTTTCATAGTCACATTTTCCAAACAGAGATGCAAGGCAACACAGAGGCCTCTCTTCACTAATACACTATCACTTTATGCCCACGCTCTTTCATAGTCTCGTTCACGAAACAGGAAAGCAACAGGGACAACAGAGGAAACCTCCCCAACCATAACCCACCCTACCACCGTACTATCACTTCATGTCCCCGCACTTTCAGTCTCATTCATCAAGAAGGGAACTGCGGAAATGGCAGACCCTCTTCAAAACTACCAATATACTATTTCACTGGTTCGCTGAGACAAGCCACCATTGTCATTTTTGCTCTTTGGACTGCGGAGCCAAGCTATCAGTTTCATCGGCCATCGGACTGCTGACACTGAGCTCAACTGTTCATCATTGCTGACACCTTAAATAATTCGCCTTGTTGAAATCTCGGGAATCTAATTTGAGTTTCGGTTATGCTGAGTCAAAACAAATTAATTTAATTAGCACCACAAAAATATTCCGTAGTGTTTTATCTTGTCTTCTGAAATGTCCAAATGCCATCGGATTCGACACAGAGTATGTCTACGGAAGTAATTGCAACTTCAACACATTTATTTAAAAAAACTATGCAGTAACGTAACACCTTGTTTACTGCAACCATAGTGTATGGTGTAAATAAGCTAAATTTGTTAAGATGTCCTTAATACAACCATTTTCTAGCTGAAAACTTACCTTGTTCCCAACCAGAATGCTAGTGGTAGAAGGATGCTTATTAAAATGATGAGCAGAGCCAAGTAGACCACCCACAGATCGGACCCCTCCACTAATATCTCAGGACGCGGCTTCGTGACGTTCTCGATCCACTGTACAAACAGCATGATTCGAAGGATCAGTAAATACAGTTCTGTGATAAAAAGTGTTAGTGTAGTGAAGATATTTAATATGGGAACTGAGGCACTGAGAGTATGTCGTTACAGAACTAGTGATGTTACAGAACGTCATGGAATTTATCGTACTAGTTTCCTTATTTCTTCAGTTTTGAATATATATTTGCTTTGGCCCCATCCTCTATTGCCATCCATCATCTTACATCTATTGCCATCTAAAGCCATTTTCAGAATTGTTTTTCATTTTTAGGATTGTTGGAACAACCTTAAATTTGATTATTATTTTATAAACATATTATTTCTTTGATCCCTGTGAATAAGTTGATAAGTTATGAAAACCTAATTTTACAGGAGAGCAGAGCAAAAAAAAAAAAAAAATTAAAAAAACGAACATGAGAAACTTTTAATTACTGTTTGACAAGAACCACATTTTCTTACAGATAGATCACGGACAACACACAAATGAACATCAAAGAAATTCCTTTAAATAGGAGCGTACTCACTTTAAACACTAATATTGTTAATCAGGATTAATTTCTTCCTAATCTGGATCTATCATTGAATGTTTGCTGTAGACAGCTTTTTGTAAAAGTCATGAAAATCTGGAACTATTCATAGAAAAAAAATTCAATCAAATGCTTTCTTTAATTCAAAATCTCTTCTTTTTAGTATAATGAGCGCTCTCTTCGGTATCTGATGCTCTCCCAGATCACTATGTCACGCTTTTGGCTCTATTACCGCATTTAATTTTTGACTGCAAGGTTTTTTGCATTTCATATTTGTACCTATGTTTCAACATAAAGCCATTCGAGCGAACAGTCTTCTTCCATGGATGAGGGTGGGGCTCTAGGCACATACCGCGGCGCGGCGCTGCGCGGCGCGGCGTTCGAGGGGAATTCCAATTTTCTCTTTTCGTCTGACACTAGCTGCAACTTAGTGATTTTCTCATCTTTTTGAAAGAACATTTTGAAAGAACATTGAAATTTTTTTGATTTTCTCATGTTTTTGAAAGAACATTAGGTCCGTCAATTATGGATGATATTGAATGCATTGTTTATAATGTTTGGAGAATTTATTTTTATTTAATGTTAAGTTGATTCAAAATGTACATTTTATGAGTCCTTTATGTAAAGTTGGCCGTTCTGGAAGGATTCTTGCTCATTCTAACGGTGTGTGCATCTTGTGATACGAGTGTTGGTGAAAAATGTCTCATTTTGCGATATATGTCAGGGTAGTGAAATTTTGGAAATAAAATAATTTTATTTGTGAGAACCTTATCCAAACAATAGTTACTGTTGCAAAGCGCTGGAGTGCAATCACCGTATTTTTGAAAGCAAGTTGCTTTCTGTTTTGTATGAATTCTATTACCGTCAAATCTCTCAGTGTATTTCTAATACAGAAACTCGAATGCACATTGGACAATTATTACAGCCAGAACTACGTGGTGAATAAGCCTGCACCGCGAGGTAAATACAACTGATATGAGCACTACGCTTAAAATTATGAAAGTAATGTTTCAATTAAGAACTTTGTTCAACGTAGTTTTCATTAATTTACATGAATTGCTTACGTTCATTATAGGGTTCTGAATTTTGGAAATTACATTTCCGTCATTCGATGGAGCTGCAACCTCCAGTTTGTTGAGGCACCAGCCGCCATTGGTTCACGGACACTTCACCAACCAAAGTATTTTCGCGTCAACTCCATGACAGTCATTAGAGTCCATATTCGTAGATAAAGTTAATTTCCTTTCATCAAGATTGGCGGCTGCCTATGCCCCTGCGTTTGAAAGGGCCACACACTTTGACCCTTTAATGGTGTATTTTCTTAAGTACATCCTCTCCAAGTGTCTGAACTGCAGTGTCGCGCCGGTTATCTTCGTTTTCCGGTACAATGATCTGCATTTCCGGTATCATCATCTGCATTTTCATTCTGATCTAATAAATTTGCAGAATGGGATCTCTCGGGAATATTTCTTTTGGTCGTAATATGCACCCTCATCCAACACTATGTCAAAAGATTAGACCAACCACACATATAAACTCACTCCGCTTGTTTTCAAGCACGATTTGATCAAGTTAAGCATATTCTGGGTTAATCAGGAGCTCTTCAACAAAAATATTTACGTGAATAAGCTGATAAGTATATTAACATATTTCTCTCCTGTCATTATTTCAACTAATCTTATAGCGTGAAAAATGACACAAATTGACTTATTTGATTTTGATCGGCGATCTCAAATCATTAATGCAGCGTGAATAACCAAACAACTTGACTTATCTTGTTAGGGCTTCTGATTTTAAGAAATGTACATGATGTTCGTAAATACACATGTATATTACTCATCAACCAGAAGGAATTGAATTTATCTGGTTATTCACCAACGTAGAGAATCTTTCAGAGAATTTAGGAATATAAAAATTTCATTTTCAACAAAATATTGACTTACCAGCTTATTCACCGGGGTCAAAGATTTGTGCTCTGACATGCACATCTTGTCACATGACGGCAATTAAGTAATGTACAATCATAATGCTAATTGTATTGTATTCTGTGTCAATTTTATTGTATTCTGTACTTTATGTTTTAATCATTCTCAAGATTCAACGCTTCGCTTACATCAGAATACGCAATCTGTGCGGGCTATCGCCCGCTCAGGCATTCCTACAATCTGCCCACGTAGATCCCAGCCGCGTGACGCGGGCCAACAGCGGGACGTTTTTAGAAATTCTTACAATCAAAAGAGAAATTCTTACAATGCAATCAACTTAATATATTGGCTTCACAAGCTTTACCAAAATTCCTAATTTTCAATTTGTACATTCATATAATTTGCTTAAATTATAATTTAAACAGCTGAAAACCGTTTAATTGCAACGATCTGATGTCAATCCTCGTTGCCTGACACACTCAAAACCGCGCGTAGCTCTCTCCCTCTTACTACATCGCACCAACGAAATCTTCAGTGAACAACGAGCGCGCAAGTCAGAAGCGTCTTAATTCTTAATTGAAGTGGAGCCTTCTGAATTACCCTGCATGATAGTATGTTCCCTAGAGTATTATTTTAGAAATCTACAGCGTGTATGTTCGTTCCCAAACATACTGGTCCTTCGAAAAGATATCGTGGTGTGTGGTAGAGCTGGCAGCTACTACACGGTACCCCCCTTAAACACGTCCATTGCTCACGTTTGCTTGCTCCTTCATTTTGGTCCGTTTCGACCCGATTTTCTTGTGCATATTTTGGTCAGGAATCAGAACCAGCGATGAAAATATATATTCTGGTAACTTTGAGCCTCGATTTTTAGTTCATATTTCACAGGAATTACAAGCAGCAACCATAAATTATTTTTTATGCTCTCCGAACTCTCAATTTTTTGTATAATGTCTCTCATTATGCTCTCAATTTTTTGTATAATGTCTGAAAGATCATGTCATTGCGTTTCAGAGACGAATAAAACTTTCAAACTGTTATCTATGCAAATTAACAATGCCAATTAATTACATCCTCATTCATTTGTGCAAATGTTGCATCCATTTACAGTTCTAACATTTCAGTGCACCTTTCTCAAGTTCTGTTGTTACTATCATAAAGGGAAATTCAGTATATACAGGGTATTGTTTTTAATGTTTTACAATATTACTTGTAATTTTTTTGCTAAACACATTTGTGCTCATACTTTATGTTAAATGTTTCATGTTTAATTTTGCTGTAACCTGCTGGAACACTTCATACAGGCGTGCAATTCAGTGATTCAGTGTACAGTGTTCAGTGCCTACAGTGCTCAATGTCTCTTCAGTGCTTAATGTTAAAGTGTTAACTGTTGTGCTTGTCCCCCCTCCGTGAGCTACGCCACTATTTTTAATGTCTGCGTTTCAACTGTCAGTCATTTACTGAAAACTAGTTGCTTGGAATATTTATCCTTTTACCATACCAACAACCTTATTCATGTATTCTACGATATATACACCTCCAAAAGTGTGGTCAGCCTGATGACCAAATTAAGCAATAATTATTCTGCTCTTGCAATTTTCATTGCAGACAACAACCCCCTCACTTCATTGAAATATGAGGAGCTATTAGCTAGAATGGATGTCCTTGACAAGATCTTCAACAAGTCCAATGATAATACTGATATCCTTGACTCATCTCCTGAATTTTTTGTTCAGTTAGAGGAAATTTTAGAAAATACTATGAAATTCATTCTAAGAATGCTGTAGCAATATTTAACTATCAGTCAGCCTCTGTTGTTAATGATTAAGCTTTAAATTGTTCTGCCTCTTCGGGCAATTGCTTTAAAATGCATTTTCAAATTACCTGAAATTAAATTTCCCTCATTTGATGATGATTAGGACCTAATAATTATAATAACGGATAATTACTAAAAATTGGAAAAATATGTACTTATATATGTATTACAGTATACAGAAATATGTACTAAAAATTAAATGTATGTAACATTAATTATCATTATATCAAATTAAAAAAATACTTTTATCTAAGTATTTTATTTCTATTTCATTAACATAAAGACCAAAATTAAACATTATTCTCTTCGTAATCCTATTATTTAAAACGATCTCCGTAACAAGAAACAAATATTTGGTTCAAATTTTCAGCAATGAAACTTTTCCTATTATCTTGTAAGAGAGCATTGTAATGCCTAAAAGAGCTTTCTGCATCGCACGAAGTCATTAGTGCGTTTTGAAACTTGCACATATCCTCTGGCGTATAGTCAATATCCAACGCGACGGAATTGTCCCCACATAACACTGCACTAACAGCGCAAATTGCAAATGGTTTCGAACGCGGGGTCTCCAGAACTGAAGACCTCTTTTTTCACTAGAACCCTTTTGATCCTTTAATGATAAATGAACAGTTTTTTAAAGAAGGGACTACTGAATTGGCAATTTTAAGGCAGGCGAAAAGTAGCAGGGAAGACGACTCCAAAGATTTAATTGTAGTACTGAAAATGGTGCAATATAATTTTTTAGCTTTTCAGTATAAAGCAATTGCTGTAATATGCTTATGAATGCTGCAGTATAAGAATCGAATTGATATATAACTTTTATGAATGAAATAAAAAGTTTAAGCATTGGAGCTCATGGATTCAGTTACTACTTTTTTTTATTGGAATCAATGAGTCAACCTGAGATGTAATCAGTTCTGCAACACAACGTATGTACAAGTCAGGTTAGGAGTAGTAACTTTGGATACAACACCTGCAGGGCTTCCGCTGCCTTGCGCATGTACAGCGCTGCATTAGTGTCAGAAGGAAGACATTACTGTGTTTAATTCCATGGGACCACAAAAATCCTATTGTATGTTTTGCAGTAGTTTGATGGTTGCATTTGGGTAACACTTAACTATTTATTAAACCTATTCCAACATGCCGAATATGATTTTCTTTCACATCAGTTATTTCGTCAGATGATACCCACGTGGGACCGTCACCAATTTCCCATAAATGGAATCCATTATTTCCAAACAATGAATAGAATTCATTGTTTACATAGTCTTTCTTGTTGTAGATTGTGTGTAATTTTTCCATGTGGATATTTTTACAGAAATTCATGTAGCATTGGATTACTTAATTTCCATATGGGAATGTCGGCACAAATCATAACACAACATTAATGAATTCAAAAGTTAAATTTATGACGCTCAATACTTTGATGATCATGCGAATCAATCAATAAGAACTGTTTTTGGGTTTAAATATGTATATTCAAAATTCGTGTTTGATGACACGACGTGAATGTATGTTGAAAGATTTGAAATCACTGAGCACATGCCACATTTGTTTTACGTAACTAGCAAAGGGGTGTTTTCCTTGTGTTCAAATTCTTGTGAAGTGCTTCAGTTATACACTCATGTCAGAGAGATTTTGTCGTTCGGCATTTTTCAGTAAAATGTAGAATAAGTTGTACTACAAATATAAACTTAATCCACACTATTTCTCAGGGATTAGAGCATATAAACATTGCTGATTCTAATTTCACCAACTGACTCTTAGATTGTCTAAATTTCGCTTAAAATGTCTTTACGATAGCGATATTGCTAGACTGCTCTAAAAATTCGTATTTGCCTGAGCTAAATTCTCACTCAGTTTCCACTGCCCCATAAATTTTAATTCAAAAACTTCAGTGCCGGCCTTCAATTTGCCAAATGTATTATTATTATTATTATTATTATTATTATTATTATTATTATTATTATTATTATTATTATTATATCTATTATATCTATTATAGCAATATTGTGATGGAAAAAACATGAGTAAGGGTGTCGAGACATAAGAGATTTTAAAGTAAACATTTCTTTTGCTTAATTAACCGTAGTGATGCCAACAAAGAAACAAGTGGAAAATCATTGTTATGATGTTACGGAAATATATGTATTTACGAAAAATGTACGCTTAAAGTTTGCAGTGTTTGTTTTACTGACACAAAAACGATAAGACAGATTAGCTGTAATTGCAAAGGTACAATGACGCTTAAAAGAACATAATGTTACTATTCTAGGTGGTGAATTAAAAGCTCGAGTATTATTTTAACGAAAACGTTTATTTTGTTTCTTAACACAATCACTGAAAACATTTGATTATTCTTTACACGTCACACTGCTCTTGATTATTTATTTACACTACATTCCTCTTCATTCTTTATTTACACAACACTTCTCTTTAGTATTTATTTACACTACACTTCTCTTGATTATTTATTTACACTGTTCACTTCTCTTACATTGTCGCACAGTCCTAAGCATTTTTTTAGAGAATTCTTAAGATGGGTCCATTTATTTATAGTTGTTTATTGTAAATCTCAATACAGAATGATTGCAAGCGGCAGTCCAGCCGGTGAGAGTGGCGGCACCTAGGCTTTCGCCCCTATCCACCACTCCTCCACCTTACAGTCGCATATGGGTATTTCTGATTTGTTTGAATCCTATTTTGTGTAAACTAATGCTCCTATGTTGGATACATTCTAATGTTTCCTAATGTAACCGTCACCAAGTATTTAAATAAGAGTAAATGAAATACAAGTATATACAGTGAATAACGAAATCGAGACTGACTCGGTGATCTGCTATTTAGTTATTAACTATGCCTTCTATAATACAGAATATAATGCTATGAAATACAATTTTGGTCCTCTAGTATATAACAATGATTCAACTAAATACTTTGATTCTAAGTAATACAATAATGATGCTAATGATTCTAACTAATACAATGATGATTCTAACACTAACATGTTGGGATAAATTGCCTGCGTGAGGCATTGACAATCAAAAGCGGGGGAGTTACTACTGCTATTCTAATTTTCTATGTATACGAAACCTTCACCATACTTATTGCCTAAATTTAGGAATTATATCTCCCAATTGGAGTTCAATAATTATATTTAGGGGAGCGGGCTCTTCGCCAATTTGGAGAGTGGCCCCCGTCCCGTGTAGATCGGGTGTATGTCTAAATCGGGATATGAGATGCTTCACCCCACGGGCGTCTGCCCCAGGGGGCGCCGGTCAGCCGAATGTGTCGACACAGCCTCAGCCTGGTTGATAGCAAAGCTGCAACGCAGGCCGATTAAAGGGTTGGCAGCACCCCCTAGTTTCAGATGAGGGTGTACCGCCGCCCCAAAGCGAGCCGACTTGTCCACTCGGCCGCCTTTGCTTTCCCCGGTAGCAGCCGCCCGCAGGGATCGCGCTCTCGTCAGTATGTCAAAAATAGGGGGGGGGGACGTAGTCTATCTCGGAGGGCCCTCTACGGCCTCCCTAAGTACGAGGGCTCCCCCGCAGAGCACGCGAGCTAGCGGCCGTATGTGTCGACACAGCCTCAACCTGGTTGATAGCAAAGCTGCAACGCAGGCCGATTAAGGGGTTGGGCAGCACCCACCAGTTTCAGATGATGGTGTACCACCGCCCCAAAGCGAGCCGACTTGTCCACACGGCCACGTTCGCCTTCGCGCTCTGCAGGGTTGCCTCCGCTCCGTCGGGCGGTCGGTCGGGGGCGGATAAGCTGGCCTAGCCCACCTCTTAGCCCGACTGGGGATCACCCAGCCCGTTACCGTCCCTCGGGGCGTGGACCCGGGTGGGATCTACTACATAGCGATACCACTGCCCTAAAGTCTTGCACTTGTTGTAATTGTCTGTTGTATCAGTTTATGATTGACTATGGCGCTCGCAAGGGATTCCAAAAGTGTGTAAACTCGATTATTCCTGATGAGCAGTTTGTAGTTTGCTCTGGTCCTCGTTCAATGTGTGGCCAATGTACGATTCTATGTGCCTGCGCTTCGATGACCATTGCGGGCAGTCGCGGAGCAGGTGAATCGATGTTTCCTCATCCTCACAGACACACCGAGAGGTTTCTGCCAGGCCCAGCCTATGCAGCTGCGCCTTGAACGGTCCGTGCCCCAGTAGCATCTGAGTGAGTTGAGGTCCCGGTCGAAAGTGTAGGTGGATCCTTCTAGCTCGGACATCCGGTAGGAAGAGCTTGGTCGTGGCCGCCTGAGTACAAGAGTCCCAGCGCCTTTGCCATCTTAAGAGCAGCTCCGCCGTGAGACCGGATTGGCCCTCCTCTAAGGTAACAGTCTCTCCCTCCACTGTCATGGCCCCGATACCCTTTCGGATGAGATACCTTCCAGCTGCCCGGGCCGCCATGAGATCGACGGGCATGTGCCCCGAGATAACTTGGGAGGCCGGCCGTAGCCGATGTCCTATATGCCCTGGTAATGCTTACCAGGGCTACTCTTTGAGCCTTTTCCAGTTCTCTCTTAATGTGCATGGTGTGAGCTCTGTCAGCCCATACCGACGCACAGTACATTATGATAGGGATAAATGCTCCTGTGAATATTTTGTTGAGGGCGGACCGGTGTATGTGCCCGCGCGCGCCTGCAACTCGGCGCAGTTTATAGAAGAGTGCCCTGGCCTTACTGCACGACGTTTTGACATGTTGGACAAAAGTCAGTGCAGGGTCCAGAACCACTCCTAGGTATGTATGTGTATCCACTCTTGGTATGGTCACGCCCTGGTATCTTACACAGGGGGGTCTACCTTTACAGGGTTTAGACACGCCGGGGGCCGTCCGTACGTGATGTGTAATGACCAAGTTAGCTGACTTAGAGGCTGCGATTGTCAGCTTTGATTCTTTGCTCGAGCCGCTTCTGCCGCGGTCTCCAAGTCGCGTCTTGAGTGCCCACGCGAGACGATCACCAGGTCGTCTGCGTAGGCAATGGCCGTTACCCCCTCGGCGACTAGCCGCTCGAGAAGGGGTTTTATTATTAGATTCCACAGATACTGACCCGAGTTGGACCCCTGTGGACACCCTTTCGTTAGGTTATGTCGGGCTTCGTCGCCCGCACAAGCCATGAGGGCGACTCGGTCCGTCAGAAAACTTTTGTAGAGTTCGTACAACTCCTTACCCACTCGCCATCTCCTCAGCTGGGCAAAGATGTACGGCCACCATGCGTTATCAAAGGCCCCGGCAATGTCTAGAAAGGTCGCTAGCACATAGCGGTGTGTATTTGTCTTAAGTTCAGTTAGCAACGCATTGACCACATCCTCTGTGGAGCGGTGGGGGCGGAACCCATATTGAGAGAGGTTCAGGTCCCCCGCCTCCCTAACAACGCTCCCCACCCGGGTCACTGCCACCTTGTCCAGTGTTTTTCCCAGGATGGTAGCAGGCATATTGGCCTATAGGCCTTCGCTTCGTCTGGTCCCTTGTCGTTGTCCTTCCTCAGCAACACTAACCGGGCGACCTTCCAGGCCTTTGGGAAGTAGCCTGAAAACAGGCATTGGTTGAACAGTTCCAATAGTTCCCCTCTAATTATGGGGAGAGCCTTCTTTAGCATTTCTGGGTGAATCATGTCCACGCCAGGAGCCTTGCCCGCCTTGAGCCCCGCCACCGCGTTCTCCAGTTCGTCAAAGTTGAGCTCGGTTGTTGGGGTCCGTTTCTGCATCCATTAGCTGCCTGAGGTTCTCGTGCTCCGGCCCTTCTCCTTCCATCGTGTCCGGCGGAAGCAGGGCGCCCATCAGCGCCCGCGCGGTCTCTTCCCTTGCGCGGCCCGTGTGGCCCTGGCCCTGTTTGATGGTCGACAGGGCATCCATGGTCTTCTGTTTCCCTGAGGCTACCTTATATGGGACGCCCTACGGGTCTTTCTCCGTGAGTTCTGCAACGTATTCTTCCCATGAGCGTTGCTTGCTTCGGACTATTTCTTTTTCCAAGTCTCGCTTGGCTTTGCTATATGCCCCCCATAGGGCCTCCGTGTCCGGGAGCCCTCTTTTCCTGCTCCTTTGGTAGTTCTTACGGGCACGCCTCTTCAACCGCACGAGCTCCGTGAGCTCCCCACTCCACCAGGGCACCGTTCTGGACCTCTTAGGCGGGCCGTGTGGAATACTGCCCTTTGCAGTATATATTATTGCCTCAGTGAGGCGCCGGACCTTCTCGTCGATGGTTGCCATCTCCCATCCATTTCTCACCTGGATCATGCTTGCGGCCAGTCTCTTAGCGAACAAGTCCCAGCGGGCACTCTTCACCCTGAATTTCATTTCTGGTATAACTGACCCTGGAGTGATCCCGTCCTGTTGGGGCTCCAGGTGATAAGCCAGGAAAATCGCCCGGTGGTCACTGCGGACTGCCCCATCAACGACCCGCCACCCCGAGACTCGGGGGACAGCGGCGTCGTTGACGAGTGTCAAGTCGATGTTAGTGCCCACCTCCCTTCCTCCTAGTGTTCTCACAAAAGTAGCCGGCTGATCAGGCTCATTGGCTATGTGGAGACCCTGTCTCAAAATCAACTCAACTTCCTCTCCTCGCACTCCGTTGACTCGCCATGCCAGAGGACGGAGTGCGAGTTCGAGTCGACCCCTAGGAGGAAGGGGGTGCGCCTGTCGGTGGCGTCAATTGTTCTGTCAAGTATATTCAGTTTGTCTGCTAGGGCCTCGTTGGGTGACCAATATGCCGAAGCTACGACAAAAGGCTTCGCGTCACGCACCCGGATCTCTGCAAGTACCTGATCGGGGTTGGATAAGTGGCTTAGATGTAAGACCCGTAAATGCGGGTTGTTTATCAAGATCGCGGCGCGGGCGGGCGAGCTGGCCGGAATCGTTTGCAACACTTTTATTGCGGTTGTAATTCCCGCTACGCGGTTGTTAATTGTATAAGGTTCCTGGATAAGTACCAGGTCAGGGGGTGCCTCTGACTTGCACAGTTTTTCTATGCTCGCCATACCCGCGCGCGATCTTCTGGCATTAATTTGTAGGAGTCTAAGCTCCATAGTCTGTGCTTGCCAGCTCTGCCTCCACGGCCCGGACGTACTCCGGGCATTTGGGGCTATTCGCATCATGTTTTGTATCAGTGCGTTTCGCTCGAACGCAGTTTACGCATTTAGGGTCCTCGGTTGTGCATTCTTTGGCCTCATGGGTGCCGGCGCACTTATGGCACGAAGCCTCGTTCTTACAGTGCCTCTGGGTGTGCCCAAACCCGTTGCATTTGAAACAGCGCGTAGGAACACTGTAATTTTCGGCGGTATACGCCACCCAATGCGCAAACAGTCACCCTTCCGCCCTGGCAGCACGTCAGACCCGTGGGGAGACCTGGAGCACCCAGCTCCGGTGCGTGCGGTCCGCCCTTTCTCGTCCCATCCGGAAAATGACCTTCAGCTCCCCTTTCTCAAGGGTCCTGCTGAAGGTGTTTACACTTATCTCCTCCAAAAGTTCCGCCTCATTTTTGTCGGTAGGAATTCCATATAGCACGAGCTTAGGCCACTTCAGCTGCCTCTCGTGTACCTGTACAAACTTTGATCTTCCCACACATTGCTTTAGTTTGGACGCCCCCTCAGGGGTCGCCACATTCACAAAGTATAATCCGTTATTGTATGACGTCCGTAGGACTCGGACGTTTTCGTCTTTCGCAAGTTTTTGCACTTCGTGTTCCGCGTCTGTCTTGCCGCGGATCACCTTCCCATCCTTGGCTTTGATCACCACCGTGTTGTTCGGTAGTGTCTGTGTCGTTAGCGGCTTTTTTCTTTTTACTATTTCGCCCGCCGTGGGGCGCTCGGCATATGCCGCCACCCTCGCGGCGTACGTTTGTCTTCCCGCGCAGGATGCCGCCACCTTTTCGGCAGCCTGGACTACCGGGGTGACAGCCTGTTCCACTGCGCGGGCTTGTGCCTGGGCCATTTCTTCTAGGGCCTGCCGTAGAGGCGCAACAGTGCGTTCTACCGTTTCCTGTATTTTGGCTGCGATTTCAGTCTTAGTGAATTCCTGATTCACCTCAATTACTTCCTGGATAATATCCATATTTTTCTCTTGGTACGCGTAAATCCTCGCTTTACCGGTCAACTTCCTCACCGTCCTTCTCAAGTCTTTCAGCAGCAGCTGCTGCGCTAGCATTTCCTTCTTTAGGAGGGCTGAAGGCCTCATTGCCAATATCCTCTCCAGTCCCTTGTCAATCTGGGCCAGGAGCTCTATGCCGGCTTCCTGTTCAGGAGTCGGCGGAAGGGCCCTGGCCGTTTCACCTCTTAGCCGGCCGGAAATAGAATCTCCGGCCGCCCAGCCCGAGCCGACGTGGACGGGGGTGTCACCACTATGTAAAGCCTGTACCGGCGGCGCCGGGTCAATCTCGCTTTCGCTAGATACAATCCTCCGTCTCGAGGTCGCATAGGCGCGCTCAGCGGGCCCGGCCGTCGCCATCTTTGTCCCCGGGAAAGGAACGTCACTTAGCCCGGGTCCAACTCGAGGAGCTCGCACGATTCGCACTAGGGCTCAGATAATGGCAATACACACTGTGGCACTCGGGCCAAAAAAAATATTTACACTGTTCACTTCTCTTACATTGTCGCACAGTCCTAAGCATTAACCACAGTCCGTTGCACTGGCCACAGTCCACTGCACTGACCACGGTTCACGTCACTGAGCACAATCACTGCACTGCTATTCACCGCGATGCACACACTTCACAGTTCAACTTCCACTCCAGACAAGACTAACTCGCGGTCGCCGGCCGCCGCGTATTTATACTCGGCGGGTGCCGTCGAGAATATTCTGGACTTTGCGATACGCCCAGAACCCTCTGGGACCAGCTAGTTGGAGGGCTGCCGGCCGATGACGCAATCCGCGCATACAGGTAGTTCGTGGTGGTGCCGGCAGATGACGCAATATTCGTTACAATAAGAATGGAAACGGTATTATATTAATAAGGCCTAGAAGAATAAAATGCCAAAATGATAAGTATGTTAAGGTAACGAAGCACTTGGACTACTGTAGAAGGAATCAACGAACATAATGACTGAAAGAGTAATCAAGTAAAGCAGTGACGTGCATTCCAGGTAAGCTAGGTATGCTGCGCCTACCCTGGAGAAAAGACAGTTAAATGTAATTATTATATTTTGAAATCACCATTTACGCCATAGGGGATTGAGCTTGGTTTTTAAAATTGCGCCAAGTAAGGGTACACTGGCTCGCGTTGACGCGGCCCTTCATTGAGCATACGCCGCTGTTGCTGACAAAGACAGAAAGCGCTTGAAAGAGACGGAGGTAGTAGGCGCCGCAATTCGGCCCGAACTGAGCATGACGTTGTTCTCCATCTATATACATTAGGCAGTTCGCCCATGCGCTCTTGACTTTCTGGAAGCTCCATTTGGTTGTATGCAGCACGCTGGTAAGCGCCGCCACCCGGGCCCAGCCCGGGCCTACTGCCGCGGCACGCGCCGCCCAGACTGGCTCTGTATTGAGCTTGTAGAAGTGTTCGCATGCGTACGAGCCGACACACTGGTATAAGCGCCGCCTGCTACGTAATACCACGGTCTTTTTCTTGTGGATTTATTTGATCTGTGCGTATTATTCTCACTTATATTATATTTGAGTGACTGTTATTTTTGTGTGCACTGTCTTTTTCTGCTACATAACGGTATAATACTGTTTTCTATGGCAGAAAATACATTTATAATTGAGGATATTAAAAAAATATATTCAGTTGTACTTTTGTGGAGAAAAGAGAATTATTCGTATAGTGAGGCCTGTTCCAGAACACGACTTCAGTTCTTTGCGCAAAGAAAAGGGAAGGGAGCATTTCCGCTACTTTAATACCTCAAAATATGAAAACACCAGTTGGTTCATAGGAAAAAGGAAACCAATAATTTATTTTGCTGGGCCATGATCAGTGTTTTCCCATGTTCGTAATGTGAGGAATAAAGAACGCTATAAAATTTTGTAGTCTCTCAAAAACAATCACAAAAATGATCGATAACAGAGTCACTTGTGTCCACTTATTCAGCTGGCCAATTTTGCAGTGTCAGCATTGAAACTTAAATTGATCAGATGCAACGCAACCTAATTACACAGAACGAATAGTCATATTAAAATGCCTACTTGATGCGATATTTTTTTTCAGTGCAGGAATTACCTTTCGGAAATGAGTTGGTTAGCAAAGTCTGCGTTGATAGAACTTCTAAATTTGTTGAGTAAGTATGTTACAACCTTACAACAATACTTAAAATTTGCCAAAACATTTAAAAGGCACTTCTAACAGAATTTAAAATGATTTGGTTTTTTCAATTAGTAATTGCTTGAGTAAATCTATAAAAGAAAACATTTCCATGGCCCAGCATGTTGCAATTGTTTTAGATGATATAAAATATAGATAATAAAGATAAAATATAGTCATTGATCAGATGCTATGTCGTGAGAGAGAGGGCAGTGCGAAGGAAGAGTCGTGAGTGTTGCCAAATTAGCACGAATAATAATGTCTCTTATATGGGATGCAGCGTTCATTACGTTCCGAAAGATAACTTACGAGTGTTTACGCCGTGTGAAGTGTTCAAAAGGCAGAGGTTGATAATTGTCTTTTGGTTTCCTGAAAATTGTGGGAGCGTATGAGGAGGGCTGGCGTTATTCCAGAAGTCGAAATAATAATAATAATAATAATAATAATAATAATAATAATATTATTATTATTTTGATATGATTTAATTTTAAACGTAGAGAACTGAATAAATTTTCGTTTTGTCTTCCAAAACAGGCTCCAAATCGCACTCTTGATATTTATAGAGCTTAGCTTACTCAGTCAAATTGGTCACCGCCTGCCCCTGAAGTAAAACCCATTTTTTGAGCTATAATTTATCAAGACCGGGCTTTAATAGAGTGCAGAACGATTTCGGCTCTAGTTAAGAAGACATTTTCTGTTAGGCGTTTTATTGATGTTATATGTGGAAAAGTGAATATGGTGAGTTGCAGATATATTTTGAACAGTGAAATAATCAATTGGTGTACATGCAAAGAGATGAGATGAAATATTATAAAAGGATTTTGTTGGCTGTAACGAGAATTGAGAAATGACAAGGGCTTTTGGTTTGGAATGTAAGGTTGAACTGCAACCTTACATTTTTCAGGAATTATCAAGAAATAGCATGAATCGTTTAGATATACGAGGTTGGGGCTTTGGCAGTATACACTGAAGGGTCATCACTAAGGAAGGGATTTATATGGACTAAAAATATCTTAAATATTTAGTTATTTTCACCAAATTATGGAGTTAAATATGAATTTAATATGATAAAAGGTGACTATAGTAAAATAACATTTTTTCAGTTGATAAACCTTCATCTTTAAATTCTAAAATAAAATATTTAATGTTACACTGGCTGATTGTGCTACTTTTGGCATTTTACACTGGCTTTATAGAGAATATTCGAATTGAACGAACACAGCGTTCTGACTGACTGCATTGTAACTAACGATGAGAAGCTGTACAAGTGTAATTCTCATGTCCAAGTCTCTGTGACGTCATCCAATTCCCGCGTGAAAGCATCAACTGGAAGGAGATGGGTTAGGGTAGATACTGAAACGAGGAGCATTTCCGACATGACATCGAGGTCTCAAAGTCAGCTGTCAAACAAATTCAATAGTTCATCGTCTTCTCGCGCCCCCCCCCCCTTCACCTCGTGGGGCGCTCAAGACCAGGCGCTCAGACAAGGCCTCAGGCTCCCTATGATACTCGCGCTGAAAACTAGCACACCAGAAGCTATGGATTGCGTCGTCGCCTTGCCCTTTTATTTACAATGCCGTCGGTATTTATGGACTGACTATTTCAACGCGATGCAATAGAGATATTTTAGAGAGAAGGTTACAAAAAAAGTTTGACATTGCTGAATTGTTTGTTTGGAAGATTCTTGATCAAAACCATGTAGGAAAAATTAATGATTAAAAAAATTGCAGTAATATGTCAAAATATGTTCTTTTGGGTAAAATATGCAAATGTATGTAATTTCAGGTAAAAAGTTTTTAGATTTGTTTTTATAATTTAGACGTGTGATGTGGAATCTATTTGGGAGTATTTCTGACTTCCGCCACATAAAAATCAAATTACTTCAAACTAAGAAAACTAAAAAAAACTGGAAAGTTTACAACACATGTAAAACTGGACAGAAATAGCATATCTAAAAGGAGGAGTTCATGTTAATAATTTTCAGTGTCGCAAAACGCATCAGAAAAGATCCCGAACAGAGTCTAAGGGATTATATAGCTTCCTTACCATTTCTGGGGCCCATGTGGTTGATAAGAGGAATGGTGGTAGTGTACTAGCAGTAGTGCCTGTCGTTGCAGAAACTCCTGCGCCTGCTCCTGCTGCTCCTGGTACTCCTCCTGCTTCTCCTCCTGTTTCTGCAGCTGCTGACATATCTCCTGAACTACCAATCGTAACATTATCCATGAAAGCACCGTCATCGTCATCACCATAAAGAGTGTACTCCTCACTTGAACCCATTGGAGGGTTGCAATTCATTTGTAACCAATCGCAATATCTGTAAGTGTGTGTCTCATCCGTGGCGGGGCCGAATCCTCTCCCCTCGGGTCCGATTCGGAATGCTGATATCTGCACAAAAACAAAGGTTCTTAATACCTGTGTCCAGCTGGAACAGTCGTTTCAGCACACTAAAGGAAATATCTAGTAATTTCTCGCTAATTATCTGCTACAATTTCGAATTTACTGCCGCATTGAGGAGAGATAGAGACAGACAGACGCAGATAGACAAAGAGACAGAGTGAGAGAGTGAGAGAGACAGACTAAGAGAGAGAGATGCGTCGACAACGGACTTAATAAGTTATAAGTAGTAATAATAGTTAAAGAAATTAACAGGAAAATTCAAATTGATATGGGCTAGCTTTGAGCAATTTAATTTTAATAATTCATATAAGTGGAATTTTAATCCCACTTACATGAGAAAAGTGGTAATAAATTCAATATAAATTAGTTCTCAAGCAGTAACATTGTCAAATTGTACAGCACAAAAATTGAGCAGCATTCTTATTATTAGTATGTAACTATTAGTTACATACTATTTATTTACTTATTTTACGTCAAAAACAGTTGAAACTGGGTATGACGTGCTGTGGGGAGAAGTGAATTCTGTGCACATTTTCAAAATTCTGTGATCCCTACACTAAGTCATATTTTGAAAATTTAAAAAAAAAGCTAGCATGTAATAAAATCTATTTTCAAGGATAAATCAGCAATAAATTTTGGGCTTTTATCCATGATGTACTTCGTCAAGGAATACTATTTCCTGTCTCAACAACATGGAAACGATAATTTGAATAACTATATTTCCCAATGAATTCTAGAAGACGTGCACAGATAATGAAGTTACATTTATGTCCAGAAGCAAAACAAGGAGCCATCTCAGCATTTGCTCAATGGATCTGGGAAACTGGACGAAAAACCTCATCGAGATGGGGGTCATTGACCCGGAGGCTGCAGTACAATACTTGTTACAAGTTGTTTATATACATTTATACAGTCCAAATGGTAAATAATGCATTATGTATCATTGTTAAAATTAATGTTACCTTTCTTATGATGCTCAGTATAGTCTCTAATTGTATACAAACAGTTACGGAGCAGAAACGATTTCACTTTGGATTTAAACTTTTCTATTGAATTTAATCGTTTAATGTTATCTGGCAAAGTGTTGTAAAATAATGTACCCTTTCCCTCAGATAAAATGTCCGGCAAAATTCTAATTTCCATACCGCGCCGACAAACTTGGACACCCCTCGGCCTGGGGGAGGGCAGGGGGAGGGACGCGTTGACCAATCGCTAGCAGGTAGAACCACAGTTGTCTGTGATTGGTGCAACATCCCAAGGGGTGGAAAGGACGTTGCCTCAGGGGGTGGGGGTTAGTTTGTTTACGTACGAGGCGGAAATAAGTCATATTTCCCTACCTATGGAGATATTTTGCCTGCACGTTCGCCACGACGAAAAAATATTTCTCAGCGGGGGTTTCCATCCAGAATTATTGTCAACTGACCCGTAAATATTTAGCATTTTAGCAACAATTGATCTAACGTTTAGCAATCGATTTGTAACTCCAGTCGAAGTGCAATTTTCAGATGCTCATTTCAGGCACAATTTGCGGACCCTTCGTTCTAACACATATTTCGAATTTCGCTTATAAAATTATAAATTGTTGCAAACTTGTTAATTCACAATTATCGGCTTTGGACATCAGGAGACCCTCCCCCTTTAGATTTGCAAAAGTTGGAAATTGTTTATAAATTTTCAATTGTTGCAAATTGTTTTATTGTCTCATCTGAGTGGCGTTTAAATGCGATACAAAATTCCGGAATTCGATCGGTGTTATCATATTTCGTTCTTGAGATATATGTAATTGTTTATAAGAAATTAATATCTTAGAATAACCCCATTTGTTTTCACTTAACACAAGCATACTGAAAAAAAAACAGTTCTCCAATGTTGCGCTTTTGCTTGCTACCCTTAAAAAACACTTAGCTTATAAACAAATTCTGTGGCTAATTTAATTACGCTAAATCCGTCTTTTTATGGCGAGTATGAATACAACTTTTATTTCGTTTTTATAATTTCTTTTAAATGCTGCAATTTGCAAGTCGATTTATTTATCAAATAAAGAGGAAACTGATTATATACAAATTATTTTTGAATGTGCATTACGTCGAAATCAGTGTTTCTGCTTTTCTATCAAAGGGATGTTGAGCAACCGAATAGCTGTATTATTAATTTTTTTCAAAGGCTACTTTTAAAACCGTGAGTTAGAAACTATATGTTTCTCTTATTTACCCATTACCATTAAAAAAAATAGGGAAACATACTATTAGCTGTTTGGTGTAAACTGTATTGAATTGGATGAATGGAATGTTAAAGTTTTCAAATAAAGAAATATTTATTTTGTGTTGAAAGATCACATGAGTAGAATCACACATCACAATATTTACACAAGTATAGAAATTTCTAAATGAACGTATATAAACTTTAAGTTAATATTTTCAATTCAATTTATCATTCAATAAGTCAGGATCATCTTTCTAAAACTGTTCATTTAATGATTTCATTGTATAATATTCAAATCAGAGCTAAAAGCATCATGTGATAAATCTATGCATTGTTAATATATATTTTTAAACAACATTAATATTTAATATACATTTAAAACGTTTTTTAGATTGGCGAACGTTTCAATGAAATTTCATGAATTCCTAAATGCTTGAAAATAAATTCTTGTAAAATTAAATTATTGTAGCGTGTAAAAATATAACAAACTCACGTATTTGGTAAAACGAGTTGATACTACTAAAAGAAAGCAAAACAGATGTTATAACAATTCAAAGAGATTTAGAGTTTGTTTACAGTTTAGTAAATATCAACGCTTTAGCATTTCCCAGTGAAAGTACATAGAACTAACTTGGTGGTCAAGTGATATTACCTTCCCAACACAGACTACATTTCAGTATCGTCAGAGTTCGAAGGTGGTTTGTTGGCCGCTACTCTCCATTCTACGAATCTATCGAAACCTTGAATTTTGCACGACCATCTGTACAGGGAGAACGTAGCGGTTTATTAAACGGAAACGGGCCATACGAGGTATCCATTGTGCAATCTTTGAAAACGTTTAACCATTAAAAACTACCCCTCTGGAAAATACAAATTAAACAATGTTAATGATCACCTGGCGTCTGAGATTAAAAAACCTGATAAGCAGAGAAATTTAAAGTAATTGTGAGATTGATGAAGTTGAATGATAAAATGAAAAACAATGTTTCTTGCTTCATATAATGCTATCTTGGTTAGCAAACATGTAATTACATGTGATACCAATATCCAAACTAATGAAAATTTTCAAAATTAAAATCATCAATAAAACGTTGATTCGTCATTAAGTATTAAATTATTAAATCCTCATTTCTGATTCATTCACTTCTGTGTGAATTACATAGTACACATGATACTCCTATAAACAAATTTGATTTCTTCTGGCATATTGCTCGAAGGTAAACTTATTTTCCAATTGAAGCAACACAGAGTAAACTCGTTTACAGAATTTCTCTCACATGGGAAGTACAAAGCAGAACAAAACTGACATTTCATAGACAATGACCCAACAGAAAACGAAATGACCTCACTATCACGACACCTACGCTGACATTCTCTTTCCCTGCGCCCAGTCAATGTACTACGTTTGCGTCTTTTGGGGCAACGATTCGGAATTCGACATAACCTGTGAACAACTTCACTACTACAGTATAACCGAACAAAACCCACTATGTTCCCTACAAAATACACCACAAAAGCAAATACATGCAAACTGTCAACACCACAATGCAATTATTACACTGAAACAAAATCTTAACGAATTGTAAACAAATCTCAACAATCAAAACAAAACATCAAGCAGCGTCACCATGAAGCAACGTGAACTTGCATCTATCGTTTCATACAATCGATTTTGAAACCAGCGTCAAGACAGTCCGGAACGCATACACAGACCCCTGAATTCTCAGGTCTTTCCTTCGACATGGGTAATGATGCACGGCAAGCACATGGGTGGGCGTTCAGCATAAAGAGAAGACCAGTCAGGAAGAAAACAAGAGTGAAAAAGAATATAGATGACATGAAATGAGAAGCAAGAAAATGAAGAAATGGAGAAAGGAAAACCCTTGAGAGCCTTCTCTGCATCACCCCGTTACGACATGGACCAACCCACTTCGACGGGCCTCCTATTCTGTATTTCCATGTTCTGGTGCTTTTGAATACCTCAGTCGCTCACATTGTTTTCACGCCATCTACGTGAGTTCTTAAATACACCGTTCCTACGCAAACGGAGTTATAATCTAAGGAATCCGAATGTTCGTGACTTTCTTTACCTGAAGTAAAAAAATGTTTAGCTCTAGAAACGGCCAAATCATTAATGCTAAATCTATTTTACACCCATAAATTAAATGGATAACCTAAGGTATATAGCTCATTGCTCTGGTTAATGCGAAAGCTTTGCACATCAACATTATCTACCCATGCGACAGCGAGAAAGTAGGCATTTTTTGTAAAAGTGCACTTAAGTTTAGGAACCTCTGCTTTGGTGAGGAACAAGGAATACGAAGAGCAGTAAATACACGAAGGGGCAGTAGAATCTACGGAGACATAATAGCTGAATCGAAAGCATAGTCGCAGTAAAAAAATTTATCAGGAATAGTACTACTCTAAACTGACTACTATTGAACTCCTTGAAATAACGATTGCCTTAAATTGTCTACACTTACCTTAAACTCATACTTCACATTTTTCTCTCTCTCGTCTTTGATATACGCACCATCAGATAAAAGGAGACAAAATGTTCCGTCCTCAACGAAATCCGGACAATAATGAACAGGTAACACTCTGGGGCGAAAGTCTTTATAAGATACAGACTCCACATAACTGCGCCACCAAAATTCATCGTCTTCTCTTTTATAAAGAACTTCAACGCCCACTAAATTGGGAGAAGCTTCATCAAGTACCTTAACCTTCACCAAAATCCAGCCGGCACCGCTTTCAATATAGTTATATGTAATATCAGGAGGTAGACCTAAACACAATGAAAAAATATATATTTTAAAAGCTTTGGAAATCTTTTCACTAACCCAAATTAATTTCTAACAAGATTACATGAGACTAATATTTCAGAAACTCGCCAATCTGTTTTGTAAATGATAATTACCCGATTTCGTCTACTGCGAGATGACGTCTCTCGCTAATACCCAGTAAAATTTCTTTTTATTTATGAACTTGACCTATTAGTTTATCTCATTTGTACATCAATTATTTGTACTTCTTGATGTAGTGTATTTTAGAATGTAAAATATGTTCAATAAATTATAATTTTCGTGGTTTCTGTATTGATTTATTTAGTCCAAAACAATAAAAACGTAACTCTTAAAAGAGAAAACTTAATATCTAGGACAAAGTAGTGACAAATTCCCGTTTCGTCAGTGCATCAGGGGGAACTGGACGAAAAAACAGATCACTGTAAAGTGATCCTTTTCCCCTGAAGAATCGAACAATATTTGTTATAGACCAGTGAAGTGAACTAGGCTGTTGTTTGCTGAACTTTTAGCGAACTCCAGACTGAAGGGCCATATATCAACAAATAAAGAATGTCATATTAAAATCATCACCAATTATTTTACGGTTTAACTGACTATAAACAATATCTTACCATAAGAAGTATCGCAACCAGTGTTAATAGGGAGTTTTGGCGCAACGAAAACGATAGCGACGTTATACTTTAATGGGCACGTGACGGACCTTCAAGTCATAACGTCTTACCTTAGGCCTAAAATGTCTTACCTAGGCCGCAACCTTATACTGTGACCGTCCGTTTTCTTTATGCTTCGAAAACGTGTCACATGAAACATAAGAGAGCGAGAGAGATGAGCAGTTTGAACGCGCGCCAAAGCGGAAGAATACGAAAGAATGCTAACTGAAAATTAGGTCAATAGAGATCGCCACAATAGATCGTGCGAGACCGGTAGTCAGACGAAAGAAAAAGTTCTTTCTGAGGTTAGCAGCTGAACTGTGCAGACGTACTGACAACGACACGCCAGGGATTCATATTGCAGCGGACTTCAGATTGGCATCTTTTATAAAACTCTTCAGGAAGATAAGAAGAGGTAAATATCCCATTGTAAATTAATTTGAACGTAATCTCGAAAAAACAATAATAAGAGACGTTGTGCATTTATAATAGGAGAATGAAGGGAGTGGAGTTTTTGAACATGTGGCAGTAAATTAATAGTTGCATTCATTTTTTCTTTCCAGTTTTATTATTTGCTCTCTTAAATTTTGTTCTCGTATAAAAAGGGTGATCTCTGGATTTAATTCAACACTTTGAATATACAGTTGGTTATTAAGTCATAATTGGAAGTCAATTAAAATTTATATCAGAGTACGAAAGAATATAAACCTTGTACGAAACGGAGAACGCGTTTCTGGTGGGCGACTGAATTTCAACCCAAGCTCCGACGCTCCAAGGCCACCAACAACACCGAGGAAAGGGTAGAAGAAAGCACAGTGGATTTCCCGACGCGGCCGAGAAGAATAAAAGTAAGGTCGTGCCAAATGAACTGTTTTTATATTGAAAGGAGTAATTCATTTTAAATATAAAGCTTATTCTGAATTCTTTACGTAGAAAGAGGGGAGAGTAACACATTTGCTATACTTACAGATGAAGAAAGTAAAAGTACATTTGTTTCCTATTTCTAGCAAGTGAGGACAGAATCAATCTTTTCTTTTAAAAGGATTCGAAAATGTAATATTGTAAATTAGTGAATAAGAGTCTGAGTAAGAGACGAATTCCAATATTAATTATTCTCTGAATTTTTAGAGAGAGAGAGAGAGTATTTCATTTTAAAGCAGTGTTAATTCAGAATTACTAGCTTTGATTCTCAATTTGTTTTCTTTTGTATAAAGTATTTTTTAACGATTCTCAGTATTGCTGAAAGTGTGTTCATTGAAAATTTGTGTTATAAATGAGAGCAAGAAGTTGTGTATTAAGTCTTTAGTGTGTGTTGGATTTTTTCTTTCAGCCAGTCATAGTTATTCTGTATTTGATTTTTTGAGTGCCATTTCATGTAATTGTCACAACAGCAATTTTTCTAGAATATACTAAAATAAGTGAAAAGTGATTCTAATTCGAGTTTTTAGTAATTTGCATCCAATCCAAAACGTTCTTCACGACCCTGACCCCCTATTCTTTTTTTTTATTATTTGTGTCCACACTGGGACGTCTTACTGAGCTAGCTGACCATCCGGCGAATTGTGTTCGCCACCCCCAAGACGTCTCAGGTCGGGTGTTGGCCTTACGGCTTGAAACCGACGCGTGGGTCGCAATACCTTCATAAATAGAGCACGCCTGTATGAGTCATTGTGTTGTCACCTTACAATCGCCAAAATGACCGCCTAAAAACAGGAAAACATGTAGAACATTTCCAACTCTGACAAAGATTTTTGCATGTGAGGCATCTACAATTATTCATTAGCAACTCCACAACTCTGGCAAGAATTAACGGAAAATGTTGGATTGGAGAAATGTAACAAATTCGCGAAAATTAAGTTGAAATTATGTCTTGAAAGTTGAGTTGATTGTCTTGAAGTCTATGAGTTGAAATTATGTTAAGTTATGTTTTTGTTCATAACGCTTTTAAATGTCTTTTTACACCTGTTGAGGCCTTTTCGAGCGTTATTAGCGGCTCCGAACACATCGGCAGTGTAATAACGAGAGTGTAGCGATAGACGACGGAAAACCGTGAGGCCAGAAGAAATCGATAGATGACGGGAAGCCATATGATCAGAAGAAATCGGAGGAGGCGAGCAACCGTAAGGCCACAAGAACTCAAGAGTCGACGGGAAACCGAAAGGTCAGAAGAACTTGAATGGCGACGCGAAACCGCAAGGCCAGAATAATGCGAGACGGGAAATCGTAAGGCCAGAAAAACTCGAGACGCGAAGACCAGAAGAACTAAAGAAGCGACGGGAAACCGTAGAGTCAGAAGAACTCGGAGGAGACGAGGAACTGCAAGACCAGAAGAATTCAAGAGGTGATGGGAAACCGCAAGGCCAGAAAAACTCGGGAGGCGATGGAAAACCGTAGGGCCAAGAGAAACCGCGATGACGGAAAACCGTCTTAGAAGAAGAAGAAGAAGAAGAAGAAGAAGAAGAAGAAGAAGAAGAAGAAGAAATCGTACGGCGATGGTAAACCGACGAGAAGAATTCATCGCAAGACGAAGGGCAACCGTCAGGCTACAAAAGATCAGCTGCTGGTAGAGAGACATGGCAATTGGGTGACTGAAGGGGAAAAATATTTATTTTTCAAACATCCCCAGACGTCTATATAGAAGAGCTTTACGAGAAAGCAACCGGCGGTTCCTGGAGCAGGCGCGGCAGTGGCCGTTGCCGGACTCGAGAATTGTTGCCGGATAACGAGAAAAATGGTCATGACCTAACTATAAATTGTAATAATTGATAATAGTTGACAACTTTTGGCATGCACAATAAATTATAATTCATAATTTGAAAGAAAGCTGATTCTCATTTGCCATTACGTGCAATCCTAGAGTAGACATTTCAAAATTATTTTCAGATTCCTCGCCACTCCGTATTGGCAGATTGAGTAATTGGTTGCGGAGTAAAAAGCAACAATTATTTAATAAGAACTCGACGACCGAGCTAACGGAATTTGCATTCATTTGTAATATAGAGAAGAAATTGTCATGATTGTAGTTCCCCGTACGTTCAGAGGGAAAATACTTGAGTTGTGTCATGTTACAGCAAATTGTCATTTAGAAGTAACAAAGAGTAAGAATAGCATGGCGAAGCATTTCTACTGGCCAAATTGTTACCGGGTCATGGAAATATTTGTACGAACGTTGCCACAAGGTTGGAAAAAGGGGGGAAACGGTGAAGGCTCTCTTAAAAATCGTGCCAATAGTAGCGGAGTTTTCTCTAAAATTAATGTCGATGCATGCGGGCCATTTCCGAAATCCGAGAGGGGGAACAAGTACCTGCTCACTGCCATGTGCATGTCCTTCCGGTACGTTGAGGCTATTCCTGTGACAGATTTACATTCGGTAACAATAATAGAGGCGTTGCTCGAATTATTCAGCAATTATTGTTGACACAGACAGTTCTGTCGTTCAGCACGTGTTCAATTTAATTAATAGATTCCGCCGATGCAGAGAGAATACACGATATACTAGTATGCGAGCAAGAAAAAAGAAAGTCTTGGTATGATCGGAAGGCAGTTCGATGAAGCTTCAACTGCGGTGATCATTTTCTTGTGCTCGCTTCAAATCGAACAAATAAGTTGGCGGTGCAATTGGTGGGGCCAGG
This sequence comes from Teleogryllus occipitalis, assembly GCA_011170035.1. NCBI lineage: Eukaryota > Metazoa > Arthropoda > Insecta > Orthoptera > Gryllidae > Teleogryllus > Teleogryllus occipitalis. The sequence goes on from BLKR01000927.1 coordinate 139,956, forward strand.
GGAAATTGAGTCTCAGATTTCTGAGACGAATTACGTGGTACGGTTGCCGGGTAAAGCGGCACGTTTACCACGTGATTAAGCTTAAGCCCTACCACCAGCCAACAGAATACGTAAATTTTCTCGACGCTCGAGTAACAGATGAGGACGAGAATGAACTTGACAGATACGCAGGAGACTCGAATCCGACCACTTCGATGTTTCCAGTATACTCGAAGGTACAGTCGTCGAGGAAGACTTCCGAATTACACTCCAGAATTTTATAATTAAGTATCAATCCATTTTTTCTTATAGACCCGGGCTGACGAATGAAGAAGTTTGTGACATCGAGTTTGATGATCCCAAACGAATTAGGAGTAGGCCGTATCGAATGTGCACAAATAGTTCTTTCAATAAGGTCATGTAGATTTTTTTGAAATTTTAGTACTTTTCGTGATATAGTGCGGTATAATAATAATTTTAAAAAATATCAAAAACAAGATTTTCTGAAAAAGGCTCCAAATTTTTTTCTTTAAATTTTTGGTAGGTTAGTTCGAAATAAACCCTATACCATGCCATAAACACCACATTGCTCTATTCTTTTGTTTTTTCAACAATTTCAAATACGATTTTTTTTATTTGTCTTTCACGTCGGTAAGATTTACACTAGAGGCGATTTCTTCACATTATTTTTTTTATGAGCACATGTGCTTTAAATAATGTCAAATAACGTTTCTCGAAAACTCAGCAGTTTTCTGTAAGAATTAGCTCAAAATTCCGCATTTTCAGAAACGCTCAAACTCCATTTTCTCAAAAATGGCTCCAAATTTTTCCTATAGATAATGCTAAATACACTGTTTAATATGATGTAAAGTTTGGTGTATTCTTTTGTTTTTTTCAAAAATTACTCAATATAATTTTTTTGAAATACCTCTCAGACCGTTAATACGCACATTTCCATCAAATGTTATAATTTTGCAATTTTCGAAAATACAATGTTCGCCGGAAATGAGACCATCACAAATTTTTTACCGTCCTTTGATACATACTACTTGGAGAAAATTTCAAGAATAATATTGGGGCTGATTTTGAGAAAAAAAATGGTTTCAAAATGATCTGTATTTAAAGCAGAATGACGCAAAACCTCGTTGCATTGTCGAAAAATTCTACTTGATCTTATATTAAATCTGCCTTACCAAAGAAGATTTCATTAAAGAAAACATCTATAACTTCAATATTGTATTTGTACGAACACGACGAAAAAAATGAACGATCAGCGAGACCTGCAGCACTCTCTTAAGCGTTCTTTAAGCTCTTCGAGGACCAAGTTTAATCCAAAAATTTCGATCCATTTTCAGAGATTTTTTAAAATGTTCGTGCTAAATGTAAAGTAACCCTCAAAATCAAATTGCTCGTTTCAAACCCAGAGGGCCTCATTCAGACTGATCTGGAAATATCAATTTTTGAGAAATTGCATGATCAGTAGAGACCGGAAAAATATGTAGTACGAAACGTCAAAATATGTACATAAATATGTATTGAAAGCAGTAAGAATATGTTATAAATATGAAATATCGGATAAAATATGTAATATTAAAATTTACTAATTATAAAATACATTTATATAATACGAAATTAAATTTATAAAAAAATCGTAAACAAATTTTAAAAATAATACAAACGTCTTAAAAATCATTTGGAGAGCATACGTTGATGCACACTTTGCACCATAAAACTTTCCAATCAGTAGTAAACGCCTCATCAATTGCTATTCAGGACTGTAGTTTTGCAGCCCGATTATGATATTGAATGTTACACTCGGCGATCGCCAATGTTTCTCCAAAATTAAGATCAAAAGTCACGATTCGCGACGTCAGTGATACTTTTTACACCTAAACGTGAAAATGATCTGCGTCGTTTATGCGCACTTCCCGTCACTGCGATAACTGAAGAAGACTGTGAGAACATCACGCGTCTTCACATGGGCTACCTGAAGGAGACAGCACGCATTAATAATGTACTAAAAAATGCTTTTTTAAAAAAATATTTCTTTTCATAAAAAATATGTTTAATTATCTATTTTTTTGTAACTTATTGTTAGTCAAAGTAAGTTTATGGCAAGTAAAGTTAAGATATTCTGCCACCATGTTACGACAATTCATTGCAGAATAATAAGTCTAAAAAATGTAATAAAATTGGAGAAATGACGAATAACAAAAAATATTTCGTGAAAAAAACAAAATATGTAAAATATGTAATATAGTTCCAAATATGTAAAAATATGTAACGAAAAAATTGAGTAGTGTGTTTAGACGGGGCCGATTTGCCAAGATTACAAATTTGAGAACGGTAAGTAGAAAGACAAAAAATATGTAATTACATAAAAATCCGTTCTCTAATGATCAGTTTAGGTGTTAGCGTTCATCACAGACAGAAGGACGGATTGACGTTTTGCTGTCATTCGCTTTTTCGGTGGCAAAGACCCACAAAACATTGATTCTAACTACACAACGTATTAGAGGAAGTTATTTTCAATATTTTTAATTATACACACACACACACAAATATATATATATATATATATATATATATATATATATATATATATATATTTCTACACAAAATTCACCGATTTCCTCGCACCATGAGTTACCTGCCTATGGGTTTTTTAAATATGAGATCATAGAGTTTGTAAAAAAAACAACTTATTTCAATGTCATAAAATATTTTTTAGAAGTGCTCAGTGTCGCGATGAAAGAACAATCCTCCACTTACACCACAAGTGTGTAATGCCGTAATGTAATTCCTTTATGAAACACGAAAAAAGTATTCCAATCACCTTTTGAGGATATTTCGGATATATTTATTCTTCGCATAAGACTTGCCAATAATATTGTGTTGGGAAAATATGATGTAAATATCTTTCATAATTCTAGCGGGTCAACTATTTTTCTGAATTATTTTTCTCAACATCGTTTTATTATTAGTTTTTTGAAGGTTTGTGTTTTTAAATCACTCTACTTCATCTCATATTTCAAGAAACTTATTCTGTCTTAATCGTCCTTTGCAGAATACTGGAATATAAATAACTTCATTCGTTTTTAATTATCTTCAAAATATAGCTAAATCTGTCATGTGGCGGAATTTTAATCTTCAAATGTTTTATTGTCTATTTACGGGACAATTCCTAAATGCAGGTACATCTTGTGTTACTTCGTAAAAAATGAGTTTCCTCTAGAAATATCCACAAGTAGTTGTACAACTTTACCATTTAAGTTAATAAATAAGTAAATAGAAATATACGTTACTTGGCAAAGAAGTAAATGTAGTTGAGAGCAATTTAGTGCCAGATCTGTCGTACACAAGTAGAGTATGCGTTTCCTCAGGTGTGAAGTAACTTATCCAAAAGTAAAATGGTTTGCCGGCCGCAATACATTTCTTTTCCTTCCCATCTTTTCTTTCGTCCTGAAAAATAGAATTTTTGGGTAAAGAGTAGCATTCAATGAAATAATGATGTAATGAACGCACTATTTTAAATTTATTTTCATGGTTAAACATATGTCAATTTTATCAAGTGGCAGTATTTTCTGTAATTTTTGCTGTGTGCAAGAGAAATGTCAGTCTAAATCATGACACCGTCTCATCAGTGACGGCTGGTTTTTAAAGCCTCAAGGCCGTTGCCCTCACCGGATAAATCAATCTTGGGAAAAAATTGGAGGACGTATTAATTGCTTGATTAGGGATTCCGAGCGTATCAGCTGCCAAGCTCATTATTCCCGTTAGTGTAGTGCATGACTTTTTATCGCGAGAGGTGACAGTGATCTTCTCCCGCTACCGGGTGAGGGGTGATCCGGCGCTGGCCTACGCTTGTGGAAATTTTCCCTAACATGTAACTCCCACCAGCAGAGCACCGCCCCAGACGGGACAAGCTCCATGCTCCCTACCGGTCTCCCAGTATGTGAAGTAGTGTAGTGTATGTGTAAGTAACGGGTGAGGACAGGACAAGGAATGGATAGGAAAGACCATATGTAGTGTGTGGCCCGTTTGTTAGGGTTCTGTTCCGGCATTCGCTTGGTGTTGATTATAGAAGCTACTGAGAATTGCCGATCAGAGTAGCCGGCCGCTAGAATTCTCGTCCAGATAGCGGTTGAACTCGAACTAGCTGACTAGCCAGTGTTGTCGGGACTCAAACCCCACGACGTTCCAGTCAGAGGTACTTCAGTGACATCAGTTGATGCCCTAAGCCACCATTGCCGGTCAGGACATATTAAACACGTAACGTTCCATTCCATAACATCCACGTAATCGACTTGTTTAATTTGTACATAACATCAATGCAAGTTTTGAGGATGAATTTAATTTCGTGTGCCCGATTAAACGAATGATCAATATTTTAAGAAGAGACCGCTAAGCGAACTATGACCTCACGGTCCGAATTTGAAGCATCCTAGGCAATGACCGCCTGAGGAAGAGAGGGTATATCGCAAGTTGGATGAGGGCAGTGTGTTGCTATTTGGGTTTCGTTGTGTTGCTTTTTGGCCCGAGTCCACTAGTATCAACTACAATGAGAACATCGCCTCTTTCATCGGATTTCCTAAATTGATTAGTTTTTTGCAGTTCTGCATAGCTTTTTTAATGTTTCATTTTCGTGGACAAAATTGCATCTTTCAATATCAACGTCGCATTATCAAAAGTTGTATTAGACAAGTATTCAAATTTCCTAACTAGCAGACGGGTCGTACATTACATGCTATAGTTTACCCTGGTTCAAGACATATTCTCAGGTGAAAAGTGTATGCAATTGTTCGGTCACTAATGCAAAGCTACGGCGTCACACTAATTCTCCGCCATTGTACAGTCTGAAACGCGAACATATCTTAGAACATTGCTTGTTATTTAAGCATCATGAAAGCTGATCAAAGTCCTGCGAGTGATGATGTAGCAGTAATATGCTTGGGGTGTCAACTTGAAGGAATTGGGTTCGAATCTCTGTGCGGATAAAATAATTATTGCTGGTTCGAAACACATTTGGATATTTATATAGTAATGTAATAATAATAATAATAATAATAATAATAATAATAATAATAATAATAATAATAATAATAATAATAGAATGGTTGAATATATTCCTGTTGATCCCGTTTTAATATTGTAGAAAGATGGTTCTTTTTAAATTTATTGGACCAAATAGGATCAATCCACGATGATACCAGGAATTAAGACGTATAATTCATATAAATTTATTGGTGCTTAACGTTTCGCACATTTGGCATGTGCCTTTTCAAAAGCATTTGACAAGCCGTTGACAAAAAACATTACATTTTTATGTAGTAAAAAACAAATAAATCGATTAAATACACATATTGAAGATATATTAATGTTTACATGAAAATGTTGTTAAACATTCTTTGAAATGTTCTTCGCAGAAAACGTCTTCTGAAGAGTGCTTGAATTCAGATGAAGTTCTTCTAATTCTCAGAACAGTGTTGATTCATCATTCACTTGTGCATCAATGAAATTGGAAATTAATGTTTTCCTTTGTTGTTTTTCGGGTTGATAGCTTCCCATGAACGTCCAACCGAACACTGTATTGATCAATGTGGGTAACTTGAGATGCGTCAACTTGCCGGGAATAAAAAAACATTTACCGCGATGTCTTTTCCTAATAACATATCTACTTCGTTTGGTTTGTATAACTTCGGATTTGCAATCAATATCTTTTACGGTATTGACCATCTTGGAATGTTGATGTTTGCAGAAGGCAGATAAATTGCAATCTTGTTGAGTACGACATATGTATTTTCAGAGGACCATGATGAAAACTTCGATAAGCGTTGGCTGTCGATGAAGCTTCTGTTTCATTGTCTGTAATTGCTTGAATAGCGAGATTTGTAGGTTTTGTAGCTAGCTTGAACTTGTCGGCTAATTATGCTGTTAACTAATTACAATTACTTCCGCTGTCTAAAAAGGGGCACACCTCCTGAGTCTCATCATTTTGATCTAGAACAAGCAACTTAACAGTTGGCAACATTGTCGGTTTGATCAATGATCCCGCTTGACACGCCACGAACTGTTGCGGCTGCAGATGGTTTTTAACTAGTTGTTTCTCCTCGTGAAATTGTTTAATTTGTCGGGAAGATTGTTAATATTTTCGAAATTTGATTATCGGATTCACAATTACACGTTTTTGCTACGTTAAGAAACGTCAGTTTTTCAATTGACGTTTCAAAATTGTTCATATTTGTTTGCTAAGCTTCAACAATTTACCTGCAACACTAATAGAGACTTACCCTTCTCATCCACCGCTACGCATTGTGAGGACGCGCTGCCTGGAGATGTGCCCCAGCCATCCTTCGCAGCGATTCTTCAGAACAGCCGCCTAAGACTAGCTGCTCCTCTCCGATTTAAATGCAGACTGTCTCGTCCAAAGCCACTTCTGGGTCCAAAACCATCCCTCGTGACAACTCGACTCTAAGAGTTCGCGTCCACAAACATTACAATTTTTTTCTGCCACCCACTCGTAGGCCTTATTCACCTCGCTAATATACCTCCACGCAATATCTCTCCTCCGTAGCACACCATTTAGAACGATTTTAGTATCTGGGAATTTCTTCTGCGTCGCCGTAACCGATTCGTATATTCCTCTGGTTAAGAAGTCGGCATTGCTGCTCTTCAGATCGTTTGTACCGACATGCAGAATCATTGTACCCACTGCCCTTAAACTGCTTCTCTCTACATACCTTTTCATTTGTTCTGTCCTTTTCCCAGGCAATCACATTTTCACAATTACCTACATGTCGCACGATTGACTCGCCTATAACAAGTACTTCACACTTACTCTTCAGATCTGCAACCTCCCCCGCAACAATGTTCTCCTCAATTGTTACTGCATTTTCCTCCTCACTCGTACTAGTCGATTCGCTTGATTCCACCTCTTTTTCTAAAAACTGTTCACCAACGCTCTTAACTACCAGCTCCTTGTTCCTAAATGTCAGCCCGCACATTTTGTTATGCGCCTCTGCTAGTTCTGCCTCCAACCTCTGAAAACGCCTCTCATTCCTCCCGCACTTATTGCACTTGTTTCGTCTTCCACGCCGACCAGGATTCTCTTCGACACCTCTAATTAACAATAGTGAGGCGAGAATTGCAGCACACAATGCCGCTCCAAGACTACCAATATTACTACTGCACACTCTACTGCATGCGTCGTTGCATGTAAGCGTGCCAGCCGCTCTCCCCAACTCCCAACTCGCGCCCTGTATACCGTTAAGCAGCAGCCCATCGCCTTCACTTCTACCTGCGGAGCCTCCCGGTGCACGTGCGCACCCTTCGACAACTAAGCACAGACTGGGCACAGTTTGGGCCACATTTGTTTAGGGACCATTCAGTTGGACCTGGATGAGGCCAAAATCAAAGAAGTCCACAATGATTTGGTTGATCAATTACCGGAAGCAAGGATTTACCGGCTGTAGAAGTGAAATTCCTGGGACCAACATACGGGGGAACATAGGTACCAGTAGTGAGTCTCCCGGCTACCGTAGCCAACGCCCTTTTAGTTGCTGTTAATGATAAAATAGCACGAGTTAACTGCCGATTGTGTGAGAGGAAAATCCCTTTAAGACGTTTCAAATGCTTGGTCACAAAGTCGATAATGCAAGAGTCTGTGTGACAGATCAAAATTGTGCATGCATTGCGGTGATGATGATCACTTCGCTGAGACAAGAGAGAAGGATCCAAAGTGCCTGCTGGGCGTACCAAACAGCAAAGACAGCAGACATGCTTCGAGGTGTAACGTAGAAGGTGTAACAGACCCTGAGAATCATTCAAATAAAACTCAACCACTGTGAAGTCGTCAGGATATTCTAGCACACTCTGATAGGGAATGGGAGACAGATGTGTACGATTCTGTGAAAACAACAAACAACCAATATTTATCGTGGGTATCCACTACAGCAACAAGGCAGCAATTTGGACTTACAGGAATCGTTCATTTCAATAAGTAATGTCTCGAGCCGATGTTGTAGTACCCTGGGTCAGAATAGATTGAATCTATATCTGCAGCTGCGACGCGTCACCAAACGCTTCGTTTGATTGTGTTTGGGCAATTCCTGGCCCATCTAGCTTTTTACTCCAGAGGACTCAGCCCCTTCGTGACAGCTGGGGAATTCAACGCACGGGCCACGGAGTGGGGTAGCTCGTCAGTGAACAAGAAAGTTCGAGATGTTCTAGAATTATGCGCTCTCCTGAACGTAGTATTGGTTAACGCCCGAGATACACGCGCAGATGTGCTGTGAGATTGTGGTGAAAATATCCATCGACAAATTCTAGTCTACAATATGGATGATCGACCGAAGGTATACAACATTACCGCCTACTAGGAATGACAAAAGCATCGATGTTTTTAAAACATCGGTGTTTTCCACTAGAAACATCGATATTTTAACATCGATATTTTGCTTTCAATGTGTTTTTCACATCGATATTTTGTTATAAAAACATTGATGTTTTTTAAATTTTATTTTTTTACATTTTAATTAGCAACAATCGACAGCAACATCGTTGTTTTGCGCCATCCTCTTTATCTTGCTGCACATTTTGTCTGTGCAATCTGAAGAAGTTTGGGAGCTGCTCGTATTAAGAATGTATGTGATCGCCAGGCGTGTCATTGCCAGAATCGACAGTGTTTCTAAGTCTATAATTAAAACATTGATGTTTTAAAAATCGATGTTTTCGCGAGGATGATTTCTCGACATCGGATACCCTTTAGCGATGTATCGAAACATCTGTGTATCGATGTTTTGTTAAATTTGCCATCACCACCGCCGACGCCCTACAATGTTCGGTGCTCAGTTCACTACTTTCGAATATCATGTTTGATGAGTGCTGTGTATCACAGCATTTGTGCCCACGAGGTTCGGTGAGGTGGGCACACTGTACCGGACAGTATAGTTGCGGCCCACTGTGGCCGCTGCAGGGTTGCGCCAGGGGGCGCGGCCAGAGAAGGAATGAGCAGTACGGGAAGACGCCACCAGGAGCAGAGCAAGCGGCGGCGCTTTTCCGTGGGCACCGGACCGCGTCGGCAAGGCGGTCACCGGAGGGGCATTTCCCCTCGATTCCCCGCCACGGAGGTGGGAAGTGAGAGACTCGCTCCGATGCCTCGAGGCGTATATATAGGGCCCCGTCCGGGGCGGTAGACAGTGACATTTCGGAAGCAGTAATAGAGTGCCTAGTGACTGTAGTGAGTTCTGTTTGACGTGCGTGTGCTACGGTGTGTGATTCTTCTGGCGGACTGAAACTTGGCTTCGCACAGGTACATCTTCTGGAACTTTGGTTGTGACCTGGCTTGTATTTGGATTGGATTTGGATTATGGCTTGACTGTAATAAACTGTTTGCAAAAGAACTGTTGTTGTTTTTCCTTGTACATAACAATGAGGTTCTTAGGCTCCCACTCCCACAAAGATCCAAAATAGCAGGCGGCGCAGACGACGTTGCCAATTATCTAAAAGGGATCATGAGTATCTGCAATAAGGCCATTGCCATTTTCAGTCGTTGGCTGAATTCCGCTGGATTGGAGCTTGCTGAACACAAGATCAAAGTGATGGTTGTAAACAGCAAAAAGAAGTGATAATCTAACGCTCTCAAAGTCGGTCATCCCAAAATTTCATCACAACCTGCAATAAAATACCTCGGTATCGTGATCGACATGCGGTTGTCCTTCAGAGATCACTTGGACTATGCCAGCAAAATAACAGCGTTGGCGAATGCTGCGTTGATTAGGTTACTGCCGACCACTGGAGGGCCTAGTCATGAAAAGAGAAAGCTGCTTGCCTCGGTAGTCACATCGATTCTGCTCCATGGATTACCAGTTTGGGTCACCTCTACAGACACGAAGAGCTACATAAGAAGCATGGCTTCAAAATATGAATGGTTTATTTTAGAAACAAGGTAAAGAAATTTCACAGTTTCATCAAACAAAACTCCGACGTAGTCTGTATATAAAAAGCAGTGAGTCAAGTCTTTAGTAGTTATGTTGCAAGATCCCTCCAGAATTCTTTGATTTGATGATAGATGAACCTCAAACAACGCACGTATTTTTACAGAGAATGTAACAGCACTAAGTAGTCAAAAGAGTACAAAAATGTCTTTTGTTTTTTCTGAAATAAATGCGCTCAGGGTTGCATCCGCGTTCCACACTCTCCCAAATGAAGCAGTTTGCGTCGTAGCAGCATATGGGACACGTCCTTCAAATGTAGGCGGGCCAATCGGCACAATCCTACAGTTGAATTGTGGATCAATCGAAAGCAAGGCAGGATAAATTGTTATCTCACGCACCTTACACCTTCTGACGGGACATACATGCTTCAGAGCTTCCTTTCACTGATTCACACTGGATGATATCACGTACGGTCCTGTGTGCAAACCTGCTGGCGAGGACGCCGGACAAGTGTTTGTTTCAGTGATCACGTTCACGTTTCGAAATTCAACGACGAGTAGCACTTGACATAATTGGTATATTCAAATCACTCCAGAAAACATGAGACAGAGAGAAAGAGAGAGAGAGAGAGAGAGAGAAAGAGAAAAAATACAAAATAAAGAGAGAAACAGACAAAGAGAGAAAGAGACCGAAAAAGAGAGCGAAAACGGAAGAGAGCGGGAAATGGAGAGAGCGAGAGAGTGAGGAAAAGAGGGAGAAAGAGATAGTGGGATAAAGAGAGAGAGAAAGTGAAAGAGAAAGAAAGAAAGAGAGAGAGAGAGAGAGAGAGAGAGAGAGAGAGAGAGAATTCCTTTACCTCATAAACGTCCAATGCTCCGCACTGATCATATCCTGGTATATAAATCATCACATGTTTTCCTTGAGCAAGTACAACTTTAGGAAGTGAGCTCTCAGAGTCTGAATCATCGTCATCGTAATAATCGTCATCTGAAATAAAAAAAACAACATGAAAACTACTGCCAATTTTTATTACCATACTTTGCAGTATTACATTATTTTGTGAAAGTAATTTTTGAAATTATATTTCATTACCTCCGTGAAAAAATTACCCGTCATATGGGGTTCTTCACCCTTAAAGGCTGTTAAGAAGAGTTATCTGTCTCAGTAGCTCAATCGGTTTTAGTAGTCAATTCAAAGGTTAGAACTGCCAACCGACCACATATCGGGAGATCCAGGTTCAATTCTCAGCGGAAGCAGTCAATTCTTTCAAAAGTCAAACGTCATAACATTACCTCTGTCAAATATCTACGGGTTTGCAAAGGTAGTTGGCAATTGCGAAACAGAAAACGTGTTCTGAGTCATCGTTAAAAGCTACAACTGGGATCAGGAGGTAAAATGTAAATTATTTAAGTACTCTATTTCTCTCAAGCCCCGGCTCGCCCTGTTCTATACCTTGCCCTAACCTTACCCCGTACGTACACATACATCACATATCACACGTCGAGAGGCCAATGGGGAGCTTAGAGCTTGTCCCAGCCGGGGCGGTGCTCCACTGGTGGGAGATCCCTGGATAGGGAACACCCCGCTGGCCGACGGTTAGGTCGGCGCCGGATCTCTCCAGCGGGAGATGATCGACGCCACCTCCCGAGAAAAAACATGCACTACACCTGCGGGACTAATGACCTTAGCAGTGGACGTCCCCAGAATCACTAATCATTCAACCAATCTAAGGAAGGTACTACATAAGGCTACTATATTAACACTTACATAATACCTTCCTTCCAAATCAAATAAATAAAGCAGGATTTGAAAATAATGTAAGTAGGAACTGATTGTGCAAAGTCTACGTTCATATTAGCCAAAAGATTGAAAACTAGAAAGTATGCTTCCTTAATAATTTACATAATAAAATGTTTAAATACAATGTCAGTAAAAGTTCTACTGCTCAACGGATTCATTATCCAATGCTACTTAAAGTTTCGAATACTTTTGCCAAAATATTTGAAGTAATTCTGTATAACTTCAGTAAAAGCCACGCCGTCAATTCAATTTGGTTTCATACCCAATAATTCTACAAGGTCCCCAACTACTTTGATAATATTGCTTAAACATTTCGCAAACGGCAATATATCGTGAAGTTATTCTTAGATATTGAAAGAGACAAATTTTGAAGCAAAGGACTTTTATTTAAATTGCAAAAACTCGGAACTCTTAAGTTATTTACATAACATTATTGAAACTTTTATAAAAAAACATAGGTTAAAATAAATTCTTATATTTCTAGATAATATGATCCTAAAGCAGATATAACTGCGGGGTTCTGCACAGTATCTGAGTAACTGCGAATTTGCGCGCGCGCGTGTGTGTGTGTGTGTGTATCGCGGACTGGTCACTCACGATTAGACCATTTCCCGTGCACCAATCAAGATATCGCGCCAGGTACTGGAGACACTGTAGAATGTCAACATTCCGAGAATTCCATATGGAGGCGCTGTCGTGATGACATGATGGGAGGGAGTGCGTATCGGGAGAAAGATGAACTCGGTGCTGGTTATATACAAAATGTTTATTGTACGTTCCTATGCAAGTACGTTTACCTAACAGAGGCTACGCAGCCCAGCACTCAGTCGGTCGTTGCCATGAGGAGGGAGGGGGAAGGGTGGCAGGTAGCGGCGGCAAATCCAGCGGCCTCGAGGCGGCGGCGCAGGCGGCGGCGAAGGCAGATAGGCTGGCGGTGGGTCGCTCGGTTTGGCTCGGCGTCGATTCCCGACTCGGTCAACCCGAAAGCAACCGAAAGTAACCGGACGCCGGCAATCACTACCGCACTCACGAAGAGCGGGAAACGAGCGACCACTTCTTTTTCATTTTCCCCTCACCAGTAGCCCTGGCGAGGCGGGAATTTATTCCAATTGCGCTCCAACCTTCCGGTTTTTGGAGCTGGATAGGGCGGTAACTTAAACAAACTAACTAAAACTAATCTTAATCTACTTAAAACTAAACAGTGCCTCTTTGGGCTCTTCGTTTTATTTACAGAAAATTTTTGGGAGAATAGTAATGAGTTCTTTAGACCACTTCTTAGGCCGGGCCCGGTCTTATATACCGCCGGGCCAGTCCATCCCGGCGTCAGCGGGGGTGGCGTTGCCTTTGTTGGTGGGCACCTACAGGGGTGCGGGGGGTGGCGAACGGTCGGCCTGGACATCTGGTCGCCAGACCAGCGCGGCCCGAGCGGAGGGCAGGCGGTGAGGGGCGCAAGACGGCGTCGCCTCACCACAGCGCGATAGAATAGTATTATTTAAAAAGAAGGTAGCCGAACACAGGTTCGCGGCGACTCGCCTTGCCTGGCCTTGTCTCGCTCGAGTAAAACACCGTTAAGAGGCACGTATATATGCTGTCGACTATCAATTTAATTATGTAGGGTTGGTATTGCGACCTCAGCTGGGAGATATTGGCGCGCAAACGCGCTCCCATTGACGAGATTTCGAAGAAATATTTTCATATGACGCCACGAGGAGTAATTGTTGGAGAATTTTTCAGCCGTGCGTTCACACAAAAGATCGCATCGTCAGTAAAAAGCCGAGATGAGGAGGATCTTGGAGGTGTTGAAGAAATTAAATTTTGACTTGAGGTAGCAATGTGTGGTTTGGGCGCGTAAGAGCTGGTAGTGAGCTGAAATTGTACGACGCACGAATTATAACAAAACAATCTTCTGTTCGTCTCAGGAAAAATTGACAACACGGCAACAATTTACTGAAGCTATGTGCGCGCGCGTGCCCGAGTGTGTGTGTGTGTGTGTGTGTGTGTGTGTGTGTGTGTGTGTGTGCGCGCGCGCGCGTGTGTGCGTGTAAGTGTGCGTGTGTGCGTGCGTGTGTGTGGGCGCGCTTGATTTGTTTCACTGATCTTTGAGAAAATTGGGTTTAAAAATTACTTCCAGGCGCCCTTCTCCGAATAAACAGTGAAACTGTCGAGTAATAATCTGTAAGGAAACATCGTGTGTCTTTTACTAGAATTAGTTAATATAATCGAATGTTTTTATTTTTTATTTTACGTCAAAAAAAACAGTTAAAAACTGCGTATGACGTGCTATAGGGAAAAGTGAATTGTGTGCACATTTTCAAAATTCTGTGATCCCTACACCAAATCATATACTACTTAAATTTTGTATTCTTGAATTTTTGAAAGGGAGAAAAAAAACTCCCATGTAATAAAATCTATTTTTAAGGATAAACAAGCAATAAATTTTGAATTTTGAAAGGGAGAAAAAAAAACAAAAAAAAAAAACTCCCATGTAAAAAATCTATTTTCAAGGGTAAATTGTAGATTCTATTCAAGATTCTATTCAATAGATTCTATTCAATTTGTAGATTCTATTCAATCAATCTTTTAAATGTACGCACAGAAATTCCAGTTTTATTCAAAATGATATCCACGGTACACGACGGCGTGAACGCAATGATGAACACGATCCAACATTTCTGAAAATTATTGAATCTCCTGGAATGCTCGAATTATTTTTAGTACATATTCATATGAACTAATGACTAAGGCTTAAATAATTTATAAACGTATAACAATGACTCGTATGTATGAAACGAACAATGAAATATGAAATATACACAAATTCTAAATTATATAGCATCCAGCTGCCTGAAATCACTTCTTATATTACGTTCTTGACGCGCAAAATATTCGGAGCGGGCGGCTATGACGCAAAATGACTAAAAATATACTCATTTTCGTAAATTTTAACTAGGGATGGGCCCTCGATGTTATGTATGGAAAAACAGCAAGTTAACAATAACAAGATTTTTATTACAGTTTCGCTGTCGTTACAAAAATGTTGTACCAAAATCCAAAAGAGAGAGAAACCAATATAACGTAGCCGAGTCACCAGATGTTCCGTAGAAGTCCAAAGCCGAAGTCGCACAATTAAACAGAAGGAATCGCCTAGTACACTGCCGGGTCACAATCACTATACTCAACACTATCAACTCTCAAATTACACTCGGTACACTGTTCTGCTGCTACCCCGGCGGCTGCCCGTTATATCTTCCTGCGCGCTGAAGACTCGCCTCCTCGTAGAGGCTTCGCGCGCCGGCCGTTCCGTCCCCATTGGACAGCTCCTTCTTTGCTCGGCTGCCCAGTTTACGCTCGCTGACGTCACAGCGCGCCGACTCTGCGGCGCGCTTTTTGGTTTGGCGGACACCGCCGCAACACTCGATACTTTCGATACCCTCGATACTCGGGTGGTATCGATAGCGATCGATACTTTCGGAAAATGACTCGATACATTTTCGATACTTTCGATTATTTATGCCATTCTCCATCTCTTCTGATTTTACGGAAGAATCGTCTTCTTTACATTCCTCTTTCTCCTATTTTTCTTCTGTTAGCACCAAGGAAGTATCCGTCTGTTCGGATTCACTTACAGTTGTTAAAATTACCCAACGCTGCAATGTGCGAGCGCCGTGTCTCGCTCTTTATCCCACTCGCGCCTGTCACCATCTCTTGAGTTAGCACGCAATTCGCGACCAATTCAGCTTTGTGAAACTCATCCTTGTGAGCTCCCGATAATATAGTGGTGACAGGCACAATAAGCAATGCTCGATGACAGCATTTCTTCCCGGGATACTCCCCTCTTCAGTTCACTGCGGAGGCATCTAACGGAGCTCTTGAGTTCAGTTCGCATTTTAAAGTGACCGAAAGACTACTAGATTAGTGCATTATATAAACAAAAAAAGTGAAGTGTGGAATTATTTAGAAAAGTACTCGAAAGATGAGAATCGTGTTAATTGTAGAATATGTAAAAAAACATTTTTGCCTGGTGGAAAATCACACAATACTAGAAATTTTTAAAAAAATGTTAATACGCCGGGTAGTATTCAGCTCCACCGAACACAAGAGAGCCAAGCCAACTAATGTTACAATGGAAGTTGGAATCGTCGCAGATCGTACAAGTGAAGTGGTAGAAGTTTATGACCCATGGCCAGTCCTGTCAAGATCACCAAGTTTCAACACAAATCAACCAACACTCATTGATTTTTTGTCCACATAGAACAAATTTAAACCAGGCATTTATTGTTCAAAATTTTAATTCATTTAATTTATTTCACAGGCATCCTCAACTACTAAACCCCCGAAAATGCATTTACATGTGGTCTCTTTATAGGCATATTCTGAAGAGTGATCACGAAATATCATGCTGTGTATACGTAACCACAGCATAAAAAGATGAATTAAATGTGAGGACTTTCTTCCTCGTGATGCAAATGTACTATCTTACTGGAAAAACAAAAGAGACTGCCCCCAATTTAAGAAAAAGTGCTGTTCGATACCTGTGCATTCCATCAGCTACAGTGTTATCGGAGACTTTTGAGTACAGATGGACTGATATGTGACAAAAAAAAAAGAAATAGAATGGACGCAAAAAGAGTTAGAACGTTAGTTTTCCTTAACAAGAATCTTTAAAAACTTTGGAGAAAATACTCATATTTTCAAAAAATTGAACATTGCATTATTTAAGGATCTGTTTTTTATGAACACTTTTCATTAAGAAATGTTTATCTCTATAATTGTTGTTGTAGGAAGACGCCGAAAACAATTTAGAAATTTTGCAATTTTCAAAAATCAGAATTTTTAACGAACATGAGACCTGCGTCATTTTCCTTAAGCGTCCTTCACACCATCCAATAACAAAGTTTACAAAAAATGTTGCAGCCATTTTTTTTGAAAATTAAAAAGAAGTCTCAGGGGCTTAGTGTAATGCACCGCCCATAATAAAAATATAGGTTTCAAATTCAAGGGGCCGCGACATCAGCCAGATCGATTGGGGAATGCAATTTTGGAGAAAATCGGCAGAACGGTGTAACCGCTATCGTTGTTCACAGACACAGATGGACAGACAGACAGACGTTTTGCCGTCATTCGATTGTTACACGTGGTGTAGAACCACGTGTTGCAGGATCCATTTCTAAGTTTAGCAACTGGATTTATTCACTTTTCCGTTACCAGGGCCCATCAATAAGTTTTCCTGCCGAAAATTCGCAGCTTTTCCCTGCAGCATTACATAATTTTTCTCAACTGCGCTACTCCTTGTAGCGAGAAAGTAAAAAGAGGGAGAGACAAAAAGATGGGCAAAGTGAAAGGGAAGAGAGAGAGAGGGAAAATAGAGAGAAAAGAGAGAAAAAATAGGGGAAAGATATAGGGGAAAAGAAATAGGGAAAAGGGAGAGGGAAAAGATAGGGAAAAGAGAGAGGGAAAAGAGAGAGGGATAAGAGAGAGGGAAAAGAGAGAGGGAAAAGAGAGAGGGAAAAGAGAGAGGGAAAAGAGAGAGGGAAAAGAGAGAGGGAAAAGAGAGAGAAGAAAAAAAGAGAGAAGAAAAAAAGAGAGAAGGAAGAGAGAGAAGAAATAGAGAGAAGAAATAGAGAGAAGAAAGAGAGAAGAAGAGAGAGAAGAAAGAGAGAGAAGAAAGAGAGAGAAGAAAGAGAGAGAAGGAAGAGAGAGAAGGAAGAGAGAGAAGGAAGAGAGAGAAGGAAGAGAGAGAAGGAAGAGAGAGAAGGAAGAGAGAGAAGGAAGAGAGAGAAGGAAGAGAGAGAAGGAAGAGAGAGAAGGAAGAGAGAGAAGGAAGAGAGAGAAGGAAGAGAGAGAAGGAAAAGAGAGAAGGAAAAGAGAGAGGGGAAAAAGAAAGAGGGAAAAGAGAGCGAGGGAAAGGAAAGAGGGTAAAAGGGGAAAGAAAAGAGATTGAGAGAAAAGAGAATGAAAAGATAGAATAAAAAGAGAGATGAGAAAGTGAGTGGGAAAGAGAGAGGAAAAGGAGAGAAAAGAGAGGGAAAAGAAAACGAGAGAGAAAAGAGAGAGGGAAAGAGAAAACAGAGGGAAAAGAGAGATCAGGAAAAGAGATGGGAATACAGAACGAGAGAGAAAAGAGGGAAAAGAAGGAGATGGAAAGAGGGAGGGAAAATAGAGAGGGGGAAAAGAGAGGGAGAGGGAAAAGAGAAGGAGGGAAAGGATAGATGGACAAGATAGAGGGAAAAGAGAGAAGAGAGAGGGGAAAGAGAGCGATAGAGAAAAGAGGGGGAAAGAGATCGAGAGAGAAATCAGAGCGAAAGGAAGGAGAGGGAAAAGAGGGAAGGAATAGAGAGAGGGGAAAGAGAGAGGGAAAAGAGATAGAGGTATAAGAGGGAGGGAAAACAGAGAGGGAAAGACACAGGGAAAAAGAGGGGGTGACAGAGGGAAAAAGAGGGTGGAACGCTGAGAGGGAAAAGAGGGAGGGGAAAAGAGAGGGAAAAAGAAATGGGGAAAGAGAGGGAAAGGGAAACAGACAGTGAGAGAGGGAGAAGGGAAATAGGGAGAGAATAAGAGGGAGGAACTAAGGGGAGGGGGAAAAGAGGAAGAGGAGAAAAACAGAGTGGGGAAAGAGGAGCAAGTAAACGCCTGCCGGGTTCTGCTAGCATTAAATAAAAATTTAATTAATATCCACATACCTTGGTCAGCTTTCGTCTTGGGACCGAACATTGGTTCGGGTGTTGTCCGATAAGGATTCGCCATTGACCAGTCGGTGGAAGGAAATGAACGGTATTCGTAGTACCCAATGTCGGCAGCGTGTAAACTTGATTGTTCTTGAATGACCAGAAACGTCAACACAATCAAAGTGAACGTCTTGAGATCCTTCATATCTTAGTGTGTAGTAGGGTCTGCAAATTTAAAGAGGAAGTAAAGCAGTTTACTCGGGTGCCTTAGATAAAAAAATAAGTATACCGTATCTATATATTAATAGATATTACTATTTTAAATACTTTTCGTGACAACAGTCAGCTGGACAGATTGGCTTCCAAAGGAATGCTACGATGTGGCATGTCAAAATATGCCCTATTCTTTTCATCGAAAGTACAAATCGTTTTTATCTCATGAACATAATTTTGGCTAAATAGTTAAAAAATCCTGATTTTACCAAATTGGTTCTAAACTTTCGCCAGTGCCAAATGGCCAACCCTGCAAAACAGGTGATACATACATCAGCTCGCTCGCTTGCGAGTCAGCGCCAAGTCAGCGCTCTGGTGGAGAATAGACTGTGCTTTCAAGCGTTTACGAGGGGCAGGAGAGGGTAACTGTTGCTCATAGAAGCGAAAATTATTTAATAATAATAATAATAATAATAATAATAATAATAATAATAATAATAATAATAATAATAATATCCTGTATTAATAAATCGATTGTCCAGATATGGAACCAGCAGAAATAGGAGGAAAGATAACATTTTGTTTGAAAAATCTGAAAAGAATTTTTACAGAAACCTGGAAAGAAAGGAAGAAGGCAATTACAAAGGATTATATCCAACACGAGAGCAGGTGAATGATTTTTGGAGTAAGCAACTTTCCGATCCATCGGAATGTGATGCGAGAGCGAGCTGGATTGGAGAAGAGAAGAAGCGCTGTGAACATCTTACCTAGATGCATTACCAAGAATTTACAACTGAAGAAGTCAGTGAAGTAATCAAGAACCTATTGAATTGGAAAGCTCCAGGACCAGATAAAATTCATAATTTTTGGTATAAAAGATTATTGTGCACTCACCAAAGGCTGGGTGAATTGATCAATGATGTCAAACAACAACCAGATAAGATTCCAGAATTTCTTACCCAGGGAATTACATATCTGATATCCAAATACCCACAAAAACAAGAAGATCCAACAAATTACCGCCCTATTTCTTGCTAGCCAACGATGTATAAAATCATTACATCGTGCCTTTCACAACGGATATACACCCACACGTAGAGACAACGATATTATTGCAGTCCACCAGAAAGGCCGCAGCAAAGGCTCCCTGGGTTGCAAAGAACAATTAATCATAGATTCAGTAGGGTGTGGTCAAGCATATGCAAAACATCGCAACTTGTTCATGGCGTATATTGATTCCAAAAAAGCCTTCGATTCTGTACCACATACCTGGCTGATAGAAATACTTAAGATCTATGAGATTGATACAAAAGTTGTCTCCTTCTTGGAACATCTTATGTCGAACTGGCGAACAAACATTATCTTAAGTACTCCTGTTGACAACATCCAAACTGATACAATCAATGGATCTCACGAAGTCCCCTCTGGTTTGTCATCTGTATGAATCCCCTATCTAATCTCTTGAATTCCACTAAATGTGGATTTGGAATTAAATTGGGAGCAAGAATGATGTATCGCATAAATCACCTTTCATATACGGATGATTTGAAGATATATGCTTCGACAATATCTCAACTTGAATAACTATTGAGAATTGTGGAATCATTTTCAAAAAGTATTAAAATGAGAGTTTGGCCCGGAAAAATGTCGAACATTGAATATTGTAAAAGGAAAGCTCAAAGAGGGAACCTTGGAACTTGAAAATAAACAATTGTTACAGCTATGTCTGCTGAGGAAACGTACAGATACCTGGGAGTGAGACATGCAAGGCACATTAAACAATGTAAAATAAAAGATGAACTTGCAGAGGAATTCTTCCGAAGAATCCGAAAGCTCCTGAAAACAAAGTTAAATGGAAGAAATATCATAAAAGCTATTAACACCTATGCTGTCCTAGTCAAACTACTCATGTGGGATTATTAAGTGGAACAAAACTGACATTGAGAACTTACAATGGAAAATGAGAGTTTTAATGACGAAAGCAGGCATGCACCATCCAAAATCTGCAATCGAACGTATAACACTTCCGAGAAATATGGGTGGAAGAGGACTCACAGACATTGGAAACCAAATAAAATATATGGGGTGAATGAGATATCAACCACAATAGTATACAATGTAATACAATGTAATAAAATTACATTGTATACTTTTGTGGTTGATATCTCATTCACCCCATATATTTTATCATGGAGTACCACAAAACCTCAGCTGACACCACAGAATTTATTGGAAACCAACTTTGTCACAAGTGAAGAGCATGAGCATGTATTTCCACTCTGCGGCAAATACATCAAAACTGCATAAAGCAATTTGTGAAGCAGATGTTTATACTTCGATAGAGCTGTCGAGACCGGATGTTGCGGACTTCTCACGCAATGACGGCCAAAAGAGAGATTTATGGATGGCCAAAGCTCTTCATGGGAGACACCCACATGAGATGAGCCAAGAACATGTCGATTTGAAAGCATCAAACCCATCGCCTGCAGTACCTAGCCGGAGGGTAGGGGCTGCGCAATCGGCCAGGTTTTCTCTTCCTACAAAGAGGCGCTGACTACCGTCCTAACCTAGACATGCTTTTTCATATTCCTCCCTTCCCTTTCCAGCGGATGTAAGTGGGTTTATCGAGTTAGCTCACTTTCTTCCGTTATTTCAACCCCAGTCATTTTCCATCTGAAAAGTTTTCCTATTTTTTCCTGTCCCACATTCACCCTCGTCTCCCAAAATCCAACCGTACGTCAGAGCGCACGTCATCTCAAGCCACGTGGGAGATGGATTATGTCGATTATAAACGGCAAACAAGGCAATGTCAAATACCTATAGAATTATGAAAATACGTTCAAAAAGCCGTAAAGTCTCCGAACATGAGCCTGGGAAGTGCCAGAGCGAGTGCAGAGTCGGCGATGTATACGAAAGCATGCGAGCCGCCGACGGCAGAGAGTTGATGAGGCGAACCTCTGTCACTCAATGAGCAAAAGCTTAACATCAATCAAAACAACTGAACGTGGAATATGTAGAGGCCAGCACATCTAGTGCCACTCCAACTGCTGGCTCGTCTGCGGTAGCTCAGTGCATCAACTGATGTCACTGCAGCGCCTCTGACCGGGAGGTCCTAGGTTCGAGTCCTGACGGCGGCAGGATTTTCGACACTAGCTTTTCAGCTAGGTTGAATTCAGTCACTGTCTGGAGGAGAATTCTAGCGGCTGGCTGCTCTTATCGGTATTTTCCGTGGTTTCTCCGATCAACACCAGGCGAATGCCGGAGCAGTACCCTATCAAACGGGCCACGGACCGCGCGCGATCTATCCTTCCCATTCCTTGTCCTATCCTCTTCCCTTGCACACACACTTACACTAACATGCACTACACTACCACATATCCCGGGAGACTGGCCGGGAGCTTAGAGCTTGTCCCGGCTGGGGCGGTGCCCCGCTGGTGGGAGAGTCATGGTTAGGGGTAAACCCCACTAGCCGACGGTAGGTCGGTGCCGGATCTCGCCATCCAGCGGGGGAAGATCACCGCCATCTCCCGACAAAAACATTCAGTACACTAACGGGACTAATGACCAGAGCAGTTGACGCGCCCGGAAACATGAATCAATCAATCAATCAATCTGGCTCGTCTGCTCACAGGCGTGGGAAGACTGCCCGCAGAGGAAGGAAAGACAATCGAATGAAATGGACATAAGATGTGAATATTGAAGGTATTAGAATACTTTAACGTGTCAGTCGGTGTCGCGAAATACCACTTACAGGATACAGACATCACTTCTTCCAGGAATACACTAATGCACTTTCAGAAATCGACATAACCGAGCAGATTTTGGTAGATAGAAAGAATATTATAATTAAAATTCGCTGACACAGAATCTTCAAAGAGACCAAACTTCCCTATCCTAAACAACATTAGAAAAGCTTCGCCTACACTGAAAGAAGTAAATGAAGTTTTGGATCAATACCTAAATGACACTCATTACTTCGCAGAAATAGTAGTACATATTGCAATATACTATGCAGCAATAAGTGTTGTCGAGTTAGATGGACAGAAAACATACCAGCATATTCTTCAGAAAAGAAATAAGAAAAATACACCACCTTGGAAAATGAGACTTGAAAAAAGCATTGATGAGCTTCGTCAAAAGTAAACCTTATTACTGAATATTTGAACAACAACCGTTCGTAAAGAGTTGTCATGAAAGAAACAAGCATTGCAAGAAGAGCTGCAATTAATCTAACTTGCTCAGAGTGCTCAGCTTCTTAATCTCAGAGATAAATTAACGCAAAAGTTTAAAGCTAAAGAAGCAAGACTCAAAAGGTACAATGATCTAGCCAAGATAAAACAACAAAACTTGGATATCCATAAAAACAGAAAGAAGTTCTCTCGGCAAATTGAACTGGGTTCAGAGAGTGAAAATAGAGAGAATAGCCTCACTGTAGATGTCAATGATGTCAGTAAATTTTGGAGTTCGTTGTGGTCGGAACCAGGTCGGTACCAACAAAGTGCGAACTGGATTAAGAAAATTGAAACAAAGCAGACAGAAATAATGCTAATGGAAATGAGGGGATTTACAGCTGAAGATATTGCAAGGGTGCTAAAAAAGAAAAATAACTGGAAGGCGCCAGGTCCCGATAAAATCCAGAATATTTGGCTTAAACAACTAGTGTCTCTGTACATGGAACGTAGCAAGATGTTTCTCCGAAGCGCTATCCGATCCCCAAAAAATCCCTATCTTTCTAACTCAAGGGAACATATAAATGTCGTACAAGAAAGGGGACTCTTCGAAGCCCGAAAACTATCGGCCAGTCACGTGTTTACGGAGTCTCTGTCTCTACTCTCAGAGTCTCTGTCTTTACTCGTATTTGCCTAATACAAGTTGTTCACTGCTGTAGTAAATGAAGAAATCTACAAACACTGCGAAACAAACCACGTTGGCAGAAGAAGAAAAGGGATGTGTCCGTGTAACCCTGGGCTGCAAAGAGCAACTTACCATCGACGCTATTATACTGAAGCAGGTGCAAACTGAGAAGTGAAATTTACATGTATGCTTCATAGATTATACACCAAGGCATACGATTCTGTCCCTCTCAGCTGGCTATTGAAAGTTCTTGAAATTTACAAGATCTCTCGGGGAATTATTAAATGGTTGAAGTCGATGATGATGACATAGAGAACAAACCCTCATATTGAAAATAGAAAAATTGCATTCATTAACATTTGAAGAGAAATGTTCCTCTCATTAATGTGGTTTTGTTTAGCCATCAACCCATTATCTGCACTATTGCAAAACAGTAATCTGGGCTGAAGATAAAATATGATAAAAAGATCACTCATCCTTTTATGGATGATCTGAAACTCTACGCTAGAACATGAAACAACTTCAATTCTTGATAAACACTGCGGCTATTTTTAGTAAAGGTATTAACATGTCATTTGGTATAGACAAATGCGCTATTCGCAATGTTCAGAAACGGGGAACTGTACAACCCAACCAACAGTTCCAAGGTACTGAAGAATTCGAAGTGGGTGCTATGTATAAATATCTTCGAATATGGCAGAACTCTACAATTGAACACACTCAGAGAAAGAAGAACGTCACGGAAAAGTACAGGAGAAGAATAACTAAAGTACTCAACACAAAATTATCAGGTAAGAACATTATAACAGCCATCAACACCTGGGCTGTAACAACGTTAACCTAGTGTTTTGAAATAATTAAGTAGTTTGGCTAAGATTTAAATATTTTAGACCGAGTAACAAGACGATTACTCACTAAATTCCGATGTCTGCATCCCAACTCTTCCACAGATAATCTACCCCGAAAAGTTGGAGAAAGAGGCCTACTGAATATACACTGGTTATATAGGAAATTAGAACAGAATATGAACTAGAGGTGCTACAGAATGGCAGAGACTTTCTCGTAGTACAGTTTTCTAATTTCCTTGGTGTAGTCTGTCTTTAAGGTCTTGCTCCATTCTGTGGCCTGATGCCATCTATCGTCGCCCAAAGTACATTTTTTTACAGTTTCTCAAATTTTTGCTTTCCTAATAGTACAACCGAAATATAAGTTCAGGAATATTCAAGAGGATTAAAACCTCGTCCTAAATAGAAATTTCATATTTGTAATATCTATATATCTATATAATTATAATATAATATTTCAATTCTATCTTAAGAAAAACGAAAAATTGAGAAAATTAAAAAAAAATATATTTCGGCGACGATGGATGGCTGCTGGCAAGAGGATGTGGCAAGTCCACCCAGACCAAAGAAAATAGAAAACTAATAAGAGAAAGCCTGTGCCGTTCTGTAGCACCATTAGTTCATTACATTATGATTGTCTCGGTTTCATTCTCTCTTTACGGTTGCGAAACATCAAGGAAATGTTAAAAATGTAGGTGTTTTTACTTCAAATTCAGTATTTAAAATGTAAATATAACTGCAATAAAAACTAAACTAATGTATTGATATGATCTCAAATTATTGTCTACAACATTTCAGTAAAGTTTGGGAATATTAAAGAACGCCATGTTAGTATTCGCTGATTTCACAAGTTATCAAAATTGTTCAGCGTCATCATCATCAAATCATAAAATTGATTTTATCATGCTATCTTTTCTTCATTAACGTAATATAGCCGGCGTGCCAGCAACCGCATGTAAATTACAAGTTGGAATAACGTTCCGAAATCAGGCTTTAATTTTCAAAGAACAGAAGCGTTTGACATGTTATTCAGTAACATTACATATTAATATAGGCGTGCATGTATACTTTCAAAGTTGTAGATTTCCTTGAAAATCGTCCCAGTTTCTGTAGTTCACATAAATTAGTTTAGCTCAGAGAGTTCACATAAATGGGTCTAAAAGCACCTCAGTTTATAGGGTATCAACATACTCTCGATTTGGCTCTACATTTGCTTGATTTTTGTTCCCAACGAAATCACAATTACCCAAAACAAATTATCAATTCATTAATGTAATGACAGGATATGAGGACTCATAAAGAAGCTAAGCTATTCTGACAGAGGAAAGGTACCGACACAAAATACAGGATGAAGAGATCGCTTTAGGTTTATTTTTTAATCCGATAAAGGATCTGATTTCTACAAGGAGAAAAATGGTGTCCACGCAAGTGGCAGAAGTTACTTTTCCTTCATAGTGATAAGAATAATTCACGGCGAATCCTTGAACCATTTGCTTATTATTCTCCTTCCGAAATGGAGGGAACAACTCAAAACTACTCGTGCACAACTGCATTGGTTTTCAAAAAAGTCTACTATTAGAGGACACTATTTAGACAACACATATAATAAACTGCATGCTGCTGTCTCCAAATTATACGGTCCTACGGTTTTAAAATATTTTGGCTAATTCTTAGAACTGGGTACGACTCTCGTTCACAGTAAACTGTTCGTCGGCTTCGATTCTAACCAAAGCTTGTAGTGTCCATTCTTCACAACATGTTTAAAGGTGCACAGTTTGAATGATGTAGGTTTTGAACGTTCATTTATTTGTGGAGTTTCCGATTTTTCTTTTTCAGAGAGTGAACTTAACCAATAAAGTGCTATCTTATAAAAGTGGATTGGTAATTATGTGGTAGATAGACTCAAGGTTTTCTATAGTGAACGCGAGGGCCGAAGGCCCGAGCCTCCCCGTGTCTTGGATCTGGGCGAGCGAAGCGAGAAAACTCGCCTTTGAAAGCAACTTAGAATTACAATGCGGCGGGAACAAAGCGTATCGTAGACATTGCACTGCGGCAGAATGAACCGAAAGCGAAGAGACCGAATCTATCTCAGTGTGACACGTTTTTCACGTGAAGCGTCCCCTGATCTAAGAATTAACCAATTTTTTCCACTCACTGGATAAAGAAACGGTCCGTCCTTAATGTGCTTCTCTCAAATATAGCGGAGCAAGCAGCGAAGCCACTGAAAGGGCTGCACACCACTCTGAAAACAAAGTATAACTCTAATACGCACGTTACAGTACTATTCCTACATATTAGTTCCTTCCTATAGATGTTCGTTCTACATATTACCAAAGATTCCGCGCAATAACATTTCAAGACTTCAACTACAAAACTACAATTGTGGGAATTCTGAGGGGGTGTTGTTGACCTTTTATATGAAGAAATGAAGGAAGTCATCTCCGTCAAATTAATATATTTATTTAAATAGCCGACTTTCGACGGATTTGCCGTCATCAGTCTACAAATATAAGTATTTTTAACAGTATTTATTTTTTATTTTCTCATATTTGTAGACTGATGATGACGGCAAAGCAGTCGAAAGCCGGCTATTTAAATAAATACATTAAATTAATGGCGATGGCTTCTTCATACAAAACTACAGCAAAATAAATCTAAAACACATACTCAATTCAAAGAATTTGTTTTAGAGATTCAATACGTACATGTCTAGTATTCCACATCCTCCGAAAACGGACTGCTGTTTTAACATTCTTCAAACAGGAGCCCTAGCAACTAAACAAGCG
Organism: Teleogryllus occipitalis; assembly: GCA_011170035.1. Lineage (NCBI taxonomy): Eukaryota > Metazoa > Arthropoda > Insecta > Orthoptera > Gryllidae > Teleogryllus > Teleogryllus occipitalis. The sequence continues at coordinate 167,033 of BLKR01000927.1, forward strand.
ACGGAAGAGGACACAAGGGAACAGATGCCAGAGATTACAAGCGTAGGGGACAGACAAGATGAATTTTTTCGACGACAGTGCGCTCTAGCGGTAGCAGTTCACAATAGTACGGTGATACAAATTGAATCGTGTTTTGCCGGGTATACAGTGTAAATCGAGATTACTGTGCAACCATTACATACGGTTTTCAACTGGTTGATGTCGGAATGTTCCGACAAAAAGTTTTAAATAGGAGGAAAAACTAGTCGGGAGTTTTCACTTGAATGGTGTTAAGGAAATTCAAGACCGTAACATCAGCCAAATTTTAGGAGTAGTTTTGCGAGAAATTCCTGGTTCACATAGCACTAAACAAGCAACGAATACATATAATCCAGTAATTCAGTTACCTGTAGTCGATGTTTTCTGATAAATTAAGAGAATGTGCATTTTAGTCACATTGGTTGTATGAAATAAAAATATTTTAAAGACGTAATATATGTTCTTTTTTGCAGAAATATTTTTAAAATGTAATTCAATAATTTCTAATATATAATTTTTTTTCCCTAGGGCTTTATGCAGCCGACAGCCGGTTGCCCTTTACGTCCCGAAGGGACGCATGTTCGACCATACACTAGACAAACACTTGCGGGCTCCTCTGATCTGGGGTCAGCAGAACGCGAGGCCCTCCGCGACAACACACACAAAGTCAAGGGACAAACAGCCATGCCCAAGGCGGGACTCGAACCCGCGACCCTTCGGACCGAAGCGCTGAGTCGGTACTCGCTCTTAGCCACCTCGGCCATCCAGGTCGGCATATAATATATTTACTATTGCAAATACAAAAAAAAATGTTTCTGTGTATATTTAATTTGGTCTTCAATCGCAAAATATTTGATAGTGATTCCTGTTGCAAAGAATTCTCCAAATATGCAGCAGCAGTTTGAAAATGGAAAATACTTGTTCTAAGCAGGACCCTGGAACAGTTGATCCACAGGAGCAACTCATTTCAAACAAAAATTCCCACCTCTCCAAATTCATAAACAAAATTGATTTCTCCATGCATCAGAAATAACTTATTAAGATCGCCCGTTTCTCTGACAAATCAACTATTGATTTGGAATCGACCTACTAACGTCCAGATGGAAATGTATCTCAAAGATTCTCGAATCGAATGCATTTTTACTTTCTCGTATACGTATACGTCTCGTATATATATGGATTAATATACGTAGTATAAAGTTATGTAATGCTAAGCGAAAAAACAGAGAATTTTAGCCAGAAAAAAATTAATTGCCAGGCTTTAATAACGAGTAATTGGAAAAATCCAGTAGCTAAATTAAGAGAAAAATGCCCTCTAACACGATGTGTAGCCAGAATTCCAGTTTGTAGGCCCTTGATGCCGATAAACCAATTGAAAGCAAAACGTTCATCCGTCCGTTCGTCCGTCTGTGAACACTACGAGCCCCTAAACCATGCGTAGGAGTTTTTCCAAATTGAAGAAATCCCTGTCCATCTGCCTCTAGCTAAAGCTTTGAAATTTTGAAAAACATTATTTAAAATGTTGACGTACTTTACATGTAGCACCCCCCCCCGGATATTTTCCAAATTTTCTCAAAAAACGGGTCCAAATTTATTTTTTAATTTTCTTGTAAGAATAGAGTAAAACGCACGTATAAAGTTGGCAACAGTTCCTATTTTCAGGACTAATAATAATAATAATAATAATAATAATAATAATAATAATAATAATACCTTTTTTGATATAGAGAGGCTCAGGCCATCACACCCGCTCTTCGGCCTAACCACATGTCAGATATATACAAAAGAGTTCAAAAATGAAATATAATATACAAATGTAAAAGTATATTACAGTTGTAACTAGTTAGTGGAAAACCAAGTACAATTTAAAAGCAACTTATAAAAATATATTTTAAGACGTTACACAGACACAGAAATGTTGCAAAGTTTGTTTGAAAGAATTACAAATTCATAGACGGGAATTAAAAATAATTTGAATTGAATAACGTATTATGTGCTCCAAGTTTTTGTGCTCTATGCGGCAGCCTAGTATTCACCCCGAACGAATGTAATCTTTTAATACAGAAACACACCACCTCACTCGCCGCACGTCCCTGGAGGAAAACCCGCTAGTCAGGGAAAACCCACCACACACACTGCCTCCTTATAGAAACGTAAACTAAGCTAAAAAATAGCAACAGGTCTTTGGGATGTTTTCCTCAGCTGCTCACCATGCTGCACGGGATCGTCTGCTTGCTAAAATCCGCTCCTGCTCCTACAAATGAAATCGTAATCGCAAAGATGCATTAACTTTGCGACACACATTTCGGATCTGGCATTCCCAACTTAGAAGATCATAAAAAATTAAACCCAAGTTTTTCACTTGTGAATGATGAGGCAATACAACATTGCCTATAAGCACATCAGGAACAGATAAACATTCAAGTTTCTTATGCATTTGGGAAAAGCCAATTATGATGGTTTGTGATTTCGTAGGATTTAAATTGAATCCGTTGTTCATTGACCATTTTACTGCAGATGAGAGCTCATTATTTAATTTATTTATTAGCATTGCTACCAGTGGCGTTTTCCCGGAGATGTAAATCTGCAGGTCAACCGCATACATGTGATGACTACATTCTCTAAGTTCGCTTGATCACGGTGAAGGTCAATCACGTAAATTAAGAACAGCATACGGATCCCTGAGGTACTCCCCGGTGAAGAAGTTTTGAATTGGAATGGAGATCGTCAACTACTACAATTTGTTGCCTATTGTAGAGATAGTTTGTAATCCAAGAGATGGTGGAATTGGAGAAACTTAAGATTTTTGCATTTCACTATAAGGATGTCGTAATCTACAGAGTCGAATGCTTTACTAAAATCTAAAAGAGTTAATACAGTTACGAGGCCATCATCTAGCGCTTTTCTTATATCTTCAGTTACTTTCAATAAAGCTGTTTGTGGGCTTCTTCCTTGTGGGCACCGCCCCAGCCGGGACAAGCTCTAAGCTCCCGACCGGTCTCCCAGAATATATGGTAGTGTAGTGCATGTTAGTGTAAGTGTAAGTGTAAGGGGGAGAGGATAGGACAAAGAAGAGGAAGGGCAGATCGCACGCGGTCCGTGGCCCGTTTGGTAGGGTACTGCTCCGGCATTCACCTGGTGATGATCGGAGAAACCACGGAAAACTACCGATCAGAGCAGCCGGCCGCTAGAATTCTCCTCCTGGCAGCGACTGAATTCGACCTAGCTGAAAAGCTAGTGTCGAAAATCCTGCCGCCGTCAGGACTGGAACCTAGGACCTCCCGGTCAGAGGCGCTGCAGTGACATCAGTTGATGCACTGAGCTACCGCTCCCGGTACGTCATGATAATATCGAATATTTGCATTTCTAATTTTTTGTTTTACGGAATTTCGTAACTTCTTGTACGCTCTTCCATGATCAGAGGTTTTATTAGACTGCAAGCGACGGTAAGCTGAGTCGCGTTCCTGCATGAACTGCTTTAATTCACTTGTAAGCCATGGGGTCGCAGGACGAGTCTTTTCGCCGCGTTGGTGCATGCTTATCGATGAGATCTGATAAATTTTTTTTTGAAGACTTCTACTTTGCTATTAAGGAATGTTTGATTATAAAAATCAATGCTGAGTGCTTTGGCAATGTCGTCGCATATAGCCTCAGAATTGGTATTTTTGTAGTCACGGTAGCGGATCATTTTAATTTTATATTTGGAATATTTTATAGAGTACACCATAAATAGAAAATTACGCTTTGTTACTTCCGAAACAGATATCTGACCATACGTTAATACTTTCGAAATATCTGACACAGTGGCGGCTTGTACGGGTAGTGCCATTGTGCCAAGGCACCACCAACAAAAAGGAAGGAAAGGAAATATTCACCACAAGTGTGTGTATAAAATATCACTTCTTCAATATATTATTCTTCATAGTAATTCATTTGAACGAGCGCGTAGTCATTCAATGCTCTATCAGTATTCCCTTCAAACACACAGGGCGTAATGCTATCTGTCGGCTTTCTCCTGAACCTCAGTCACCTACGGACTGGCGCATTGTTTGCCCATTTATCTCTGTATAAAGAATATTGAATTGGTTTCTAGCGTCTCTTATGTATCAGACGATGCCACTAAAAGTGACACAGTAGTTCACGTTCTGCTCCACAGAGTGCGCCAATAGCTCTATCTTTATCGAGCAGATCTCTGGCTCACGATGGCTATGCCCTGGTGTTTCGCACATGGAGAGGCGGCGTACGCCGTGGGCGTAAGGCGAACTCAGGACGCTGTGACTTCTTGAGATTACTGTGGGCGCTCAGGCTTTCAGGCTGAGAATTTTTATCTGCTCTCCTATTTTTCAGTTTAATCTTCATTATAAATTAATAAACACGGTCACTGAAAAATTAAATTTTGTTGCCCATGAATTTTATTTTAGAGATTACTAAATCACTTTTAAAACATCGCATCGATGTTTAAAAACATAGGTGGTTTTGATCGATGCTTTATTAACATCGAGGTTTTTATTTTGAATGTCGATAATTGGCAACATCGATGTTTTGTTATCGATGTCGCGTTACTAACTGGCACCACCAAAAAAATTCCGTACCGGCCGCCACTGATCTGACACGGTTGCGCGATCTATCCATGTTTCTCAATATTTCGGCCTTTAGCCGCCATCCTGATTGAGGTTTTTTCTGGGTTTACTCAATCGCTTAAGTCGTATGCCGGGATGGTCCCTAGTATTGCATCCCAAACGTAAATGTAAAATAACCCCCCTTTTTTGTTTTTGTTTATTGTTCACAGTTGAGGCTGTCGGGTAATGACAACTGACATTTCTGGCGAATTTTGAATTATTGATTCTAAGTGGAATAAGTGGGAGCTATCTTATTATACATTTTTTAAGAATGTTCCTTACATCATGTCTTTCCATTTTGCAAAATTTCAAGAATAAACAAAAAAAATGACAAATTCAGTTTGCTCATACTGATAAATGAATGTAGTTGGTAGTCAAAAATTAATTTTTTTCTTCTTCTGCGACACGTCAGGTAAAATTAATTACATCCGAATCATTAAAAGTCAGTTAATATTAATTACATCCGAACGCCTCAACTGTAATTTTTAAAACTGTAAATTACGTAATTAAAGTGGTTAGGTGGAAGAGCAGGCCTTAAGGCCTGAGCCTCGCCACAAATAAAGACATTATTAATTATTATTATTATTATTATTATTATTATTATTATTATTATTATTATTATTATTATTATTATTATTATTATTATTATGTTTCAGCTCCTAATGATAGGTGAGTAGGGCCAAATTCTAATATCTGTAAATTGTATGAGTTGATAGTGTCAATAAACGTTTCGGCCGAGTTTGTGAGCGGTACCTTCAGATCGCAATTGAAATCACCCATGATTATATCTTGATGTTTATTTACAATCTGCGAAAGGGGAACCTCTAACTTGGATAAAACGCCCGTTTTCGGGGGCCAGTATACTACAGCAATGAGTATACGTTTCATTGCAATTTGGATTTCCGCAAACATATATTCCATGCCAGGTAAAGTCGATGAGGAAAGAGCGACTACTTTAACCTTAATGTCATTACGAACAAACAATGCGACCCCTCCATCCATCGTTTCCTTTTGAGTTGCTTTTAATCACCGACCTATCACTCCGAAAGAGTTCATAATTAAATACTGATACGAGTCCTGATTTTATTGTAGATTTTAGCCATGTTTCGCTAATTACTAACAGGTCCGGTTTCATTTCCGTTATAATATTTGAAATTTCAGGTTAATGCTGCTTAAATGATTGATTGATTTTTTCGTGTTTCCGGGCGCGTCAACTGCTTTGGTCATTAGTCCCGTTAGTGTAGTACATGTTTTTTTTCTCGGGAGATGGCGGTGATCTTCCCCCGCTGGATGGCGAGATCCGGCGCCAACCTACCGTCGGCTAGTGGGGTTTCCCCCTAACCAGGACTCTCCCACCAATGGGCCACCGCCCCAGCCGGGACAAGCTCTAAGCTCCCGACCGGTCTCCCGGAATATGTGGTAGTGTAGTGCATGTTAGTGTAAGTGTGTGTGTAAGGGGAGAGGATAGGACAAGGCAGAGGAAGGACAGATCGCGCGCGGTCCGTGGCCCGTTTGATAGGGTACTGCTCCGGCATTCGCCTGGTGCTGATCGGAGAAACCGCGGAAAACTACCGATCAGAGCAGCCGGCCGCTAGAATTCTCCTCCAGACAGCGACTGAATTCGACCTAGCTGAAAAGCTAGTGTCGAAAATCCTCCGTCAGGATTCTAACCTAGGACCTCCCGGTCAGAGGCGCTGCAGTGACATCAGCTGATGCACTGAGCTACTGCTCCCGGTGTAATGCTGCTTAAATGATAGTGAATTTACGAACGTACGTGGAAAACAGACAACCCACGAGGAAACCGAGACAAAGAGATTTGTAAAGCTTGGAGGGTTGCAGGGCTTCTTCGAGCGGGTTTGGGCATAGAGTAAAGATTAGAATAGATATCTTTAGTCTATGGTTTGGGGTTTTCCAAGGGGCCGGGGGGAGCACTAAACACATGTATAGAATTCCTGGGACGCGTGTACTCAGGGAAAGTCTGTGTCGAACTTCGTTGACACATTTATGGAGATAACCGCGGTAGAAAAATTTAAGTGGTAATGAGAAAGGAATCGGAACTAATTAAGTTTCCTTATGATCACACGTGGGGCATTGACTAATTAGAATTAGTCTAATTAATATAAGTTTCTTACAACTAATTAATATTCTAGAGGGATAATAGTTAATTGTAATTATACAAATAATAATAATAATAATAATAATAATAATAATAATTTAACATCACTATAACAAATAACAAGAGAAGAAAAAATTAAAAACTTACAATTAAATATCTTTTGTTTTTAGATAGGTAGAACATTGTCTTTTGTTCCTAATTTTCTAAGCTATCCAGTTCCACTGCAGTTCTGACACGAACCTTGGTATTTCTCTCCTTTACGATGATACTATCTGTTGTCCGAACGCTCTGTTGGTCGAAACATTCCACAGCCCTTTTTAGGAGTTCCAGGCGCATCTTTGTCAGGTCCTCACGAATGGTGACACCAGATCTCTTCATATTTTTTTCGATTCAAACATTTCCCGGCGTTTCCTATAACTGGTAAATTTTACAATTATAGGACGAGTACCACCATTTGTTTTTGGTCAACTCAATGGCTGCGATCAATGTTGCTTAGATCTAATTCGACACCTATCTTTTTTGCAACAACGATTGCAATGCAGTCGGTGTTCTCGCCATCACGCTCGGGTTCCCCGATGACCTTTAAGCAGTTTCGACGCTGATACTGCTCGAGCACGTCACCACGCTCTGCCAGTTGCAGTTTGAGATCATCGATCTCCTTCGTCTTCTGTAATAGTTTCTCTTCGTAACGAGAAACTAACGCCTCCAATTTCTTATCCATTGCTTCTACCTGCGAAATTCGGCTCATGAAAGCATCCGAAGTTACGATCCTTTCAATCAGAGAAGCAGAGACAGTGTCGTTAGCTTTGGTGTTGCGTATGGCCATGTTATAAAATAATAGAAATGAAAATTTATTTAACACCAGAAATTACTTTTAGGAAAAACTAAAAATGTTAACAATATATTAAAAATATACGTTATACTTAAGAATCGGACAGACCCTGGAATTGTATGTGGCGCTATTCTGAAACGGATCTACGGCTGAATAAACTACCTGCTGCGACACTCACTAAAAACTACCCGCGATGATCCTCGGAGCTATTAAGAAATACGTCCTCCCAGCTCGGAGTCCATGGCACGACTGAAGACCAGCGCACGACTCAGGATTAACTCTGAATTTTCTAAAAATTCAAAAGTTTGAATTATTTCCGGCGTCTTCCTCCAACTACAAAATTAAATATACAAATTTTTCTTTCAAATGAATTTTTTTGTTCATAATCAGTTCTTTCAATATGGTTATGTATATTTTATTGAAAATTTTAGTTGTTTTCGAGCAATATTACGTGCATCATGTGCAATTTTAAAAACAACAAAATCAAGATATTTTCAAAAAACAGCTCCAAATGTTTTCTTTAAACTTTTGGTAGGGATAGTGCTAAATGTACTCTAATGGATTGCATAAACGCCCTTTTGCCCTGTTCTTTTGTTTTTACAAACAATTAATTTTTTCTAGTCTCTCATGTCGTTAATATTTAGCGGCAATTTATTCACATTGTTGTATTTTTGAGTACGTGGACTTTAAATGATGCCGACAAATTGCATATCGAAAAGTCAACAGTTTTTTGTGAAAATAAGCCCAAAATTCCGCATTTTCAGAAACGCGCCAACGCATTTTCCTCAAAAACTGCTCCAACTTTTTTGTTCAAATTTTTTGCAACGAATAGTGCTAATAGCATTGCTAACGAATAGTGCTAACAGCACATATGACGTAAAGTTCATTTTGAGATATTCTTTTGTTGTTGTTTCTTTCAAAAATTACACAAATGTAATTTTTTAGATATCTCTCACGCCGTTAATATGCACATTTCCAGTGATTTGTAAACACTATTGCATTTGTGATAAAACTGCCTCAAATGACTTTAAATGAAGTGATTCGAAAACTCAAAAAGTTTCTGTGAAAAGGAGCTTCAAATTTGTCATTTACAGTAACGCTTATTACAAACGCTATTTTTTACAAATGGCTCCGAATTTTTCAATGGAAATTGCTAATTTGGACGAAGTTTTACTCTTTTTTAATATTCTTAAAGTAATATTTCGCTTCTACTATTAGGGAACCGAAAAATTGAGAAAATGTCAAAAATATGTCTTTACTGCGGCGATAGATGTCGGCCTTCAAGATGATGGAGACAGGACCGTTAAGCTAGCTCACCCCGAGGAAATGGTAAAATTTTACTACGAGAAAATCTTTGCAGTTCTGTAGCACTACTAATTTTCATTTACAGTACCACTTAAACCACATTTTGTTAAAAACGGCTTGGCATTTTTCAACACAAATTTCCATATAGGACAAGTTTGTATTCTTCTATAACGTACTTAAAGTCATGCACTATTTCTAACATTAGGGAACCGAAAAATTGAGAAATTGTGGGAAATTATAGTTTGGGCGGCGAGATTGGAGCTGGGAAGAGGATAGGACAAGACCCAAAAGCCAGCCCAGATGAAGGAAATTAGAAAACTAACTAGTACGAGAAGTACTATACGAACTGTGCCTTTCTGTTGCACCCCTAATTTGTTGCCTATCTCTGAGAGGAACAAGTGTTGAGCTGACTCTGCACCAAGCCTCGCAGTTAGAAATATGGAACGAGAAGAAAACGAACGAGGAATTGTATTAAAATAAGCTTCAAATTGCAATTAAAAGTGTATTTGAGCCATCGAAGATGCTTGTCCTTGGGTCCTCACTTCAAACGGACTCCGCACGCGTATCGAGCGATGGAGTGCACCATCTCCAGGACGACGACACCACAACAAAACGCTATCGAGCAGAAGCCCGCGAACCGGCAGTCTTTTTTTATTGGTTATTGAAGGTCGCATCAACATCTAGGTCATTAGCGACCACTATTGGAGTTAACGTTATGGTAAATATGAAGATGAAACAAAATGGTGATGATAAGGGGTGAATGGACGAACCCAACTACAACCATGACCGTGACGGGACTCGAACCAGCGAACCTACTGCCTTAGCAATCTCAGCCTCCAGGTCGACAGCAGCAGTCTTTGTATCGGTGTCATGGATCAGTTCTACCATTAGGGAATCGAAAAATTGAGAAAATGTGAAAAAAAAATTGTGCGGCGAGAGATGGCAACTGGGAAGAGGATGGTGAAATACCAAAAAGCTAGCCCAGTCCAAAGAAACTAGAAAACTAACTAGTAAGAGAAAGTCCATGACACTCTGTAACGCCACTAGTTTATTATTCGTAAAGTAATATACCGGTTTTATTGTTAAGAAACCGAAAAATGGAGAAAATTTCATAAATATGTACTTAGGACGGCGATAGATGGCGGGTGGTAAGAGGAAGGGTCAAAACGGGAATGCTAGCCCAAACCAAATAAATTAGAAAACTAACTAGAACGAGAAAGTCTGCACCATTCTGTAGCAGCACTTGTTCTTTTTATGTTGGAGAATTGGCCATAGATACCCGGAAGGGTAGGAATGGTCACACCGCACTTCGTTCAAGAATCGTCACTCGTTTTCCGCTCTTCGTGAGCTTGTACGTGAGCTTGTACAATGCTTGTACGATGCGCCTTTTCTATGCGTCACGGGAATAAAATTGCATGCGCAAAGTTGAAAGGCGAACATTCGATACAGTGCACCTGCGCTACCCTGTCTATTCCGTGCAACACTGTGCGGTGCTTCAGTTCTGTTCAATGGATCCAGCTATTTGCGGCAGCTTATTTTATAATCATTTGCAATTTCGGCAGCTTATTTTATAATCAGTCGAAAGAGGAGAATAAGAGAGAGGCGCATGTGGATGAGGGAATACTTCATACAAGGAAAACACGGTATTGTACGTGATTTGCGAAGCAACGGTGATTTGTTAAAAAATTTTACCAAAATGTCTCCTGACGATTTCTCGTTTTTATTGAAACTTTTGAGATGTCGTATTTTTGGACAAAATTCGGTGATGAGGGATGCAATTCCAGCAGAAAAATGACGCGATTACTCTGCGTTACCTTGCTTCTAGTGATTCTTACTCCAGGCTTTACGTTTCATGTATTGAAACAAAGCATTTCGGAAATAATTCCTGAAAATGCCAGGTGCATCAAGGAAGTTCTTGAGTACATAAAGGTAGGCCATATTTTTCTGAAACTTTTCTTTATTTATTACGTATGTTAAATGTATAAGCATGATCAGGAATGATTATGATGGTGAAGGAAGAGGAGAAGGATTGCGGCATAGAAACCATCGGAAATGCAGGATGCGGGGTAGTAGAGGAGGAGAAGGAGGAAGAGGAGGAGGAAGAGGAGGTGGTGGTGGTTTGGGGCACACAAATAATTTTTGCTCCATTACAATTTTCTTCACTTAATTCTATAATGGTATTCGTTTTCAATAGCTCTAATTGTGCTATTTTTCTTATTCTCTCGCTATTTAAATTTTGAATTTTTTGGGCTACTTACTTGAATATTCCGTTGTCGTTCTCATCATCGAATATGCCTTGTTCATAATTTCGCAGGCCTGTTCTTCTTTCTCATCTCGCTTCCTTTTCTGGGACCTAAGTTGAGGGGTGGGAGTGAATGACTCAATGACGGGGCTCGGTTGTGAAGGCGTAAGTATATCTTCCGTCCCATCAGCCTTGTCTCCACTTTCTAATACAACCTGCAAAAATGAAATTTTATTTTTCAGATTCCAGCTAATGAAGAAGAATGGGGGGAAATTTCTGAAATTTTTAAAAGGAAATGGAATTTCCTTAACTGCATTGGGGCTGTAGATGGAAAACATTATCATACAATGTCCAGACAACAGTGATACTATATTTTTACTTTCTTGTACAGAGTAATATACGTAGTATAGAGAAAGTTATGTAATGCTGCGCGAAAAAACGGTGGATTTTCGATGGAAAAAAATTCATTTCCGGGCTCTTAGGACGAAAAATTGCATAAAACCAGTTGCTAAATTAAGAGAAAACTAGAGGTGCTACAGAATGGCACAGACTTTCTCCTAGGAAATTTTTCTAATTTCCTATTTTTTTGACATTTTCTCAATATGTCGGAATTCGAAATATTGAGAAATATTATAGAACCGAAATATTACCTCAAGAATATTAAAGAACAGTAAAACGTCGTCCTAAATAGAAATTTTCATTGACAAATTTCGAGCCGTTTTTAAGAAAATGGAGATTAAGCATTACTGTAAATGCGAAATTTGAAGCTCATTTTCGCAGGAATTTATTGAGTTTTGGAAAAACATCATTTAAAGACATTTGAAGCACTTCTACTCACAGATGCAATAATGTATACAAATCTATGGAAATGTGCATATGAACGGCGTGAGACATATTAAAAAAAATACATTTGTGTAATTAAGCCATTTTTGAGAAAATAGCGTTTGAGCTTTTCTGAAAATGCGGAATTTCGACCTCATTTTAACAGAAAACTGTTCAGTTTTCGAGAAACCTTGTATGACATTATTTAAAGCACATGTACTCACAATTACAATAATGTGATGAAATGTCCTCTAATGCAAATATTACCGACGTGAGAGACAAGGGAAAAATTTATTTGTTGTATTTAAAAAAAAAGTGTAGAGCAATATGACGTTAATGTCATCCCATAGAGTTTGTTTCAAACTATACCTACCAAAAATATAAAGAAAAACTTTGGAGCCGTTTATGAGAAAATCTTGTTTTTGTAATTTTTTAAAATTGCGAATATTGCTCTCACTATTGCACGAAAACTACTAAAATTTTCAAAAAAATGTACATGACCTGCAATATTGCACACAATAATTGCAATTATAAAAAATAACAAAAGCAAGATCTTCTCAAAAACGCCTCCAATTGTTTTCTTTAAATTTTTGGTAGGGGTAGTCATAAATGCACCCTATATGATGACACAAACGACATGTTACTCTATTCTTTTATTTTTTCAAAAATTACAGAAATGTAATTTTTTTACTTGTCTCTCCCGTCGTTAAAATTTACATTACAGGTGTATTTCATTGTACAACGCGTTTCTTAACACATGAGCTTCAAAGTGTCTCTAATTATGGTTCCTTGGAATGTCCGTAAGTTCTCCATAATCTATCCATAAAATTCTCAAAAACTATGGAAAATTTTTCGCCGAAATTCTCCGCAATGGAAAAGAATTGGATTTTCTCCGATATTCCAAAAGCTTGATTTTGACCAAGTTATTTGGGGTCCCAAAATTAAAATAATGCTGAAAAATGTAGGTGGTTTTATATCATAAATAGGATAGAAAGTATATATTATACAGAAACGAAAAATGCACCATCGTTTCAATTGAAAAAATGTCTAAATATTTTATTTTATAACATTTTCTCCTTTTATTGTAAATATTACCGCAAATGTGACTTTTCTGCATTCGCTCACCCAGAAATTTTGCCAGCGTTTTAGAGAGAGAACGGTTACCATGGCAAGAACGTTGTTATTAAACAATGTTTTGATACAGTCTAAACATGAGAGCTTTTATCTGTGGAATATTGAAAAAAATATTACGTTGAAGTGTGTGTGTGTGTGTGTGTGTGTGTGTGTGTGTGTGTGTGTGTGTGTGAGTCATATTACATATTCGTGTACTGGTTTAAGTGTCATCGTGGTGTATTACTTACGTAGTGATTTTTTCATGCGTATCCGTTGGAATCATTTTACCATTACTCCTACTATGTTAGTAAGTAGTTGAGTAGATAAATTGAAATTTCACAGCTATATTTTGCGTTCATCATTTTTGCATCGTTTGTAGCAAGACTATAGTAATTACGTATTGCTTTCCCTACTTCAAATGCTTGAAGTAATACTTGAAATAAAGGCGAATTTAAATTTTTGTTCTTAAAACCTGCTCCAAAATTTTCTTTTAATTTTTTCCTCGGATTGAGCAAAGGACACTTAAAAAAGGTCCATTTTCGTTGAACCCTCTAATTTTCGAAAATAACATGAGTTATAAATTCAGCGCAAAAATGTTCTGTTGTAGCACCACAAGTTATATTCTGCAACTAGGGAACAGAAAAATTAATAAATTGCGACAAATTAGTTTTGATGCCAGTAGGAACCAGCCGGGAGGAGAGTTGCGAAAAAAAAACAACGAAAAACAGGCGAAACAGATTAGGAAACTAACTAGTACGAGACAGTCTGTCCCATTCTGTAGCACTACTAGTTACATATGTATATACGGAGTATATACATATGTATATACTATATTTCTCGTATACATATGTATATACGGAGTAATGTACGTAGTATAGAGAAAGTTATGTAAAGCTGCGCGAAAGAAACGGAGAATTTTCGGCAGAAAAAATTCATTGCCGAGCCCTGACAACGAAAACGTGGATAAATCCAGTTGAAAAATTAAGAAAAAAGTCCTCTAACAAGTGGTGTAGCCAGAATCCCTGTTTTGTGGGTCCTTGATACCGAAAAAGCAATTGAAAGCAAAACGTCCGTCCGTGTTCAGTTAGAAACTCTCCAATAACGAATTTAACGATATCTCTCAGGCCGTTAACATACACATTTCCTTCGATTTGTATGCATTATTGCACTTGCCAGTGGATGTGCTTCAAATGATTATAAATGAAGTTTTTCGAAAACTGAATTGATTCTTGTGAAAAGAGCTTCAAATTTCGCATTTACAGTAACGGTTAAACGCCATTTTCTTAAAAACGGCTTCAAATTTTTCAATGAATATTTCTATTTATGACGAAGTTTTACTCTTCTTTAATATTTTTGAAGTAATATTTCAGTTCTACTATTAAGAAATCGAAAAGTTGAGAAAATGACAAAATAATGCACTTTGGGCGACGATAGATAGCAGCTTGCCGGATAATGGAGCAAGACCTTAAAAGCAGTCTAAACCAAGGAAATTAGAAAAATTTTCTACGAGAATGTCTGTGCCATTCTGTAGCACCACTAGTTTACGAATGATATTCACGTTTTTGGCATCTTTCTACAACTACAATACGGAAGATAGAGATTTTAACTTTCCTTAATGAAAGTTTATCTTCAAAGATAAATCTTTAAATATGGAGATGTACAATTCGACAATATATGAGTACGTTTCGCGTAATTTTTTCGTTTAATTTAGGATTTAAACAATAAGGTTTTCTCAATAACAGCTCGAATATTTTTATTTTAAATTTGTTTCTCACATAGATGGATATACGCTTACAAAATGCCTTAGGTTTCATTTTTATTAAAGCTTCTGAATTTTTGAGAATTGCAAAAGTTCAAAATATTTTCCGTCTCTCTAAAGAACTTTAATACTAAAGAGATTTTTAATAAAATGTGGTCTTTAAAACTATTTATTAAAATATGTTTTAAAATAATTTCAACGAAAATATTTGAATTTTTAAAAACTACTCATTCATATGATCAATTTTGGTTTGAAGCGTCGAGGTGGCTGAGTTTATTTGAGAGGCTATTATCACCACTTGTGTATAATAAATATTAGCGTTTTATTTACAGTTATTATTCCAAAATATGACAACAGTTTTAAAGTATATAAAATAACCTGCACTTTAAAACCGTCTTTTGTGGAGTGTATTGTTAATTTGAGCAGAGATGAAACGTGGGTAATGGCATAGACTAAAGAGGTACTAGACGGCTCACTGCGGGCAGCCGAGAGGGTACCCAGAAATGGTGTCCCATTCAGAGATAGCGCCACCGTCGAATTTTTAGTTCCCCAGAAGGTGGTGTCCGAGTAGAGTGCGCACAAGTCGCCCATTTGCCCCCACTACCGATTTCTCCCCTCCAGTACCCTGTGGCGGCATTTTCAAATCATTGAAACTGTTACTGCCGCAAGATCTTTCTACGGCATTTACAGCTAGGGAGCACATGATGGGGTGTAGCCCTACGCATAAGCACGCGGGACATATCCCTTCACTGAACCACTTAACTGCATTCCAAAATGACGTGATCCTGTGACCATATTTATTATAATCATGCGAGCACTTCTCTAATTCATTCATTGCAAGTTTGTAAATACAAAATTATTTATCATATAGTGGTGAAGAGTTCAGCGTTGCTCAAGCATTTATTAAGCAGATTCATCTATTAGATAGGAGAAAGAATGGATTCGATTATAGCTTAAAATTCTAGAAATACAATTGAGGCCAAAGCTCTTTATTTTGGCGGAAAGCTTTTTCGGTCGCATTGCGGCCATCTTCAACGCTAGAAAAATAATAACAGTATATGTAAATTGAAAAATAAAAGTTTATCTACTACAGAATATTATTATGCATTCAATACAATTAGAATTTAAGCAAAATAGAAAAATTGGAATATAAAACGTGAAAATAGAAACAATTTTGAATAAAGAATACATGAAATAACAAATGTACAATGTAACATAATTGTTAAAGAAGCTATAAAGTGCGATAACTCTTAAAAGAAGAAAGTTTTTTGGAATGACATCAATATTATTCTAAAGTACAGTGAAAATGAAACAATGTAGAAAATAAATAAATTCAGATGAGCAAACTGACATGGATTCTGACGCGGCTAGGAGCCTCGGATCAGGCAACACATCGAAGGTCAAGGGCATTGCACGCTATTTAAAAGAAAGCTCTCAATGGAGAGGGGAGGGGATTTTTCTAAGAAACGGCCATTACGGAAGGCCCGGCCGGGTGGTGGAAAAGAGGCGGGCAGAGGGGTTAATGTGCCTGGGATGCCAGCTTCCGGAGGGGTGAGAGAGAATGAATTTGTTCATTCAAAATAGTATGCTGGGGATTGTTTAATAAATTATGATGTGTATGGCTTGTAATGGAAGTCTGTCAGTGTACCTGTTTTCAATTTCCAAAATTTTGACTTCACTGTCTGCATTAAATGAGTGTTTTTGTTCCAAGAGGTGGCTGGCAAAGTGTGATTGTGTTCTTTTGTGTGTATGAGCTTGTACGTGTTCTTTGATTCTTTGTTTAAAGCAGGGACCGAAAAGGTATTGAATACCGGTAAAAATACCGGTATAATACCGGTATTTTTCCATACCTTTTTCAAATACCTTTATTCTTTTATACTGGTAAAACACCTCTATAGGACGGCTATACCGGTATGGACGTCCATAAAGGTTATACCGGTATTATACCGGTATTTTCAATGAAGAAATACAGCTTACCATCCATACATGTTGAAAAATAGGTTACTGTAGTTAATAATATATCACAAAATGTTTATTAATCAAATATCATTTCATAATTGTTATTTATTGTTCAAATTATTATTTTGTATATATAATATTAAACAACTGTATTAAATTCTATTCTTATTATTGAAAATGTTTTGTGTTCGGGCGTTTACGTTTTGCATACGTTGTATGTATTGAAAACCTCCCTTAATTTAAACTTCGGATAAGTTGAAATATGAAAAATAATTATTGATTCCATTGAAGAGAACCTTTTCTTAGTGTCCTTCATCGAGCTATCTCCCATCTGACCTGAGAGATGACCTAAGCCTGTCTTTGTATTTCGCACATGGAGAGGCTGTCAACGTATGCGCCGGCCGTAGGCGTAGGACCGTTTCGTCCCTCCCCGCACTTCCTTCGGCGAACTGAGGAAGCGTTGACACCTTGAGATAATCACGAACGCTCAGGCTTTCAGGTCCAGTTTTGTTATTGTTAAAAAAAGATTTCCTTTTACTTCATTTCACAATTAAATCTTAATTATACATTAATAAATAGGGCTAAAATAAAATGTTATTTTCCTGGTTAATATTAAGGGTTTAATATATTTTGACATTAACTGCAAATATTGAAAAAAGTTGTAATAATAGTAAATTATTATGTTATTATTATTATTATTATTATTATTATTATTATTATTACTATTACTATTACTATTATTATTAGCTATTAACATTGCATGTGGGGAAGGGTTCCCTTCTACGTGGGTTGCTTACATTGTAAAATGCATCTGGAGGAGCCCACTTTGAGAAGAGTGTTTCTTCCTTAATAATAAGAAATATATACTAACATTATTAATTAATAAAAAAGAGTTTATTAATATTAACATTTTTACTTTTTAATTAAAATTAACGTTTAATTTAAATAAATTTATAAATTAACAAACAAAATAATAAATTAATTTACACAAATTTAATGCAAACATTTAAAATTTAATTAGTATTAATATTTTTAAATATTTATTAAATTAATTAATATTATATAGTACAATTAATATTTTTTCTTAATGAAATTTATTAAATAATACATGGGTGTAAATTAAACATGTTTCAATCATTAATTTTGAATTAAACATAACGCTTCTGTTTCCTCGCGTAAGAATAGTTAATGTCTATTAGCATTCAATGTCAATTTTTAATATTGTTTTAGTTATAATCATGGTGCAGAATAAGGAAACTGGGCCAACTGAAAAAATTATTTTCGGGAATGTTAGTGATACGATCAAATTTAAGCAAATAATCGTATTTAGTGATAAACACAGTCGTGCAAGAAGGAAGTTTGGTATGCGTGGGAAGACTCATTTATGGATAAGAAGACACGTTTCTCCATTTTTATCGCTACTAGAAAGGACAAGATTTATACGGAGAAATACGATAAATTTTGAACACTCTATCATGTGTCGCCAAGCTCTGCGCCCGGACGTGAGGTCCAAGGTCAGCAAACGAGCTCGTGTTGATGTCTGCAAAGACCGTTGGGCTGGTCCCTCCGTCTGACGGCAGAACTCGACTTCCCAGTCAACGGCAGAACTCGACCTAGCTAGAATATGTGTCGAAAATCCGCCACCCTCGGGACTCGAACCCTAGGACCTCCCGGTCAGAACCTCTCCCGTGTAAATAGTTGTTTCCTCTGAGCCATCTCAGCGGAAAAAATCACAATGAATTTCCCCCAAATACCTGAATGATTCTACTGAAATACCGGTATTTTCGAAAATACCGGTATTTTGATGAGAGAATACCGGTATAATACCTTGAAATAGAGGTATTTACCGGTATAGACGTCGGATAAAGGTAAAATACCTCTAAATATACCGGTATTTGACGTCTTATACCGGTATTTTTAAAGGTATTTTGAAAAAAGGTATAATAGAGGAAAAGGAATTTCTATACCGGTATAAATACCTTTATCGCTATTATTTCGGTATTCGGTCCCTGGTTTAAAGGATCTTCCATTCAGGACAATAATTGCGCACTGCAACTGCCACAGGAAATGGAGTATACCACCACTGCCACAAGAAATGGAGTCTAGTAGTACAAAAGTTTGGTAAACACACGCTTTTTTTTTTTACAAACAAACACTTTTTAACAAAAACTTTTCTAATGCAGGATACCGCAACGAGGTACATTCACCTAGAAGAACGTATTTATATATCATTGCAATCTGAAAGTGCGTCATGTTTACTGAGAAAGGTTTCCTTTCATACGTAAAAAAGTCTCTCTAATATTTTTGAAAAAACTGAAGAGATCTCGGCCGATAATTTTGAATTTCATTTCTGTTGCCTTTCTTGAAGAGCGGCTTAATTTTAGCTGTTTTGAAAATATCTGGAAACGTTCCGGTGCATAACGACGAATTAAATATGTGAGTTAACGGGTGTATAATGGCATACGCACATGTCTTTAACAAAGCATCCGGGAATTCATCTAAACCGGACGAATATTTATTTTTTAGTTTACCGATTATTTTGAGAATTTCAGAGGAAGAAGTTTCGGAAACGAACATCGTGTCTAAACTTTGGGTTAACAGTCTATTATTGAATTTTGTGGCTGAAGACCCTTAGTGAGATCGGCAGCAATTCTCGAAAAGTATTGGTTAAAGAGACTAGCCACAGTTGCCGTATCGTTCACATTTATGTCGTTATATTTCAGAACAACATTCTCTACAGGGTTTCTAGTGGATTTTGTGGTATTTTTATTATATTCCACATTGCTTTTGTTTTGTTATTTGAGTTCAAAATATCCTGATCGTATTTCATGATTTAGACTGCTTTATGACTTTTCGTAACAATGTTTTGTATTTTTTAAAGTAGATAAGGAAATCTTGAGATACGTTATGACGTTTAGAAATGAAAGAAAGAATTCCCTTGTTTTTACAAGATGTCCTAATCCCTTGTGTTGTCCAAGAATTGCTTTTCCGTGAAATATTTAATCTTCTTTTTTGAAGAGGAAAGCAAGTGTTAAAATGAAATGAAAGAGTTGAAAAAAAGAAATATATTTGTCGTTTGTATCAACAGTATTATAAACCGCTTCCCATGACTCTGCATCAAGTAATCAATGAATAATTTTATTTTACTTTTTGTAAATAATCTAGTCATACGTGTATTATTTATTGTGCCAGTGATCGCATTTTTTATGTTAAGAATCTGTGCATCGTGGTCACTGTATCCTAAGTCTTTTGTTTCAACTTCATATCGAGTAGTAGTTTTGTTAATTATAATTTGATCAATTGCCTTCATCGAATTTTGCGTGATCCGTGTAGGTACATTAATTGTAATGTCTAAATTGAAGGAATTAATTAAATTGAGAAACTTTTCTTTCTCGCAAGATTGGACCAGAAAATCAATGTTAAAATCTCCGAAAACAATAATGGATTCAAAAGAGCGATTGCTGACTTTGTTAAGTTTTATCTCCAGGTTTTCTAAGAACAAAATATAACCTGCAGTTCTCTTTGTTGGAGGTCTGTAGATGCAAAGTATTATCACTTTTAGTGAAGTAAGATGTACAACAGAAATTTCGAAAACATTTTCAATGGAATACACATTTAATTCCGCCAAGGAGATAGAATCAATATTATTTCTAACGTAAATACAAGAACCCCCATACGTAGGACCTTTATGCGATTCTCTCTCTCTGCAATAAAAGTCTGCGAGGTAAAAGTTTGGAATTTGGAAAATGCTAAGTTCATTAGGATATAACCAATGTTCATTAAAGCAAATTTCCGTCCAAATTTCTGTGAAGCAAAGTTCATTATTCCGTACTTGGCCTACACCGAGATTTCGTAATCACTTATTGGTTGGGAGAAACAAAGTTAGCTGTTAATGTTTCACTTATGGCAGCCATCGGGTGAAGAAACTTTGTCGTTCTTCTGTTTCAAAAAGGAGCCATTTTGAATGCTGGCAGAGATCTAACCATATTACCAACAGATCTCTTACGTCCTCACCAACTTCAATCAGTCTCATTAGTTGGATCTAAGCACAAAACTGTGTTCATTATCGGAGTGTCCGCGTCTTCCTTCGCTTGTTTGCAAGCTATTTCTGCTAATAAAATATTTGTAATCAACATTGCTATTAACCGACTTTCATTATTCGTGGTAGCAAGAAAATTTTCTTTCCACGTCATATGAATCGTTGTGTTGCCTAACACTATCTACGCACATGTTTTTAGACATTTTAATTCGCTTAGCACTTCAGAGTAACCATAAAAACATCTAAGGAGATATGCTTGTGATAGATATTTTGACACATAATCAACGTAATTGTCACAGATAGACTCGTGTTTCTTGTATGAGACAAAAATCCGTCATTGATGACGTACTGAACTTGGACACTGAATTGCTTCTATGTTAATAGTTAGAATGCTATAACGAGTGTTGAGGTTTGTCGTCAATAACAGTACCTTTATTTAAGATTTTTCAAAATAACTTAAAAAGTTATCCTGTAAAAAAAACGCGAATGCCATACATTATATATATATATATATATATATATATATATATATATATATATGTCAATAAAAACTAAGGCCTTCAGAACCTACGCATCGCTAAAGGCACGTTCGATTTCCAAAATATTGTTTTTCCCTTGCGCTTTATTAATTACCTACTTCCCTTTTTCCAATTAAAATGTTAACAGATTCACACGACGCTGTATTTATTTGCATACAACTTCATTGGATATACATGTAGTGCAGGAGGTTGAGTTCCATTTTCACAGTAACATTCAGGGATATTTTGCACACTAACGGCAATACCATTGATCCTAGAAGAAAACTGTACATACAGATTGTAGGCAATTTTAACCTCCTTCATTTCATGTCCGGTTAATACTTACGAAAAATTGATAGCTTTTAAGTTATATTGAGATAAAATAGGATAATCCCGCTTTTCATGTGTTTCGCATATATCACCGAATTTCGTGGTGTTCTCACGGCTAAATCGTTTATCGGAGAAACAATTCTTACGGGCATTAAATGTAGGTAATTTTATCTTCTTTCATTTTGTATAGGACCATTAATTACGAAAAATGGATGGCTTTTGAGTTATTTTGAAAAAACTGACAAAAGGTGTGGTATTTACGTATTTTTTGCTTTAAAAACGTATTTCTAGACAAAACTTTTCTTGGCAAACCTGATATTCGTGTTCAGCGACCCCAAAAATATAGGAACCAAATATCAAAACTACACCAAAACTTTCTCTTATTTTCTACCATTTGACTGGACTGGACTGACGCAAATGCTGGTCTTCTTCGTCCGGAAGACCCCGCCGTCGCCTGGGAAGCTCGGTGGCTGGAGGGAGGGGGGCAGGTCGGCCGACTCACCTGAGAGCCTCTCGTCGGCATGGATACAACGCCCACTTTTCGTGTGCCTCTGCACCGCGCGATATTTCCTAGAAACCCCCCACCAACAGCCAGTCCTTTTCTTCCCTTCACATTTTGCGACGTTGGCGCTATCTATCGGCGGACGGGAAACTATTCAAAGGAGGTAGCTGGAAACAAGCCTCATGAGCCCTCTATGTACATCTTTACTCTATGCCCTGAGCGCTCACGTTCATATTATTTTTTGCTTTGTTTTGTCAGTAAAATCTTAATTATAAATTAATAAACACGGCCGCTCTCAAACAAGTGTTTTCAAACATCGAAGTGTCTGTCGCATACCTAGTTAGAGAGAGAACACGAAGGAAACCATAAAATGCAATTTAGCAGTTACATCGCAGATTCACGGTCATTTCGCACTTTATTTGTGATTTCGCATTTTGCAATCGAATTCGCATGTTATCGCAGATTGAAAAAGTTCAGGAATATACTGCACCGACCGTCAAACATACAATTACTAAATGTTCAGCGTTTGGTAACATTTCGCATTTTTTAGCAATTGCTAAAATCTGAAATCTCTAATAATTTTGAATATTACTTTAATATCATTCATATTCATTTTCAAATGAAAATAAGGCCTTCTTGATATCAGAACAGATAAATTGTTTTGGAAAGTTAAATTTAATTTTTGGTGCATTGACATGAATGAATTCATTCTTTCAGTTCGCATGTTTTACGCTATAAATCTAATTTAACATATTATAAATATACATTACGTAATACTTATAACAAAGTCAATTTCTCAAGGAGCACATCTTGCCACCAAGTAGTCCATGTGCTGTCAGATTGATCCAGTGATGCATTTCCGAGGGTCTTCAGGCCCTCGCCGGTTCGCACCTCCGCTCCACCCCCGACAAACCTCCCTCACTTTCAAGGGAATTTCATTTAAAGGGGATAGTATTCTACTGACCTGCACTCCACTACCACACAACAAATCTGCACTTGCATCTCAAGACACAATGTTAAATTGCAAATACAAGTAAACAAACCTTAGTAACCCCTAAATTTGTATTTCTTGACAGGCCTTGGCATGCAGTTTAGGAGGACACCGAAGAGGGGGAGGGGTGTTATGCGCCATTTAAACCTAAAACTCAATTCAGGAAAAATAATCGTAAAACTAACCAAAGGTACCATGACACCATAAACTGGAATGTAACCAAATTTTTATTGTTCCTACTTTTGTATTCATTGGCGAAATAGGGATGTTCATTCATGACAACTGTCCGTAGTGAAAACAGAAGCAATTCTATATTGCACTATATGAGAACCAGACTAGGCATGTGGAATATCTTTGGAAAATCTACTTATTGGAGGATATTTGTAGAAATTTAAAACTCTTCTGCCGAATAATTAAGCATTATTAATTATACTTATTTGGTACCGGTAAGTTTTTACTGTAAATTAGAAACGAATTGCGACAACTTCATGAAGTGTACATGGCTTTGTTTGCTTTATAGGCTTCCACTCTAAGGCTTCGGTTGAAAACAAGGATGCACAATAATAAATTTTTCATTGGAGATAAATATTATCTTTCCTTCAGGCTGAGAATCCAACTTAATTCTCTTTTATCTTTAACCACTGGGGAAAATGTATATACCACTATAATTGACAGAGATACAGATTCTTTTTCAGGAAAATATTATGGTATTTCACAATTGTTTTCTTGATTGCAAATGTAATGTGGTTTGAAGAGAGGGATAGTGTTCACCTAATGTGCTTAATAATTGGACACAGGAAATTGTATACTTAAAAATTTCAAGAAATATGGTTTTAAACTGTACGAGATACAAATCTATTCGGTATTTAAGTTATTGTAACTTACCTTCATTTAGACAATTGTAAAGAGGAAAAACATTTCAATTTGTAACATACGAATCGTTATTTTAAATTCTAGAAAAGTTATTTCAGTTTTAAAATGCACCAGGTTATTACATCAATTTTTCATCTCTCATGATTTATTATTATTACTTCTACATTTTCTATTTGGTCTTAAATTGTAGAACATGGAAATAGAGAAACAAAGTTCTTGAGCTAAACACCGTATACAGATGAAGTATTTTGGAGATGTACCCCTATTTTCTGCCTAATGCTTCTCAAATACATATCAATTTTAATAGCCTTTATACTCATACATGTGGTTACTAGTTTGGGAGTGTTCGATTATCTACGGTGCCGCTATCTTCTGGTGACACCGACAACTACGTATAAAGTGGGGGTGTTAGCATGATAATGAACTGGAGTAGCACAATGACAGTGAAGTGTACATAGCTCTTTACTTGCTTAAATACTGCGTATATTCACTTAACGAAAGGACGTATCCTGTACGTCGTTTAATTCACGCACATGCAACCTCCGGACATCGAGGCTACGATGGCTATTAACTAAACATGAGTTCCTCAGAAAGAGTTATCACGTACGCAACAATTTCAGATTTTTTAAGTAAACCATAACTCGATTACTTCGGAAAAACCCAATTTATACTCAGCATTATATAGAGAGGAGTTAATCTAAGAGGATGCCAGTTTTTTATGTCAGGAAACTGTAACCTCATGTAGGGCGATAGCGTTGGAAGTGTCTGTTTAAGGCATTAACAAATGAACTAACTGCAAACGAACGCATTGGCGAATTGAGTGCGTGGACATAACCTGCAGCTATGTGGCTAGCAGTAGCCAAACATCACATGAGATGCAGCTCGAAACTGCGCAAGTGAGCCTTTTTTCATTGACAGCTTCATAGAATTCAATTGCGTTATTTGGCTGTAGCACAAACGTGCAACGATTGGCACTAGTCACTGATGTGTGTTTTGCATGAACCTTCAATGCTACGTTTACTAATGTGAAGCGCACAAACTAAATAAGCAAATTATCTGCATTTTCTCAAATCGACATTCAATACTCTACTTCATTTTGCCCTTGTAGTTTTGATGAACCAAACTATCGTTAAGGTAAAAATATCAGAAGTATAAGTGTATTAGGAGAAAGTATTTATTGATTTTATTTTTACAGTCTCTGTGGCATCGCTGGTTTATTTGTCTTTATTTGTGAGGATAAATTTATGAAATATAAGAGCCAATGTGTGGTACTTATTCCTTGACTGAGCCGAATTATATTCTCTCGGTGTGAAAACATCCAATTAATTCAGTTAATTGACGTAATTTCCCAAAAATTTGAGTTTGGTGATAGTGCAAATTACACTGTAGAGAACCAACGATAATTAAAAAATTAAATCTGAAGATAGTTTCAAGTGGGAAGTCTTCGGCCTGGGTCGTTGCGTGGAGACGAGCGCCGGGGGATTGTCGTGGGGTTTATGTAGCCCTCTAGGCGCCCCCCAGCCCCCGTGTGAGACGGCCGCCTCCAAAAGACCACCCCGCAATGCCCCCAACCGCCCGCGCATTGGGTGCTGGCCCACGCATTGGGTTCCTCCCCTTCAAGCGGGGGGTCCGCGGAGGCGAGTCCGACTTGCATTTTGCCTTTGGCAGCCGATTGGTCCTCGAGGTTCCTCCAGCTGCCGCGCTGGTAGCATACACACTCCGAGACCTCGAGGTGCCGAGTTCGATTCTCTTATCAGAAAAAATATTTTTACTCTTAATGCAATGGCTGACGGTGTCCCGCATGTTTTGTAAATTGAATTACTGACACCAAAAGAATTACTTCAATGCAACTCTATAATAAAAATGTAGCTCGGCCTATTGTCAGAAAAACCTCATGTAATGCGGTTTTAGTCGGTTGCCCTATTACGTGATTCGGTTGTTGGGGCTTATTAGTATTAAATTCGTCGAAATATTTTTAATTTTGTTTATTAATTGGACATGAGTGATGTAAAGAGTTTCCCGCCCTGAAAGCTGTACTTATCTTCCACACATCTCGAACATTGCTGTACAAATAAAAAAAATATCGGAATTTGTTGTAGATTTTGTTAATGAAATGTGTAGGTCAATTCCTGAATGCCAGATTTTTGGCAATGAGACTTTTTTCTATTGTCATTTTGAGCAATCTTATTTGAGGTATTTTTACAGCAATTTTATTACGAACATGATACTGGCTCATTTTCATTCGTTTTCTGCTACAGTAATTGAAGGCTTGACGGATGTATATATATTTTGCTTTCTAGTCGAAATTCGGATTTCCTTTGTTTAGTAATGTCTAACGTGTGGTAGATTTCATCTTTGCGGAGGTGAGGCGAGTTTACGGCCAGTAAAAATTCTTGCCATAAAACTATTTACTCGTACTTCACAATCGTCTGCCGATTATAGCTATTAGAAATATGTCGTTGTTTATTCATAATTCGTAACGACCACACCAAAATCTTTTTTTTTAAGTTCTCGTATTTTTAATTTTTAAATATTGACGTGTTCTAATATTTAAAATATCACAATTTTATAATTTTAAATATTTTTACAATATATTCGAAGTTACAAACGACGAAATGTGAATTTAAACACCATTAGTTAAGTAGTACGTAGTGATATATTGCCATAATAAAAATCGAATAGTAATGTAAAAACTACTTACCGGCGAAAAATTCGGGCGCCATAGGCAAGGTCATTGATTTGCCTATTGACAATATTCAGCGTGCCCGATTTGTCCAAAGACATATTACGTTCAGTTGGTTGCGCATTAACCATCAGTGACGTCGTCGCACACATTTATTGATAACTACACACCGTTGCGGGAATTGAAGATAACGTTGCATTGAAAAAATAAGTAGGGATATTGACACTACTAAAATAACGGGTCCACTAAAGTTTCTAAAAAATATGGGAATTTATACAAATAATTCAAACTTCCACACATTATTCTCTCAAAATGAATGAATTTTTTGGTTGAAAATGAAAGTGCTACTTCCGAAATTCTTTGGATGAAAATGAAATCACGCTCTTCTCTCCGGGGTGCATTGATAAAAACAAAACTTTTTAATTATTTTTATTTCGTTTATTTCAATTCGGGCCATGGAAAGTTTCACTAAAATTGTAGCCGTTTTTAATGTGCAATTTGCGAAGAAGTCCAGTTCAGTTTCACTCAGTAGGGAGGATGAATAACGCATACAACTACAAGAAACGAGTATTCTAAGAACGTTTTCTTCCAACCCGTATTACCTACCCCCACGCGTTTGCATTTGTTAAATGCAGAATGAATCACAGCGACGAGTCTTGTTGACAAAATTTTATAACCAGAAATGCTTGGTCCCTTAGAAACTATTTTGTATCCAAAACCGAGCTGCAGATTTGGTATATTCTGTCGACAATATTCCCCCCCCCCCCACTGCTATCCCTTCTAGCGAAATGAGGCCTTAGTAAAACGCGCATGGATAATGCTTTCTAGCCGGAATATCTCAAAACACTAGACAACAGCCA
This sequence comes from Teleogryllus occipitalis, assembly GCA_011170035.1. Classification (NCBI taxonomy): domain Eukaryota; kingdom Metazoa; phylum Arthropoda; class Insecta; order Orthoptera; family Gryllidae; genus Teleogryllus; species Teleogryllus occipitalis. The sequence continues at coordinate 194,614 of BLKR01000927.1, forward strand.
TTTCGTAACAGGTAAATCAATGTTTCGTACTATTTTTAGTACACCTAAAATAAATATATGAAAATTGTCCTGTATATGCCAGTTCTTTTACATGCGACGCTACTTTCATAGAGCTATAAATACCTATGAATTGTTTTTGAAGCTACGTATTCCTAGCTCCATGATACAAACTGTGTATTGATAGTTCCCTAGTTGAAGAAAAGTCATGGACTCTCAAAGTATGTGGCGTTTCTTATGTAATGAAAGACTAAGACTGTGGATAAAAGGAATTGGGCAATGAAGTTCGGAATCCCTTTGATTTGACGAGTACCAAAAGATTATTCAACGATCTGCTATGAGATATAGTAAACTACTATGTTCAAAGAAATTCGCCGAGTACTGTACACAACTGGTGAGGAGAATATTGTCCATGCTTGAAAGGTTCAACAAGAAAATAATCTTGCACCACTGCACATTAAACTTTGAGCTGGATTGCCAAGTCTCTGCAGAAAGGTAGTAAAGTCCTCGTCTACGTAAAGGAAATTTTTTCCAGTATAACAAATTTCAATTTTCTCAATAACTTATTGCATTTTTTATGGCCGCAGATATAAAACCACCTTCGTGATTCAGATTTTGAAAAAAGAATGAACACTAATGGAACTGAATGGGATTAAGAAGTATGGAAATAAATTTTTTAGTACAGTAAATCTTGTATTAAGCGACCAGTGATTGTGAAAAAGTGGTATTTTAGAGGGGTGGTCGCTTAATAGGAGGAATATTTTTTTTTAATCCATTATTACTACTACTCATCGGAGGTTTAGGAAAGTGCCTGTTATGTCGTATGTTTATGAAAGGTTTTTTAGTGCATGAATACGAAATATGAAAGAAATTTTGGCTGAGTTTTATTTTGCCACTTCGGTGTACAGGGCTTTTGTAGAATTATTTACTATCTTTTAAAGATATTTAAATCTTGCGTTTGCGTTTAAAAATATTTATATCTCCTTCTTTTGGATAGAAATGCGTGTTTAAATCATTCTGTTTTAATACTCTAAATTGTCTGTCATTTACGTACCTCCATGTTCTTAAGTAGACTCGGCATGTCATTTGGTTATGGATGACTTTCTCTGCCTTCTGAGCTCAAGACGTTTTTATCGCAATTCTTTGCGCAATGAAAAACTTCAAGCGATGGGTTTTGGGTGAGCGCCGGGCTCAGATTCCGGACTCGACCCAATATTTGCGTGACACTGGCCAAGTCGATAAACCCAACTTCCGACATATATTGTACCGCGCCAGATGTTCTTCCGGGAAGGTAAGGAAAGCTTCGTTTATTCAAAGAATACAACATTTGGTCACTTGCATATCTGCCGTCTTATTTAAACAAATGAAAAAATGGGGCCAGCAGCCGTGATATCAGTGGCCACAGTTTGCTGCTTGATGCCCGGATCCGCTCGCCATCCCATATCCTCGAGAATGAGGCTGAGGCACAGGACATGTCGCGCCAATGCTTTTTATAACTTCTCCAACTCACTAGAAAGTTCATCCACCCTTGAACGTTAAATCACGATCGATCTTCTGTGCATGCGCAGTTCAAGTTTCGCATTACTTTACTGCACCTGCTCATGCGCAGAACATCGATAGCGCTGTCCGCTATAGCATGCACAAACTCTCTTTTAATGACTGAAAATTCGGTGTTTTATCTATTGGGTCTCTTGCAGTGAGTAAATGAATAAAATTACCATTAAGGGAGTGATCTCCTAATAAATATATAATTTGCTTGGGTTTGTGTGTGTTCCGAGAAAAATTGATGTTGAAAGAGGTGATCGTTTGATAGGGATAGTCTTTCAGAGGGAACGCCCCCCTCTGAAAGACTATCCCTATCAAACGATCTCCCCTCTCCAAGGGACACCCCTCCCCCCATGGTTGACCAATGACGGTCGCCGATTGGTTATTTTGTCCTTTGCCTCTCAGACGGCTCTACACAACCAACTTTCGGCTCTTTTTATGTTTTTTATGTTAATCCGCTTCAAAAGTCTCCCTCATTCTGTTGCCACCTTCCCCACGCATCCACCTGCCCCCCCCTTTTCCGCTACAGCTCGGTTCTTCCTCCGCCAATCCCATACCATCTGCCGGCTTCCTATTGGCCGATACCTTGACCAATCCTGGTCACCCCCTTGTCTTCCATATAAGGCGGTGACGCGAGCCATTTGACAGCAGTACGATCTGAGGAAGGCCACAAAATGTTGGCCGAAAAGTCAGCTACGAGAAAATCGACGCGGCTTGTCCCGGACAGCCAAGAGACAGTCTTTCAGAGGTTTCACTGTATATCTTATGATTTCATGGGTAGTGAAAAATCCCAATAACGAGGAATTAGTTCGTTAGCTGATAAAGCTTACCAAGCTCCTGCCTGCTAAATGTTGAAGTTATCCTACCAAATGAAGTATCGTGCATTCTCATGTGCACTTTTGTACTGGTATTTTGGGGTAATGTGTGATAATCAAGGAGAGACTTTTCACCACGAAATTGCCGAAATGAACTAAGATACCAAGGCATAGGTATTTCCATGATGACTTTTGCGAGTTGCTTTGCGGGAAAACTTAGTTCAAAATAAAAGATAATAAGTCGTTTATTATTGTTGAGAAATTTGCAGCTGTTGCATAAAATGGTGAATGTGTTCATAAACTGGTAAAACTACAAAATATGAACTTTTGTCTTCTCTGAAGTAGATTAACCCAATCGCTTTACCTTATATGTTGTACAGTGTAATCCATTTTCCTAAAAATTATTTGATAAATTTTTTCTCCTTGTAAAAGTTTAGTAAACGTTCATTTCAGTGGTTATAACTGAAGAGACGGTTTCCTAAGTTTATATCAAGTTTTTTTATAGTGCTCTTTATTTGTTACATTTTTTTTCCTTTTTTTCGAAATAGAAAAGGTTTTGGTGGATTTTGAATTAGTATGTTGGGGCTGCGATTTCTGCGCTGTTGCCTCTTGGTGATATGTTTAAATTTGTGTGGTGTGATTACCCATCACATTAGAGTCTAGAGCTTTGTAGTATTTCGTTGCCTATGGAACCGGATCGGCTTGGACTGTTAGTCGTGTTCTGTCAGATGTGAATAATGTAAAGTGGAGAGAAACTGAGGGATTGTTACAAAAAAATATACTGTGTATTGTGAAACTTTTGTTATTGATTTGAGTTGATGTTAAAGAGAAGATAAGGAGAATTTTAATGTGCGGTCTTTCTCTGGACTACCTTCATTAACGAATGGAAGCCGTCGTAGGCTGACAATTAAGTAATTCTTCGTGAAATCGACCGAAAACATGACCCCGACCGATTGGTCTAAATATTTTTTGACTTGTTCAATGTGACGTAATAAAACTTGGAGTACATGTACAGGTTACGTAGTACATGGTACGTAGTACATGCTAGTAGATGCATAGTACATGCTTCGTAGTACATACGTAGTACATGTTTTGACTTTTGACCTTGCTTTTATTTATACCCAAAATAACATTTCTGAGCATTTCTGACGAACTTTAGAAAAAATTGAAATCTCAAGTGAAAATCCATTCTATCATACAAAAAATGTTTCTCCTAATAGTAAAAAAAGAAAAGGGTTTTTTGCAATGAGCCTCACATCATTTTCATTTTATACAATAACAAACGTGCACTAAATATAAAGCTTCCAGCTTGTTTTACATTACATTGAAGAAGTTGAAAAAAAAAAAGTTAGAACAATCGGAAGGGGTCATGCTTCTTCGGCCGATTTCATGTAGAATTACCCTTATGCATTTTTTTGTTTACAAATATATCAATTCTTTCGTCTGAAAATAAACACCAGACGTAATGATATTGCTCACATCCGATGATGCAATCGATAGACAAATTACCTGGAAAAACTGGAAATTACCTGGCGTTTACTTGGTACTCAAGAAAACTGACTCTATTAGGTGTTACACTTCCACGTGCCCGTCAGGCTGCAAATAAAGGAAATATTAAGCGCATCTTAACCAGTGCGATTGTCTACATTGCTTCAACAGTTGGTATTATTCAGGGCGAGGCCAGAAGCTGTGTAGCGAATTATGCAGTTGAATGAGATTACCATTCGCAAGTTGGAAGCATTCCGGTTACATAATAAAGTAGAGTGACCTCTATTTAAAACTAGTGTTGTGCGCGTCTTTTTTGGTTTTCTGTTGCTTCTCATTATGCATTAGAGTTCTTCAGCTGAGAATTGCATAGAAACAGGAGGACCCAAATTTTGTGAACTAGTGAAAATGCGTTTATAAAAGTCCTATGAAATGTTTACTTTCTCGTACATTCTATGTAGAGAAAGTTAGGAAATGCTGCAAGGAAGTAAAGATAATTCTGAAGGAGAAGTTGTGGGTTTTGGGTATCAAAAAACTGTTTTTCTCTAACCTCCGCACTTTGATCAATCTGTGAACCATAGCGACTGAACCGTACACAGGATTTTAACCGTAACCGGGAAATTCACTATCGATGTGCACGATGTCGCTCCTCCCCATTCGACTTAATTTGGATTTCTTTGGGAGAGTCTGTAGGGTATTTTCAAACTTTTCTGGAAAGGCCCCAACTTTGTTGTTCATTTTTGTGCTCGAGTAGAGGACAGTACTTTATAAAAATTACACAGGTGAGATATTTTAATTGAAATCGGAAGTTTCGATAATTACCAAAGGTCAGATTTTTTTGACCCCTCCCTCCACATAGAATGTTTCAAGAAATCTGTTCCTCAAAATTAATCTTTAAATGTCATGAACATTTTTTTGAAAGTTAATTTCAATGTATTTTTGAGCAAACTCTGGAAATGTTTAAATGTGTACTATATAGAACATTCACATTTACATAAGTATAACATTTTCTCGAAGCCTAATGATTTGCCTTTTAAACTTTGTGTTCAAATGAAACAAAATTCGCTTGATAATATTGCATAGCGCTGATTGTCATTAAAATGTTGGCAAGTTAAAAAATTATACAAATATTATTTCCTTTTTCGTAACATCATGCAAAGACAGATGGATTTTTTCTGTATTTCTATTTCTCATTTTTTGATATTTTAAATAATTTCATAAAATGTTCTTTGAAATATTAGTTGCTTTGGAGTAATGAAGGTAAATCTTGAAAATTTTGGTTAGGTTTTATAATAAGTATGTATAATCTTAGATTTCTCAATATGACATCCAATTACTGAGTGGCCAACGCGCCAGACTCCGTTCCCTGAATTGATGTTCAATTTCTTGTCGAAGTTCTTTGTTCTTTACAGTTTCTCTAATTAGTAGAATGCTCTAAATTCATTGATATAAAAAGATTTTTTAAATTTTCAATATTTTGATAACCTCTCGCTTTTTGAGATGGCTGAAATGTTAACCTGGAACTTATATATCCTACCGAGAAAGTATTTTTGCTTGTCATCGAAGATTAAGGCCATTATATTGGATATATCAGTAACAGAAATTGGTTGTGCACTAATTCAGTTCGAGGAGACATTTATGCAGACCTTTCTAAACTAGAACTCCTTGGTTCAGTAACAATGCATTGATAGAAGGTTGGAATGGAGCAGAAGTAGTCATAAAGAACATATAATAGGTGTACCAATATATCACGGACAATCCGTCAATTAGTAACAATTAATGACTTCTATTAGCAGCTTAAGAGCTCATTGAAGAATCTCTGAATCGATTATCATTTCACCAATATCAGGAATGGTTTGCGCGGTAAGGAAATATTGATTTGCGTTGAGAGCGCAGGAACTGTTTTATGGTATGTCCTTTATGCGATAGATATTCAGTTCTATGCAGTCATTAAATTGAAATCGCTCGTCATGTCATAGTGCGTACATTACGTGCTTTTTCAAAGGGCTTTGAGCACTGAAAGTTTCTTTGAGGAGCTACATATGTACGAAATTTTTTTTTTCATGAAAGGTCTTATATTTGAAAGTATTGTAACGCTTCGAATAAGTTATATACGTATTTTAAGTATGGTTTTAAGTTTCGATGAAATACCGAATTCAAAGAGAAGTTAATAGCAATCGCCTTTTACTTATATTCTAAGACGCCTATAGCTGATGAAAGTTGTCTGAAGTAAGCGCTGATGAAAATGGTCAGGTGAAAGTTTTCGAATTATCCCACCCTCAACCCGATATCATTACTTTTCAGTTTGTGTGTGTTGTCTTCTAGTGTGTATAGCTGAAGAACGAGGCTCTGCTACGATATACTGGCTTCTTCCACTCTCCGTTTTGGGGAATAGATGACCTATTCCCTTACAGAATCATTCCGTATCCGCAACGGATCTGTTCGTTCACGCGTTCGACTGTTCAACGGGCTCAGTGTGTGTTGCAAAGCGGGTGAGTCAATGGCTAGGATCATTAGTCCCGTAAGTGTGGTGCTTTTTTCCCCTCGAGAGGTGGCGATGATCTTCCTCCGCTGGATGGCAAGATCCGGCGCCGACCTACAGTCGATTAGTGGGGTTTTCCTCATCCAGATATCTTCTGCCAGCGGTAACAAGATCCAAGCTCCCGACCGGTCTCCCGGCATGTGTAGTAGTATGATAGATGTTGATGTGTGTAAGGGGTGAATATTAGGCAAAGAAAAGGAAAGAAAGATCGCGCGTGGTCCGTAGCCCGTATTTTAGGGTACTGCTCCGTGGTATTGACCGGAGAAACCACGGAAAACTACCGATCTGAGCAGCCGGCCGCTAGAATTCTCCTCCAGACAGCGACAGAACTCTACCTGGGTCTCCAGCTAGTGTCGGAAATCCTGCCACTGTCAGGACTCGAACCTAGAACCTCCCGGCCAGAGGCGCTGCAGTGGCCAATGGAGCGCTCTGAGCCGCCTGTCGGTAGAGGAGTTTGAAGCAAAGCCCCTTCCGCCCAATTGGTCGTGGTGCTCCTTTGTAACCGTTTCTCTCCGGGTGGGCTGGGCACGCGGTGGCCGCGGCCCGCGTGCCGTTGACCTTCGCGGCGGGTGACACCCGGCCGGCGCCCGCGTCGGGTTTCGAAGCGGCGCCGCGCCGCCAAACCGGCTCCGTGCGATGGCGAGCGGCGCTGCGAGGCGGATGCGATGGCCGGGCGTCGCGGCGGCGGCGCCGCCTGCCTCAATCCCCCGTTCCCTGCTTGTTTTTCAGCGAGCGCTCACTGAGAGCGCGTCAGGCCCGATTTGCATGCTTCCTTTGACGATTTTGGAGTTGGCGAACGCCCGCATGCACACAGCGGCGTCTGCGCATGTGCTGTTCAATAAAACTCTTTCGACAGAAGGAAGCGTGTAAATCATGTCTTAAAATAGTTAAGGCTGTGCGGTTTTGTTTTGATGCGTCAGTGGGGATTCAGGAAGCGTGGAGTTTCTCGTGTAGAATTATTGTAGTACATAAAACATAATGTCTCGGGTTTGTTGTAGAGGTTTGATTTTATAGAATGTGATACGAAGAGAATTGAGGTTCTCACGAAGAAGTGTCTATTGTATGCAAGAGCTCGTGAGCTCGCGAGCTCGCTCAATCGCCACCGCTTTTCAAGGGTAGGAAATAGTTTACAGAAGCATTTTGCTCCGCTTTATTTTCTATTTCGTTTTAGGAGCGTAGATTTTTCTCAGAAAGAAATAAAACATATATATATATATATATATATATATATATATATATATATTCCATGGTATGTGGAGATTTGTAAGGAAGAAAAGTTAAAGTGAATTCAAACTATTAAAAATAGGGCTTCTCTTAGGTGTGCGACTTTAGATTTAAGTGGAAGTATACGGAGGACGGGAATAACTTCAGATTTCACGAGTTCATTAAGCCGTTCATCAATTACAAGCCCTTGCCTCTGGATTAAGTGGTATATTATGTTAGTTTTGAACTTCGGAACACTCGCTGGGTTGACTATCGCAGCTTGTTTGAAACCTTCCTCCTCGCTGTCGATGTGCTATTTATATTTAAGCTCTGTCGTATAGCAGGATTTAGCATCGTAATTTCTCTGTAGAAATGACTATAAGAAGGGACAGGTTTGACAACTGCTTGGCCACTGCTGGCAACATAACTGCAGGTTATGTCCACGCACTCACTTTGTGCGTTCGTTTATAGACAGCTCATTTGCAAATGGCTTCTTGAATATGTTACAATGTTGTCGCCTTGCATGACGTTCATTGGTTTCGCGACCTGTGAAAGTGGTCCCTTCTTTCATTAACTTTTCTATATCGCATCGCATCACGTTGCCCCCCGTATCTATTGTATCTGCGCGCATCGCATCGCATGGCATCGCATCGGCGGGGTTCCGGCCGGGCAGCTGAGCCGCATCGACCTCGACCTGCATATCGGAAGGTGTTCCGCCGTGGGGAGTGGAAGGGCGAAACGAAACGTACCGCGAGGCGCCGCGCGAGGCAGGGCGGCGCTCGAGCGCGGCTGCGCAGCGGGGCCCGCGGCGCGGCGCGGCGCGGCGCGGCGCGGCGCGGCGCGGCGCGGCGCGGCGCGGCGTGACGCGCCGCTGACGTCAAAGCAGCTCGCCCGCCCGCGCGCCCGCCCGCCAGCCCGCCAGCGAACGCGTCGCGAGCAGCTGCCGTCTCCTTCCAGGCAGTCGCGCCGCATCGCCGCGCTTTTCTCCGCTGTCGCTCCGTTCGCCCCCCGCGGCTCGAGGTGCGCCCGTCACCCTGCGTAGGCCCGCTTTCGGTGGGTCACAGTGTAGATGCCGGCATTTTTCGTGGTTTTTCATTTCTTTCTGCCGTTTACTAGCCGCTTTCCGTTGAACTATGAGCGATAGATAACACAATGGTCGCGTTGTGCAGCCAGATTTCTTGAGAGCTTTAATGTGGACTTCTCGGTATACGCGTGTTAATATTAGATGCAACTGTGTGTGTAGATGAAAGCAGGAGAATGTGAGGCAGGGAAAAGAGACAACACCAAGGAAACATTCCAGAAACCGCTTTTACCCTGAATTCCCCATGGAGCGACCGGAAGTTGCCTCGGGTATCTGGGGGAGCAAAGGTAGTGCGCTGTACGCCGCCCTACGTGTTGGGCCTCTGATGGAGATTTGTGTATTTGTTTCACTTGCTCTGTTTGTCCTGAACACATTTCACTTACACTACCCCGATATCGTATTTTTTTCTACTACAGCCTCTCGAAACGTGCAATCTTACCGTCACCGGTCTGCCAAGCCTAGTTTTTTAGTGCACTGGTTCTTTAACTGCCGTTCTACAGGAAGGATGATGGATTTCTGAAAAACGGAAAACTGTGATATCAAAGAGCAAACGAATGTGCAGTGCAACGAATAGACTGTTCGCTTCAAAACGCATGGTTTTCCCACGAGTTGACTCTAGCGGACAGCCCGTTGAGACCTGCTGAGTTACTTTATTTTCATTGTCGGAATTGTAATGCCATTCCTCCACGTTTTTTCGTTTTGTGTTGAATGTTAACTCTGTAGATAATTTTATGCTATTAAATTATTTACCTGTAAGGTTTCTTTTAAATATCTGCCTAATGTAATAGTGATACAATACATGTACGAGAAGGTTTTATTAGAGATACTTATTAGTTTATTTTACATTATTGCAGTATACATTAAATAACCTAATAACTTAAAACCTTAAACAAAACGAAAACAGGTGGAGTATTTTCCATTAGAACATATCCTTGCCTCTTAACAAGTGATTATGAATATCGGAATTTTAATAAAATGAATATGCAATGTACTAAAATCTTAGTTGTTTACTAGATAACATCCCGCAAACGTTTTATTTTCGCATAAAACAACAATTCGTCGCGTCATTTCTACCGAGCTCTGTGCTTAACTTCTCTGCTATAAAGTGCTCGAATGGATTTGGAGGGGAAATGAGGGCGGCGTCGGGGGAAGTTGCCCGTTCTCGTAGGAGCGCCGTGCTTCCCTGGCGGACAAGTGGCTCGTGCGAGCGCAATTGGACCCCCCCCCTCCCCCACGCTAACTTTGAAAGAGAGAATAGGAATTTCAGACGGGGTAAATGCAGGACAATCCGATTCAGGTGACCAGCGAGCATCCTGTCCCTCCGCCTCGCTGCCTTTACTCCGTTCCATTGCCGCGCCGGAGCAACACGTCCTCGTGCTCGCCCCCGCCCCCGTGCGCCGCCCGGCCCGGCTCGCCTCGCCTCGCCTCGGCGTCTGGAGAGCGCGTCCGCGTCGTTGAGTCAGCGCGCGCCGCGCCTTGCGCGGGGGCGTTGTTTAACTCGCAGACGCCTCGCCCCTTCTCCCTCTTCGCCTGCACGTCCTCTTCCTTCTGGCTGCGGCACACTCCACGCCCCGCGAGTTTCTCTGACTCATGGCTGGGATGAACAAACGCACGGGACGTTAGGCTACCCTTTCAGCACACCAATTGAACTTTTCTGCGGGCAACTAATTATCCCGGTCATTCGTACGTCTTCCACTGGATGAATTGATGACTCGTATGAGGGGAAAACGATATGCAGCTTTCAATAACTTACCTTTATTTGAAATAGTCTCATCTACAAATTATATATGTGAGCAATAGTTTTTAAGCAAGGACATCTTACTAAATTTCTTACACGCTTTATTATTAAAATGGAAGGAAAGAAAATCGTAATTTACGTTTTTATTGGTGTATCCGGGCGCGACAACAGCTACGATAGTTCCTTAAGTATAGTGCATGTTTTTTATCGCGGGAGATGAATGTGATCTTCCTTCGCTGGTTGGAGAGATCCTTCGCCAACGTAGTTGCGCAATGTACTGCTTCGGCATTCGCTTGGTGTTCGGAGAAACCACGGAAATTCGTCGATTCAGAACAGCCGGCCGCAAAAATTCTCCTTCAGACAAGTGCTGAATTCGTCCCATCGAGACAAACTCTACACCTTCCGGTCAGAGGCAGTGGGGTTACATCAATTACTGCATTCAGCCACCTAAACCGGTTTACATTTCCGGAAATGTTTGGTCATTCATTAGTTTTGATTTTTTTCGTAAAAAAATGCAGGGCCTGTCGTGTAGAAGAGAAGTATTATCTGCGCGCATTTCTTGCGCTCCAAAATCTTTCCCCCATTCCAACAAAAGTATTATAAATGATAGTACCATCAAAGCGAGGTGAGAAACGTAAGACGAAATTTTTGCTCCCGAAGAGAGAATATCCCGCTCCTGTTATAGAAAACGTATTTGCATTGCTAGACAAACTACAGAGTGGATTTTATACTATTATTAAGAAAAGAAGCAACAAATACCCCAGCTCTACTCCTTTAACTAAAAGGACTACTGGAAAAATCTATACATAAGAAAAATCTATACCAATAAAACTTTAAACTTTCACGAAAATACCTTACTTTATTCACGAAATTTCAGAATTATTTGGCAGAACAGGAAAGTTAATTTATGAAGTTAAAATGATCCATACAGAAGCAAATGATCTAGAGTTCACGTCAGAAATTTATTTCGTTTTTGGTAATGTTCCCTTGGTTCTAGTTTCCAATTTTATAGAGCTTTCGACATTTTCTGAAACACTAGATGAAGTACCCTAATATTATCCTTTTTTCCCGGGAAAAGTTTTTGTTTGAAAAGGAGAGGATATAAATCTAAGTCGTTTTGGGGGCGGTGGACATATTCCACTCCATATACTATATTTAAGGAATAATATTGGGAGATTCAAATGTAACTCCATGTGAATTTATCCCCTTAGTTTTGGTTTAGGCACACTGTACATCAGCCTCTCCATCAGGGGAGTGGGTATTCGTGACGATGATACCATGTGTCTTTTCATTTGAATTCTGTATGGAATCGCAATGGTTATTTTTCTCGTGCGTCAGAGTTCTTAGCTGCCAGGATGTTCGCATCTCTCTGAATAATGAAACGAGGACTTCCCCTTGCTTCATCGCTTCCAGAGAGAAATCGATACCTCCTTAATATCGATCTTTCATTCATTTGCACCATTAAAGACAAATTGCCAATTATTAGTTGATATTATTTTAAAATGTCTTACGACGGTGTTCGTTGTGAATAGTCTCACTTGAGAAAGCGTTTCATCTAAAGGGGAGAACAAAATGGAGATCACTACACTTGAAAAGGTTTGAAACAGCTCTGTCGCCTCTTCTCGGGTCTTCCCTCCTTTTAGAAGCGAACTGTGCTCTCTCCGAAAAATAAATTCGAGAATTCTGGGGCAGTCGTTGAGAAAATTTCGGAAAGAGTCATTGAAATATAATGTAAAGTACACCCCAAATCTACATTAATGTAGGTAACGTATATTTAAAGTTAATGTTGAAATGTAGTGTAATGTAGTGAAATGTAGTCAATGTAATGAACTGTTGCAATTTACTGTGCAAATTTGAATAATATGGATTTGTAGCAGAAACTTCATTTGCTGCAGCTATTCACTTTTAATAAGACGAATAGTTTTGTTCTGCAATGCAGTGTCTCGTCTTCCAAAACTTCTATGTCACTCGAATTGCCCTTCTCATTCCTTCAGAGGTACTGGAAAAGCGCTATATAGAGCAGGCACTATGGCCTGAGCCTCGCCATTAATAGACATTTTATTACATATTTTATTTGAAAAGAAGCGTCTTTAGGTACTGACATTTCCAATTGTGATACACCAAAATTCGTGTAAATTGTTAATTGGGTGTCCTGGGTCGGAAAAGACAGGGATCCATAACCTACGATGTGTCCTGGCGTGCGTGTGTGTGTGTGTGTGTGTGGGGGGAGGGGTCTGTAGCACCTGAGCCGGCGCTGGGTTTGGTAGCGGTCCCAGAGCGTCCGCCGGCGTGCGTGCTGGGAGCCCCGCCCGCGGCCTGGGCCGGAAACAGGTGGCGCGCTCACGCTTCCGGGCCACCCTCGATCGTATCGTATCGCCCTGCCCACCGCACACCCCTCGGCTAAAAACTGAGCCGATGGTTCTCATGGCAGCTCTGGAATCACGAGGGGGCGTGAACGGGAAGCAGTTCTGCTTATTGGGTGAACTAACGTGCGTTGTGAGATTTTACCAAAGTCACCGGAACTGCAGCTGTGTTAAGAACTTGGACTTCGAGGGAGTTAAAATATTATTATTATTATTATTATTATTATTATTATTATTATTATTATTATTGAGATCGAAATTGTATTTTAAAATGTTTTGTTATAGGAAATCTGCTACACAGAAATGACAGCTAAAAAGGAAGAAATAAGGGCTGTCAGAGTTACAGAATTCAATTTGTCTACAGAAAGAAAAATGTTCAAAGATGCATGAAATACTATAGCCTAACCTATAATGCTGAATATGATTGCTGACTAACTTTAGTTTAACCAGAACACTTTTGGGTCGAACGTAAGATAGATCAACAGTAGACTAACGCATAAGCACTAGTGGCTAGGCGATAAGTGTTAAATATGAATGCTACCTCAGCCTGGTGTATGCTTTAAGAACGCGTCGTTCCTTGGCAGGCTCGAAGATGTTGGCAGCCCTTTATGGGACGTTCATCATTTCAACTGTGATGAAGGCCATACAGTGTTGACCGGAATGGTGACGAGTGCCAAGGACAAGGCGGTTCCCAAATAGCCCGAACAGTCTATTCTCTCGCGGGACACTTGACAAAAGTGCCACGCTAAGGTGAACTGAAGCATCTTAAAATGAGTAATTCGAAGGAAAAAGCAAATCTCTTACTCACTGCTCAAAGAGTTTTGCGACTTCATTAGAAATGTTTTTATTTTTTTTACAATTTGATGTACTTTCTCTCTTCCAAAAATGAGTGTAGAAAAATTAAGCGTAACTGAAACAGCTTTTACTTTTTCGGCGTGTGTAGAAGTGATCCTAACGTATAGCCAGTCTTCAAGAACATGACGTCGTAGTATCGCTCGATTCTTTTCTGCTTCAGTGGAGCACGCGGGTGCAATGCAGGAATGCCCCGGTCGCGTCCCCGTCCCGTCGCCCGTCAATGGGGCCCGCCTCCACCACTTAACGAGTAGTATTTCGGGAGCGGCGCGCCGCGCCGCGTGCCTCCTCCGCTCGCCCGGCCCACTCCCACGCGCGCCCCAACGACCTTCCGCGACCCGCCCCCGCCCCGCGACCTAGCCCGCGCTTCCGGGAGCGCTTCACTTGGCACTTCTTTCCACTTTTCCTGCACTTTTCCCGTTCTTCGCTCCCTAGGAAACGTTCCCGATTCGACGAGGATATCCTGCGTAAGGAATGTTGTCTGTACTATAGCACGTCGTACGGCCGGGAGGAAGTATAACGAAAACATTTTCATATTTAAGAGCTCTGAGACGTGCGTTTTCAATAAATCTATAATTCTGCTCACTTGCATTAAAAGGTTACCACTTTGTGATTCAAAATTGCGGAGCTTCATATCAGTCGAATGCTAAATTCCCTGAAATCATTAAATTGTATGACTCGGTTTCATAGTCTTGCCAGTGAAGTGAATGGTGATAATCTGTTTCAGGTTCAAATCACTAACCAAGCGAGAGCTATTACATGCTTAGGCACTAACTCATATCTATTTCGTAACAGGCCAAAGAGAATAGGAAAGTGTTAAACGTACAGATTAGATTGTCATCCATGAGGGGACTTCAGAAACTCCAGCGCGCTTTTCTTGGCCCGGGTGAGGTATTCTGTAGTTAGCCTGGCCTTGCTCTGGTTGCGACTGCCGTGTCATGCGGAGAGAGCAGGAGAGCCGTTTAGAATGCCTTTCCAGCGAGCAGAACGAGGACGGATGACTAGCGAAACTATTTACCCATGAGCACTTCGTCTTACGCTAGATTAGCAATTCCATGGGAAATTTAACGAAACTCGTCTCTCGGCGTTAATTTTCACTTTTCTATTATAGCCATAAGATATCTGCGCATCATTAAAATAATGTGCTTTGTTCAAGAATAGTTTAACATGTCTCCACAATTTGATAGTGCATTCACTGCTCTTAAAGTAGCCTCTGCTACAACCCGAACTTCACATTCTATGGCTATTGCGTTTTATTGCCTTGTCGTATGTTGTAACATTTCAGAAAAGCATCGTTTAACTAATATGCATGCAAGCAATTAGCTTGTAAGTATCGAAGATAGTCATTTTTATGTATGAAAGCTTTATGCAGTCACAATTTTTCATTCAGCTTTTCAAGGTAACCTCCGGGTGAGTAATGTAGTAGTAATTGATTACCAGTTTCTTGTGCTTGTAGCTAACCAAATTATGTTGAAAGTATCTATTGTATAGCAAACTGAAAAACTGTGATCGAAACTACTTTTCGAGAAATGTTTTCTGAATTATAAATTTTTTTAGCAAAATTTACAAAGTGAAAGAAAATGAAGTGTAATCATTCAATATGACATGAAGTTGTGCCGATTTAGTGTTTTCCATTATATGGAGAGTGTAGTTACTGTTTAGTTCAGAGTCCTATGTTTAGTGGTTCTTCAGACGTGGACTCCATTCCACTCCAATTAGCGTTAATTTTGAAATTAGTTTTCTCTAGGATTAATTACTCTCTGTCGATTAATATTCGCGGAGTGTGTCTGCTCAGTACTAGGGATGGAAACACAAGGTTGCGTGGGCACATTTCATCAGCTTGCGAGAGTGACAAGGGCGGCTCCTGAAAAAGAGTGGATGCATTTTATAAAAAAATTGATTAAACTTCATTAATGTTGGTTTCATCAATTTTAGATATTTTAAATTATGAACATACAAAACAATGTTTGCACAAACCATAGAAATAAAAAAAAAAACTTGCTTAGTTTGACAAACTTCAAGGTTTTATTAATAACTAGTTTAATGTTCGTTCCTAAGCTGCAAACAGTAATTTATGTAAAATGTGTTAGTTAATATTGTAATTAGGTTTCAGAAACAACATATTGAACATCAACGCACCGAAATTTAGGACCATGGGGAGTCTGCCGCCACCACGATCCGGAGCCGATATAGCATTCCAAAATGAAGATTTTACTGATTTTCTGTAGCTCTGAAAGACATGCATTATCTCCGTTGAATACGTAATAAATAACTGCAAATCTACAAATGAAGATAGTTTAATGGAGCTGTAATGAAAATGTTCATAAGAAAACAGTTGGCTGGAAACTACACATACAGCCCCTCCCTTCGGAAAAACCCTACCTATTGCAGCTATTGCGGCAGATTCCCCGTGATCCTAAACTTGGGTGCGTTGATGTTCAGTATGTCATTTCTGCAATCTAATTGCTATATTAATGAACACATTTTGCATAACTTAGTGTTTTGAGCTTAGGGACGTAATTTTTGAAATTGTAATTCTGTTTGTGTATAATACGGGTACCCGTCCTCGCCAGGGAACGGGCGGGCCGGTTGACGAGCGGGCGAGCGGGCGAGTGCGGCGCTCGCCCATGAACGCGTGTTGTCCGGAAGGACGCGGCTATCTGCCACCCGCCACTGCGGCCGGAAGCGGCGCCGCCACACGCCGCTGGTCGCCGCCGCCCCGGCCCCTCCCCCTCCATTCCCGCCTGGCCACGCGCCGCTGCCGGCGGACCCGCCCTCCGGCCCCTTCCCCTCCCCCGCCCCCGCCCCCGCCCGCGCTACGAAGCGCCACTGCCGCGCCGCGCCGTCGCCTCTTGAAGACGCGTCGATGCGCAGGGCTGGCGAGGCACCCGCGAGCGGGCATCTCCCGTTGGAAATGGGTTGCTGCTTCTACTGGACGGATTGTTCGAGCAGTGCGGGAAGAAACTGGCAGCTCCTATTTACTACCGGCGCAAGCCAAGCTGCATCTCCGGCTGGCTCGTGGCAGGGATACATTCGATGGAAGCTGGAAGCCGAGATGCACCGATGGAAATATATTAAACATACAGCGCATCACATTAACTTGGATGATGCATTTTCAGGCACGCTTGTGAAGTTTGTTGTGAAGACATTTTTATTGAATCTTCCACATAGTTTTTTGTTAACCTTCCTAAGAAATGACGGCGATGTTGCGTTCCAGTAGTTGGGAACGTACGTGCTCATTGGGCATAGTTTCCAATAACTTCAGTTTTGTGGAGGTTCTTCAACTTATTTTATTATGTTCTTTATTCGCATTTCGAAAAAAGAGATACTTTTTTTGGAGAGGATACATTTAGTATCTAAAAATAGGGACAGTTACGTCATTTATTCAGTTTTGTCACAAAACTGCATGGAACAGTGATTAAGATTGGGTATCTACCCAGACATTTCAAAAAATTCCAATAATGTATAACTCCAAATAAGGCAAGTGGAAAATTTGGTTATCGCTTCACGGTTGTTCTCGTAAAGATTCAATCCAAGAAAAGCCGCGAAAGAAACAGCCCACATGCAAAATACACCAAAAATGAATGCTGACCAGTGCTGGTGTTGTTTCGAATGATGGCTATGGATTAATAAAAAGTAAGGTGCATTGTGATATACTAGGAAGGGTTCTGGGTAGAAAGGACTTCCCCAATTTTCTTCATCGGTGTTTAGAACCAAATTGTCTGCGATTTCGAATTAGAATTTCTTTTCTCGAATTTTTAGAATTGTCACGTAGCCAGGGCGCAGCGTTGTGGTTGGTTTGGAGCGAGGCTTCCTTTTGGGAGGAGAGACGGCCTTGAGTTTTGTTAGCTTGAGGTTGAGAGAGCAAATGGAAGCTCCCTGCGTTGGATGCTAGTGAAAAAGGAAAACCCGGTTGGTGGTAACGAGGGCGTTTCGCTGTGAAAACACATTGTCCAGCGAAAGCAGAAAATCGACTTAATGCGTCCTGAGAGCTATTATGAAACGAATGGTAACACCCACATGCAAGCGGTATGACGCCGAGGCTTTGTTGACAAAAAAACACGAACGCTGTGTAAAGGTTTCTGGATTACAGGAGCACACTACATTTCTTGCGCCTGCTCTACATGCTAAAATGTTGATTATTGTTAGGTAACGTGACTAGATGACTCATTATATCCTTGCTTTCCTGCTCGTTTCCTAATTATAAAAGTTCTTTTTTGTTTTTATTTACACTTATTTTAATGCCAATTATCACTAAACATTACATTTGTTTTTGCACTTGGGTAATTTTTTTTCAATTACATGTATTTGATATTCTTCGTAACACAACCTCGCTATTGTGAGGTGGCATTACTATTTGCTGATTTGTATAGGGTACACGTTCAGGAAAGTTGATGAGCATGGAGATGCCAAAGCTCTGGGATCCTGTTTTAGCTGCACTAGCTACACTTTATCCTCCGCGGGGAGAAAATAACACCACTTCTCGATTATGCTAAAATGATGCAAGCTGATCTACCTTGGAGTTTCAGTTCATACAGCTTTAATGTTTTTATTTCTGTAGCGAAAATGAAATTTTAGTTTTGTTAAGGGAAACTTGTTAAAGTAAATATGCTGTCTGCGAACACACGAAGAATGCTCTGCAACTAGAAACGTGTGTACGAGTATCTGGAACCGCAATAGAGTTTTGAATTGTGAAAATCGTCCTGGCAGTTATGTGTACGTTCTTCCGTCGATTGCCAAGACTGCCATTTATGCATTGCTCTTGCCTCTTGCATGCAAGTTGTCGCTTTCTCCGCAGTGAATACCCGAAAAGGGATGTTTCCATGGTGCAAGGAAGCCTGCTCTGCTTATTGTTTGCGGGCGATTGTGAAAATGGATGAAGCCATTGTTTCCACGAAGTCCCTCGTCGCAGAAGCCTCTCAGCGTTAGCAAGCCAGAGTGTACAGAAAAACGTGCAGGACTCTACGGACGCAAAAGTTTTATAGAATGGTATTCGGTTCGGAAAAGCTTTCTTTATTGCAGATGTTTAATTCGTATACATTAACAAATTGTGAATAAGGGCACTTGGTTTCCTTTCAATGTTGCCCAGAAAAAAAATCGCGTTAAAGATTTGTAATATAAGAGTGCGTTCGTCATTGCTTTTAAAAACAAGTATCAAATTGTACTTTCTTTAAATATTTCTGTGGTTCAAAATGTAACTGTCAACTAGTGGCATTGGCAAATGGCAAGGGTTAGTTTTCGTGTTTTGAAGTACTAGAATCTTCTTTCTGGCATGATTCAGAACAAGAAGCAATATTCGTGCACATTTCCGATACCTCTGTTGTTCGTTCAACTTCCGTCTATCAATGGATTCCTTCTTCAATCGATGTTGCGTACTCCATTTTGTGAATTGTCTAAATAGTGCTGGCATTGCGTATAATAGACTTGGGAACCGAGCATGCACACAGATTTAACAATCTTCAGCTCGTTTTCTCCGCGGTAATTCGAATCCATCCGCAACACTTCAGTTCAAAGAGGGCAGCCATGCGTACCACTCAAGGCGAGCAAGTGTGTTGGGCGTGTGTAAGAGGACACCAAAACGTCGACTTCCTGTCGATGTCCGCGAGCGTTAAAAGTCGGCCGCCGATGGTCTGGTAGATCGTAAGACGACCGGGGCGAGCAAGTCTAAAACGAATCGTAAATGATGGGAAACGGGAGATCCGATTCTAGCGCAGCAATAAAGCCACCGGGGAATCAAGAGCACGAGAGGTGAGAATAGTGCGTCGTAAAAGAGCAGTACAGCTGCGGCAGGGGAGATGGAGTACTACTCCATCTTTTATTGGTCGTTGGCGATGGCCCCGTACGATTGAAGCGGTTTTAACCTTCTGTTTGCCACTGAAGTGATCGGTCGTGTTTTGACGTTAATTTAACCTTCGCTGTAGTATTGTGGTTTGTCCGGGTTGATACACAACAGGCCGAACGGCCAACGAGAATAAAGCTCTTAATATTTTTTCGATTTACTCTGGATAGCCCTTCCTAAATGCATTATTTCAAATTGGTCATGGATTTAAAGGTATTGTTGTTTTTTGTTTCGAGAAAAATAAAATAATAAAATGATCCTGAGAAGTAGGATTGAGGGAATTGGTATTAGTTGTTTTCTATGACATAGTTTTTCCTTATTCTCATATTTACCAAACATGTATCCTGTAATTGCTTTTGGATCAACTTTTTTTTAATACATTTATACCTTGTGGTATAAATAATATCTATGGGCCAAGCGTAATAAGCGATCGATAAGTATTTGAAGGTTACCTTTCTTTTAACTACCAAATAAAGGTTTATTATAGTTAAAAGCTTTTCATAGTTTGATTTGTGATCATCATTGTGTACTCAAATGTGTCACGTCCTTTTGCCCGTGTGGAGGAGTATAAGCGTTCTGTTGTTTCTCGAAATGTCACCGGTGACCACGACTGACCGGTCGTAAAATGGCGCTGCAGTAAAAACGGATGAGCGCCCTAGACAGAAGGCGCGGTGCCCTTCTCGCCCTCGCCCGCGCACGCGGCGCCGGCCGGGGCGGCGTGGGCGTGGGCGTGTTCGGCGAGGCGGGCCACGCCACGGCGCGTGGGTGGCGGAGGCGCCGGCGACGTCCTGTCAACGCCGCCCCGCCCCGCCCCGCCCCGCCCTGCTCGAGCAGGTATAAATAAATAGGCGCGCGCCCGCGGACGTGGGCGGGTGGGAGGTGGGGTGGGGGGGAGAGCGCGCGCGCGCACGTGTGACGTCGCCGGTGGCGCGACGCGGCGGGCGAAGCGTTCGACACGGCTGCGGCTGAGGCGCGTGGGAGTGGCAGTGGGATCGGGGGCGCCACTGAGCTTGGCAGGGGTGGCGGTGGCTGTGACGAAAGGAAAATCGGTGGCATCAAAGCAACTGCGTTGTAGTACCATAGACATGCTTAAGCGAGAGGTTGTTACACGTTTTAAGATTTCGTTCACTAAACGGATTGGCAGGTTCTTTCATTCGCATGCCTATCATTCAACCCTTTGTCATTACTCCGCCAACGAATCAAATTATTATTGGCGTTTCCTAATGTATGGAAGGAAATCGCAATAAAATACTGTGAATTTTAACTGTGAATTTAAAATGAGCAGAACAGTTTTTAATGTCATGTTCCGTAGATTCATTTTAATTACTTTGAGAGTTAGAAAATTGAGGGGTAGTTTTCTATGAAGATGTCCCGCAAGTTCAGACATTTATTTGCTTGACATAGAATAAAAGGGATTTACTTCTACTAAAATAGACAAGCAAAAAATTATATGTTCTGGTTAAAATAAGGGTGCCGAACGGCTATTAAAATAGAGAAAATGAGCATTAAAAATTTGCTATTAAAATAATTTCTTGGTTTAATAGGTTTTCAAAAGTATTATATATTTTAACATTAAAAGATATAGTACATCATAAATTACTGAAACCTTGTTCTTTCTTGCAATGCACATGGTCAGGTTTCATCAAATTTTCATTTACACTCAGTCCTCTGGAAATATATTTTTCACTGCAGATACGGCATTTTTAACTTACGTGGAGAAATGGGAGCTACGGATTGGTGCGGTATATGAAACATGTCGACGAATTTTTCACCGACGATGGTGTATCCACGAAGTGTCAGTATCCGCTTCATTTCTTCATGATTACAAAATCTCTCTAATGAACGACATTAAGGACCCTTCCAATGGTATCGTCTTGCTTTCTTGCATCAGTTTTAGCACTTCCTGGCTATAGAGTCGAAGCTCAACACTTCCTGTCCGATATCGCTTCTCAGTGTACTGGAAAGGCAGAACGCTTATTGTCTAAACTTGCAGGAAGATTTGCAGCCGAATCCGGATCGGTGTCTGGATATAAAGAAAAAAATTAGGGAAATCGTTAAATATGGAACGAAAGTGATAGAGCAACAAAAATGGCGCAATGAAAGGTCCTCCAAACAAATTCCAGTTCAACAATTAGCGTTGTCTTAAAATTGTAACATTGTTAAGGCATTTGACCAAAACTTCGGACTCTAATTAGTGTAATGGCGTAAGTAATGCCGATGATACAAGACTACACACATTGAGTTGTTTCTTGAAGTGATGCGAGGTCATAAGGAGGAAGGCAATGTGGCAACATTTTCTTACGTTGAGGAGGAAGGAAAGAAATATTGAAGAGGAAATTAATTTCCTTGTCAACCACAAAAAGTCCTTAACAAGGTTTTAACAAGTGAAATAAAGTTAATCATTTTTATCCTTCCTTCCCCAAAGCATTTAGTCCATGATATAGACTTGCATGCCTTTCATTGAAGCTGAAGCTCATAACCTACCTTATTGGCAGTCCCTCCCCTCCCAGGAAAAGTGTTACAAGAAGTTAGTTTGTCGTGGTCTGGTGGGGTCAGTCTTTAGGAATGATATGGAAACGAAAATTTGTGGGGGAGAGGTAAGGACGATAGCAGGGAAGTGTCGGTTGCGGCTACGATGGTAGCGAGGGCTCTGTTTAAATGTGTGGATTCCATCCGAATAGAAGAGTTGACAGCGCCAATGTACACCTGTACAAACTTGAAGTGAAGTACGTCGAATGCGCCTGCGAACGCGCCTGGCGGGGGCGGAGCGGATACGAGGGTCCGTGGGTGGGACATCACGTGTGCGGAAGAGAGGGCGGGCGGCCGGGCTGCCGGGCGACTGCGTGCGCTGCTTGCGCAAAAGCGCCGTTGCTGGAGGCCCGCCAGCCTCGCCAGCCCCGCGGACCGCCTCGCGCGGATGCTGTCCTCCACGCCCACGCCAAGCATCATGCCACACCGACAACAAAACATAAATGTTCTCGAGACAAGTTAAACCTTACATGCCTACTGCTCTACCATCAACGCTCGTGCAGAGTCAGTGTCATTTAATTCGACAGCGCCAGTTATAATTAAGATTTAGCTCACAAAACATTGTGAAAATAAGAACAATACTAAAGTGTGCGTAAAACCTGAGCGCTCATGCTATTCTCGAGGCTTACTTAGAGCTTCCACTGTTCGGCGTAGAAAGGTACTTCAAAGAGGAGATCGTACGCTTAAGGCGCAATGCTTTGCCGCATCCCCGCGTGGTAGATAACAGGAAATGGGTAGAAAATGCTAGCACAGCGGGGTAATCTTTCGGTCGTGTGATAATATGCTATTTGAAGATACTTCGAACAGCGTTCGCTTCGCTCAAATACATGCGCTGACAGTACTCATTGAAGTTTTTATTCCTTATCGTAACTTTTACAAAATTGACTGGGAATTTTTCACTCGCACGGAAACATCGAAAACGTCAAAATCGAACACAAAAGATCGATGTTGAAAAAACATTGATAAATAATTAATGAAGTTTAATAATTTGATGTTTGAAACATTGATGCTTCTATAGATGTTTTCAAACACCTTAACATAAATTTTTCACTATAGCGAAGAAATAAGGTAGGAAAATCGAAGGTTTCTACTAGTTGAAATTTCAATAAGATTACAAGATAGCCGGTGTAAATCTTTGGCGGCGAAAGATTAAAACGGCTTTCTTCCGAATTTTGAGTGTTGTTACTTTTCTTGTGTAGATTGTAGATTAACGGAATTGTAGATTTACGTAACCGGAGTTGTAGATTTGTAATAAAAGCAAAGAAAATCTGAAAAATGCAGGGAACTCAATTGGTGCAGACAACAGGGTAAGCGCAAGGGAAATGAATTGTAGCGTCAAAAAATGTGCTCTCAGCCGACTGTACCGGAACTGAAGTAAAGAGCAATGTGTTAAAATGACGCGAGTTTGTATGCTGTAAATAATATAGTCTGAAAGTGAACATTACCTTTGAAAATGTCATGTGTAGTTAGTTCTCCGTGTAATACAAGCCCCGCAGACATGTTAGGGATTGTCCGTAATGATTAATTCTGTTATAACATTAACGTCAAAGATAATATGTATGGTGTACTCTTTTAATTATAAACAATGTTTATTACTAAGCCTTTGAGTACACCGTACAGCTAAATTGAAGGCAGAGAAAACCTGGGAAAACCTGGAGAAAAGATTCACGCAAACGGAGGGTACTCTGCTTTAAAGAAGTTTGTTGACTACTCAACAATGTGAATTTCTTTCATGATCCTGCCTTTTTTTCTTTTTTTTTTTTAAGACAGATTGTCATTAGACTGAATTTCACCATCAACTTTACAAAATATTACTGAAGTTGTTCCTTTCTTGTGGTACACAACGGTAATAATTTTAAAATATTAAATTTTAATTTATGTTCATTACTTGTGTTATAAATATTCTGGCTAAAATTGAAAAATGAATATTTTACAAAATGAATTTTATCAATGTAAATGATACAAATGTAGTTTATATATTTTAACAATGTGCACGTATTCCTGTTGGGGGGGGGGGGGGAAGTGCCCTCGTAAAGTAGAGATTACTGTGTGCATTGCTGATATTTTAAACTGAATTTCCGTGATCTATTGAACCTGGAGAAAACTGTTAAACGAATTTCACTAAAACAATATGGGACCATATCAGAGAGAATATTAAAAAGTTTCTCAGTCATAATAAACTATAAAAAAATTGAATTTGTGTGATTGCAATGATCGTACGAATGGCTTGCTCGAGTCCCAAGGACGTTGGTGTACCGTTGGCGCAAAGTGCTTAGGTAGATGCCTCCTTGTAGTTACGGTGCAGTTTAAATTTGCATTCGCACGTGAACACTGTGCAGCTTTAGATTAGACTGCACTGCGTTGTTTCGGTGTAGTTGTCATTCCATAGAGCACACTTCAATACGAAAAGGATGTAGCAAATATCTGTGAAGTGCTTGTACACAACGTTGCATTAGATCTTTGTATTTGAAACTTTCATGAAAATAAAATCTAAAACTCAAATTTCCATCAAGACGTTTGCATAATCATTAGAGATGCATATTTGACGATGGGCAAATGCAGATTTATGATTGGCATTGGGAACTCGATTCAGAAAAGAAAGAAAAACTTCAAATCAGGAACGTTTCGGTGAGCCACGGTCTCTAATCACAAGGCAAGAATTTCTGTGGTACAAGTAAGCGGTTTACACTTGGCGAAGAACTCGTTATCTGTTCAAAGATGTTGATCCAAGTAAATGAGTTTGCGGGTGTAATTTTCGACGTGGGAAAAGTTCTCCGTTGATTTTTTTTATTGAAGAAGTTGAAAAAAATAAGTCTTCCATTCGTTCACAAAATATCAAGTCTTAGAATGGTATAAGTGCCCAAATAGTAGGAGATGGAGTGAGAAGAGGCAATTCTGTATCCTTCAAATGAAAATAAAACAATATCGCACGGGCATTTGTCGCAGTTCGTCAAAGGATGTATCCTGATATTCTCTGAAAACTTTCATTTTCATTGCAAGGTGCGTGCGTTAGTAAGTGGTTCAATGACGAGTCCCGCGTTCGTGGCCGCCCCGCATCACAACGGCGCGTGTTCCGTTCGCTCTGCCGAGAGCGAGGGAACATTCCGACGTTCCTCTGGCCGCGCACCTCGTAAATATTGCTTCCCACGCGTGGTTGGTGCGAAAGTGCTGATGGCGGGGCTGCGTGGCCGCGCCTGGGCTTTCTGCTCGGCTGCCGGCCCCCGACGCTTCGCTAGGCATCGCACTTCGACGCGGAGAGAACACCCCTCCCCCGGCCTTCTCTGTGCTCGACACACCCTGAAAAGTGGACTTTCTACGAAGAATAACACGCTGTGATGCACATCTCGGTGTACATTTGTTATGAACTATTGCGCGTCCTTGCGTCGGGGTTGGAGGATGGTTTTTATCATGGTCTAACTTTCTGGATTGGTCAGGAACGTTGTGCATAGAAAGTAAAAGTGCCGAAGCGTTTTTCATGTACTCGTATGTCAACTTGGTTTTTGAAGCTTCGGGAGGGTTGTGTTTAGGGGCAAGGTGAGGGTGAGTGATATAGTTGG
The DNA here is from genome assembly GCA_011170035.1 of Teleogryllus occipitalis. Taxonomy (NCBI): domain Eukaryota; kingdom Metazoa; phylum Arthropoda; class Insecta; order Orthoptera; family Gryllidae; genus Teleogryllus; species Teleogryllus occipitalis. Next base: position 220,160 of record BLKR01000927.1, read on the forward strand.
AATGTAAATAGCATGCTAATACTAAGAAACTAGAATCGAATCCCTGCGTGAAAAAAAAAATGCTACTTGGAAACAAGTTCGTATTATAACTGAAGTATAATATTGCGTAGCCCCTAAAAAACTGCGACGAAGTACGTGCTATTGAAGCTTCCCTAATTTGAATCTGGAATCAGATCTGCAATATTCTTGCCATAATTTAAGATAATATTGAAATGTTAAAACCTGTAAATATTTGCTTTCAAATGAGAATAGTGTTTACTTTTTAAGAAAAAATTCCGAATTTTGTGTTCATAATGCGTGAATACGTAACCAGTTTTAAAAAATGGTTAATGATTAGTGTATTTCTTTTTGCTTTTCATTAAAAGTTCTGTATACCTGACCCCGTCAGCCAGAGGCTTTAAAGCCCTTGTACGTAACGCTGGAAATAAGTTCACTGAAGAAAGTTCAGGTAACTATATTTAGATGAACGTTCAGTGCTCTATAAGCTAGAGTTGTTAGAAGATGTTAACAGTAGGGTCAACGAGGAGTGGATAACCAATTTGGAGAGCAATTCGAGTTAGTACATGGCGGTGGATGGAGACACAATAAAGAATTCTATTATTTTACTTTACGCAAAAGTATGCCGTATTCAACTTTATGCTACTGTGGTTTCTTGCAACTTCAATAGAGTAGTAAACAAACAGGCGTTTTGTCGAAAATAATTAAAGTGTTTGACCTCGCTTTTGAGTGCAATGTTATGCGCGTTGCGTCTGCCCCTTCCACACCAGTGAAAATCACTTCGTTTCGTACGTATTGGAGCACTTGCATTCTCGCTTACTTTCTCTTTGAACTAATTATATTACACACGATTATTAGTGGTTTGCATGATGAGTTTCACTTATTTTCACTCGACCAATGAGGCACTTCCGAGCCTTTATTCGTATTCGACTGAATGTGTAGAGCATGCGTCAAATTTTCTTTCGCTTGCGCAAAGCGGAAGCGTCGGAATATGCCTGCCCTCCTTTGTGCCACCGCCGCCGGTCGTCCTCGCGTCGCAGCTCTTCTCGCACGGGCCAGGGTTGTGTGGACGTCTGCGAAGTGTCGTGGCGGCAGTAATGACCTAAATAAGCGAGCGGGCGAGCAGACGGGCGTGGCCGGCGGGCGCGCTCACGGCACTTTCGCTGCGCTTGTCCGCCCACCCACGCCCCACGCCCCGCCCCTCCCGCTTTCAGGTCTTTTCCACCCTGTCACTCCCGCTCCGCTCCCTTTTGTTTCCTTGTAAAACCTAGATCAGCGGGGTGGCGGTCTTATCCTTCTGGCTGTTGGTTTCGTCTCAACTCGCCTCCTTTCCTGTCCGAGACGTACCTTCATGTGCCCCACTTCGGATGACTAGATCCTCATTGTGCTACGTTCAGCCGAAAGCAGGTCTTTGCCACTCAGTGGTGGCGGCGGCCCACGAAGTAGGCTGTGTGCAGCACGAGAAACTACTGAAGTCTCATATTCATTGCTTTGCTCGTGCTCAATGGGCTTTTTGCTGCAACTATGTACTCTTGGCAAGTTTGTACTAAGGAATGAATTGTGGAAATACAGTTTTTACGAAGCGAGGATTAGAATGTTTACAAAATGTTACTTTTTTTTAAAAATACTGGGTAATTTTCCTTTTAAATTACTTCTATTGTAGAAAAATCACCACCCATGAAATATGCGTAGCTGATCGTTGGAAAGATAATTGGCACTGCGCCTCATCTAAAAAGCGATTTTTGACTCTGAAATTCTCTTTAAAGTCTCGATAATCACTTTCTGTTTTTCTGTCGTTCCCTGCCCACTTTACGCGTCCCACGTCAAACGAGTTGTCTTGCATGATGGATGGCATTCCGTACTTGCATGAATACGATACGGCGAGCGTCTAAAAGTAGCAGTTGACGTGAAATATTGTCAAGTCTGACAGATTTTTTAAAAAATTGTGCTGTAACATGCTAATTAACGAACTTCATTATAACATACAATTATTAAATAAAGGTAATAAAAAATCCAGTGTCTTAAATAATAGTCCGCCAGTTTTTATGAATTTAACATTTTCCATTCTTGTGAATGGAAGCTAAAATGTAGTTAGATGGGATTTTTTTCATGTATAAAATTGACCAAACTGGAGCTGCGGGGTGTGCTAATTAGTATTCGTACTGTGCATCCTTCCGTCGCGGCTCCGTGCCCAGTGCTCCTAGCTTCCGGCGCCCTATGCCGTGTGTTCGTGCACGCGTGCGTCTCAGCCTTGCGGCGTGTGGAGCCGTGAATTGCGGGAACTGGGAATTGGCACGGGCCGGAGCCGCTCCGCCCCTCGCGGCCGCGGCGCTGCCAAGAGGCGGATGAGAATGGATCGCGCGGAGGCATTGCCCTTTGTCTCCCTCTCGCTCCCTCTCTCCCGCCTCGCCATAGGCTTTGCTGTAGAATCCTAAACGCCGTTTGCACGTGCGAGCCGGCTTTCGAAGTGGGGTGTGTGGTATTGAACAAGAACTTACAGGGTTTGCTTACTACCTTGAGAGTTGGAGTTCTTAAATAAATATATTAATAAGCGAAAACTTGGTTGATTTCATTTTGTCTTCGTTATTAAATTCCGTAGGTTCAAAATTTGGATTGAATGTTCGAAATCATTCTAGAGCTGAACAAGCAGAAACAATTTTTAACATCATAGTTGTTTACAATTTAATGGTCTTTACGAGCAATTATTTTTTTGTATTGTCTCTAATGTATGCTTTTTTTTTTGTTTTAGGTAAGTATGCTGAGAAACCAGATGTGAGCATTCTACCCGTAGTTACGTAAGTGAACCGAAGTTTTATAAGAACTCTGAAAAGAGCAACGGAAGAAGACACATTCATCAAACTTTTTTCCTTTTAATTTCAATACATTCTACTGTTTAATTTGATATTTGCGATTCAGTTAATTTGACGATTAAGTATTTTGTAAAGTTGACACATCTAGCGGAATTTATATGATTTGGAATACAAAACATAAATCTTGGGGTTCTATTTTTTATGCTCGTACATTGCTCTCAGCTCACGAATTGGGCAAAATTGAGTCGCTCGTCATTTAGCACGAGCATGCAATTAGCAAAGAACGAAGTGTCGAATTGATGAGGTCGAAGGAGGAGGAAGTGTGTACAGTGGGCGTTGGGCAGCCCTGCCTTCGTGTTACGGCTCTCGCGACGCGTTATTGATCCTTGGTCTTCCGAATCAATTTGTGGCGCTCGGTGACCAAAGCACGAGGCTCCCAACTGATCAGCAGCAATATGGGGCTCTGCACGTGTGCAATCTCTTCATTCACACAAGTTTTTTGGAATTGATATGGTATGGAATTGATATGGAATAAATCGTGAGCGTACATTTTTGGAATCTCGAAGAAATGAACCAAATGAAGACGGAGTAAAATGAAGTGAAAATTGAGCTGCATTTTATCCAGAGTTAATTTTCAGTGTGCAAATATTTATTCTTTACACTAGTTGCGGGAGAAGTAACAGTCGGTAGGTGAGGAAGAAGTAATTTGTCAGCATAAGTAATATTGGAGACGCCATTTATCAAGGATGAATTTTCAATGTGCAAATTTTAATTCGTTATAATAGTTGATTAAAATGGAATTGTGCCAAAAGAATTTCTGGAAAATGTAAAGTATTTGTAAAAAGACAGTATTTTTAGGATAGAGTTCTTTTCTTTCGTAAATAGTTTTAATCTCTGGTCAATCAGGGAAGTTCTGTGTGTTTGCAAATTAATGTTTTCACTTTACATTCACAGTTCAGTATAGTGTACATTTTTTAACAATTTTCTCAACATCAGTGCTTTGAATCTTGAAGTAATCATCTATTTCCTTTGAAATAGGTCCTTTTTACACTTCGTGGTGATAATGAATGTGTATTGCGTAGTAAATTATAAAGGATAGTTAAATTGCAATAATGATACGGAGGTTCGGGCTGACGTGCATGTCTTCATAGAAGTGTGGGAATTCATGATTAGAAAGACGTCTGTACGGCTATTTTGAAAGATTCCGTCTAGTCATGAAAGAAGATTCTATAAAAGTATTACGTTCCGCTAAGTGGCGCAGGTGGAGGTGGGGTGGGGGCTCGTAGCGGTGCCACGCGGCGTGCCGCATCACCTCGTAACACAGCGCGCCGCCCCGCATCGCTCGCGATCCGCGCTCCCACAGCCCAGTTACTTCACTCTCCCGGAGAAGCGCCACTCTTCCTCTCGTCCGCGGGATCGCCCCGCCCTCCTCCTCCCTCCTCCCACCGCCGCGCTTTGTTCTCGGTTTTCTGGTTCGCGAGCGGCGCGGCGCGGCGCGGCATGTTGCGCTTGTATTTTTACGAGCATTGTTTCCTGGAGCGTCCCGGTGCGGCGTGTATTTGCCAACGCGCGCGCACGCCGCCGCCGCGGCGACTAATATTAGTGCGGTTTCGACACCGGAACTCCCTCACTCCCTCCCCACCGCCTGGCCGCTTTGCCAACCGTCGGGCGATCTGCTGTGCCTTTTTCGGAACGTCTGCTTGCTGATCAACAAAAGGTGCCGGCGTGCGGTCGCGTTGTTAAACAGCTGACTTGCCTGCTCGTGCTCTTGGACTCGCCGCGTGGGATTGGGGTCGATGTTAAATTTGACTCGGGTGTGACGACGGTTCGACTATGAAACTGAACTTCGTTATTGATCGTATTTGTGCACGCCCTAGCTTTTTGTGGTAAGAAATTGTCTTAAGTGTGCGCCCAAATTAAAAACCACCCTGTAGGATTCAACTGTGTCGAACAATTCGTTTCGGAATCATCTTAAATTGCCAGTTTTCTTTATACGCCCTTTGTAGAGACAAGTGCTCTGTATGGAATTGCTCGTGAATATCGACACGCGAGATTTCAATTTTACATTTAAGTAGTGTCATAGGTTGTTGTTTTTTTTTACTGCGGCATCGGTATCGGCCGCTTTTTACTCGAGTGCGAATGCGTTGTTCACGAGTTGACAGGTTTTATATTCATACATGTAAATGCATATAAATTAATTACCGTTCATTAATTGAAACATTCGTTCGTTCCCATGATAATACAGTCGTGTGGAACTCATAATTCTCTAATATTGCCAGAGTATCGTATGTAGTGAAATTTGTATGGACATACGTTGGTATTTCACGCCTGCGAATTTGTGTGATAGTATTTAATTATTATTTGAAATTATAATCAGTGAATGTGCTGTGAAATATTACTGTATTGCCCCCTGCTCTTAAATCACTCGGCAAAGGCATTGGGCCTTTCATTTATTCGCAAATGCATTCTTTTTTGAAGTTCATGTAAGACTTGTGTGGTGGTTTATGTAATGTTTGATCGCGTGAAATGTCGCCAAGCCACATGCACGAGCTAATTCCCAAGATAATCTACGACCAGACGGGCTTGAAAATTCTCGTTACCTAATCAATTAGTGAAGAGGATTAAAATAACCTGCAAGAGAAATATGATCTTCCAAAAACAGATTATTGGAGCGATGAGCATTGCATTATATGATCTAAGATAAGTCTTTATAAAAATACACTTATTCTGATTGTATTCCTATAGTAAGAATATACGAAAATCACGTAAAAAAAGGTGCATAAAAATATAAAGAAACCCCTGGATCAGTAACGAATTACATAAAGAAAGGCGTTAGAGTACTACATAATGAAATTAGCCCTAAGAAGTTGTCGAACAGATGCTGATGTGGAAAATAAATATGAAATGAAAGCAACGAAGATGAACGCTTTGAATGGAAGTTTTTATGCAGACGTTAGGCTTAAGAGTTCTCCATGACACCTGGCGAGCTCTCGTCTCAACCGCCCTTCGCATCATCTCCTCCGCGAGCGAGAGCGCGTCCTCGCCGAAGGGCGGGCGCGAGTGCCCGGCGTGAGCCCCGCGGCGCGGCGCGGCGCGGCGAGGGCGGCAGGTGGCGAACACAAACAGCGGCGTCGCGGTGCGGCGCGGCGCGGCGCGGGGCCACGGCCGCGCGGGTAAAATTAGGCGCCGGCCGTGGCCTATATCCGGCCCCGCCGCTGCATCGGCGCGCGGTTCCGTCTGTCCGTCCCTCCCTCCGCCCGGCGGCTCGCCACGCGCCCTTGCAGCCGCTTGCCGACCTTGTCGAGCGCGCCCTGCGGCGGCGCGGTGCAGGGCTGGTGGCTCTCGTCGGGGGGATATCGGAGGAAGAATAGGATTACGTATGCGAAGGAGGTGAACGTGTTCGAATACTTGATTCTAAATTGTTGTTAAGTGGTCATTTCATTTGTTGACTGTCCAGGTGTAAGGCGATTGCACGTTGCTCGTCAGCTATAGTCTAACAGTCCGTTCCCGATTGCATTCTTGGCAGTTCTCGTGTTCTGTAGAAGTTCCCCATTTACTTAGTCTTCCTTGTTCATCTTTATTCCATTTCTGCTAATACTTCCTTTTACCTTCAGTATTTTATATTTCATTAAATAATACATCACATCATATTGTGTACAATTATTGATATCGCGTCTTCCTACTTTCACACCCATCTTCGATACGTCGATCCTGTGCGATGAATAGTCAGTTTCCCTCTTTGTGGGCGACTTTCTCTTATCTTATTTCACTCTCCACCTCATTAATTCCTTAGAATTTTCTTGTTCTCTGTACTTCTCATATCTTGTCAAAACAACTGTCGTTTATGTTTTTAGTTAGTAGCGTTTTATTATACTTATTAGCCTAAAATAGTATTTTGCCGCTTTGTAGATATTTTAGCGATCGTTGTCAACGTTCATGACAGAAGATTCTGTTAATCATCCTTTGCTACGAAAGATCGCAAATGTTAATTCTCTCCTGAAATTCACCGTGTGGTGAAGGCGACTTGGCGGAGTAAGGTGCTTTCGAGACGGCCCCTTCGCCTGCGCGGCTGTCGGCGCCGCCACGGAAGCCTCTTGATGCAAAAATTACATAAGCGAACGCCCGTCTCCTCGTGGCCGCTCGCTCGCTGGGAGAGGCTGGTGCAGCGCCGCCGCCCACCGACCTCCGCGTCCCTTGCACCCAAGACTGCGCCGTGCACTTCCCCTATCACGAGCCGTCGGCTCTTGCGCAAGGACTCGTCTTCCACCGATCCATACGTACATCCCCCAGTCACGCAAGGGCCTCGTGCGCCCGCCCGCCCGCCCGCCCGCCCGCCCGCCCGCCCGCCCGCCCGCTCCGCGAAAGAGCACTGTCGACGGCTGCAGTGCATCTCGTGGAAGCCCGTACTGTTGCGCACTTCATCAATGCCCGCGGTCGAGTGGTAATTACTGTTTTGACGCGGTGGAGGAAGCCCACGATGATGTGTCCTGCGATGCCTGTGGCTGATTGCGCGTAGTTGAGCTCGAGCAAAAGAAGTCGAAGGTATGGTCAACGTGCATCTCACAAACCCTGTTCTTAGTTAACTCTTTCATGGAAGCTGATTAACAATCGAACAAAGAATGTTGTACTGTTTGTCATTATTCCATATTGTTGTGCTTCTCTACACTCTTTCCTTTGCGAAGTGGCGAATTTAATTTTTATGTTGTGTAGAAAATTTCTGAAATTGAAAATGTTTCTTACTGATGTCAGTGTTTCCATCCTGGTAAATTGTTGGGTTTCGGTGCAAGTTTTCGTCAGGCGGATCCGGGTCGCTCCGCTGCACCTCGCCACGCCCACTTCTATAGTGCGTTTTCCCGTCTGGCATGATTATGTGACTCTCTTCTGACGACTCGCCAGGAGAAAATTTTTCTCCTTTGCATTGTCTCGGAGTAGTTTCTTTCAAGAATATATTTGAACATGCTACATTAAACATAATTTATGTCTTTGTATCCATGCATTTAATAAGGGAGGTTATGTTCATTTGCTTTCTATGAACGTAACCTCTTGGTGCAGAAGCTGCTTTGCTTTGGCGACCGGAATGTGGGTTATGGTGAAAAGTGTTTTTAAACAAGTACGTTGATTTGGACCACAATTAATGCAAATATATGTTCCCAGATGTTTCGCTCGCTCTTGGTCCTTGCAGTGCGTGTATACGGAAAAGTTAAGAGCTCTAAATTGGACCATCATTCTTCTCTAGTTTTAATAGAATTTTTTTATCTTGTAGTTCGGACCAAGGAGGAAGTAGATCCTATCGAGTATCATAATGGAATCCTATGGTTTCGCACGTGGGAGTGAAGGTCGCCGAAGTTTGAGTTTGAATGGAAATAAATACATCATTACCAACTGTGTTTCCCGTGTAATCCAAAAGTTTGTAGTGTCTGTGTATTACTGAATGTAACGTATGATTTCACGAGATACGTTTCCTATTCCATTAGTCTGCTTGCTCGCCACGTGACGTAGACACTGCTCGGCCCCTTGTCTTCATCCTCTCTCCCCCTCCTCTCTTTTCTCGCGGCCCACACCACTGGAGAATCGATCGTTCTCCGGTGGGGGGGGGGAGTCTGGCTGACGAACGGCGCCACCGTATTTCTTGGCACAGCTCCAGATGATTTCAGCTTACCCCTCGTCGCTTTTCTATGCATTGTATGACAATCCAGGATTCGCGTTTGGTAAATGTGAATAGAAATTGTACAAAATTGAAAAATAATGTTTAGTTGCAGAAATGTAATCAAATGTGTCAAGGATATAAGGAATCGAATACTTTCGTTGAATCGTACCAGTTTGAGATAATGATGTGTCTGGATGTGAATCAATCTTCATGATACGAAGACACTGGTTCATCTCCCGTATTATAGTATATTAAATAATTGTAAATTCGTTGTTTAAAATATATTTTTTGAATACCATTTCCATGCACGACTGCTTCTGGAAGAAATGAGGACACTTGAAGGCAGAGTATTAATGTTATAGTCGGACAACGTTGATGGTCTCCTAAAGGCAAGAGGAACGGAAATAATGTTCACAAGAAAACCTTGTCCGTTGTATTCAGTCTAAGCCGAATAGCATCCGAGCAGATACTTGCGATTTTTTTTAACCAGGGCTTTCTCTATTTTCTTTAATCTGACAGGCTCATTGCCGACCATCTCTCAATGCCCCTGGATTTGTTTCCCTTGCGTATAGTTACCGTCCTCCCGCGCCTTGTCTTCCATTACGTCTGCCTGGAGGCTGAAGCGCTAACTGCAGCTAGCCTCTGCCCGGCCGGCCGGCTCCCCGCCTGCGCCACGCCATCCGCTTGACCGGTCCACGCGGGGACTGCCGCCCCGTCACGTGGAGCTTCCGCCTCCGCCTCCACCAGAACTTGTGAACGCTTCACCTCGGGGTAGAAATTTCCAAGATACAACAGTGCATGCGTTTAAGGCACCCTCTGGCATGTGGACAATCAGATATGTTGGTATATAAACGCATCCAGCCAAAAATATTACGTGCGTTTCAACTGTTCAATTACCCTAAATAAAATCGGTGTTCGCAGAGGGGTTGTGTTGAGACCACACACATGTAATTTTACATACATTTTAAGAACAGATAAATCGGGCTTGGGGTCCTGTAGCCGTTGGTGAGGCACACCGGGAATAATCCTTGCGTATTACTTGAAAAGACCTGTAATACATCTACCAGATAAATGTGGTTTACGACTGGCTGAATGTAGAATATACGTTTGTTGTCATAACATTTACCGTACCTTTCACTCTAAAGCAATAGCGAAAGCGACACAGATGTAGGTGTGGATCGCAAGGATGTACGTGTGAAGTTAGCTCATACAAGTTCACGTTAAGAAAATATGTTGATCTCCTTTGAAGCGCACAACGTCCGTTCCACAAAGAGATTCTGCAGTGCATAACAGCCCGTAAAGGTGCTTCGTTTCTAGAAGTTACGTAAACGTGGGTTCGGCGCGTTCCTTTTTTGAGTCGCTAGTTTTTGCACGACACACATATATAGGGTTTCCAACAATGTTCATATGAAACGGAGGATACTCCCTAAGCAAAAAAGAATTACAAAAACGCAACAACACATTTCTTTTTATAAATATTTAATTCAGACTAACAGCTCTTTGTTATCTCAAATTGCAATTCAAGTGAAAAGATTCGTTTACAAAATGCAGATGAAGATGGTCTGAGTCTCTTTAGTTTGGTCGCTAGATACTCTATCATGAATCATGTATCAGCGTTCATAAAAAGGATATTCATGTTTTCTATTCTAAATTAAGCGATAAACGAAACAACGTAGCAGATGTTAGTCATGTGATGAAATAAAGGACATCGCGCATTCAATGCTAGGACGTCATCACTCAAAAATTGTACCTTTGGGGGAAGAGCATTTGAAGATTAAGATTTTCTCCCATTTCAGTTAATATATCGAAAACAAAAAAAGCCATTGCATTTTGGCGGTGTGAAATGAGATTAGACATACATGGAGTAGCAAGAGCAGTGCTAAATTTTCCCATACTCGAAAGAAACTCGAAAATGACTATTTTTGAGTTATGACATTCTTGTATTTAATGAGCGAAATATTAAAAATTGACTGGAGGAGGATATTTAAAATACTAAGGAGGACGAGAGGACAGTTGGCAACCCAACATATTGGGTTTTGCATCGGCCAGACTCGTTCTCCGCCCTCGTATGAGCCGCGCCGCTTGCATTGCCTCCCACGCGGTTCTCATTGTCGGCCCCGCCCCTCCGTGCCCCCTCGCGCTGATGAGCCGCCGGGCGGCGCGCATACGCGAGCAGGGCGTCGGGCGCGACTCCCTTCCCGCCCCCGCCCCCGCCATCGCCCGATAGGAAGGGTCGCGGGCTCGCCTGACCTTCTTGCAACGAGCGCATTAATATACGAAGCGCGTCTGCCGAACAGATTCGCTTCGTTTATTTTTCATTCGGAAGCCGACGACCGGCTCTAACGATGTGTGTTTGGCGCGCGCGCGATGGCGTGCGTGCGTGTGTGTGTTGGGTTTAGTGTGTGGGAAGCAGAGATATGCGGCGTCTGTGGCATTCTCTTGCTCGACTCTGTCGCTGAATTACTTGTTTTGCGACGTCGCAGTCGGGTGCTCTTGTATATGTTGGTGTTAAACGTTAGATCCCTCTATAGACTGTTTTAGATTGCTGTGTAAATTCGTTTGATTTGCTTCGCTTCAGGAAACTGTTCATGAATCATATCATTCGAAGCACTAAGGAAGATAAGTTTCAATGGGTGTGCACAAAGAAAGTTACGAATAAATATATATTTTTTCATCTGTTTTTAATTTTATTTTATCTGTGAATTGTACAGTAGATTCCTTACGGATATATAGCGTTATCCCATCGAGTCATTAATGCGATTACGCTCCTTTCGCTGTTGAACTCGTAATCACGAACAACTCAGACGCCACAATAGCTTCCATTAAGAATCTGAGCTTCTATTATGGACATTCTGCGTCAGCGACTGTGCGTTCGCCCAAGGTCATTTGGCGTATCTGTCCGGCGTTTCTTCTCTGAATGCAAATATTAGCGTTAACCCGTGTGTCTGCGAATAGTTTCACGCACTCGCTCGCCGACGGATGTTCAGCCATGCGCGCGAAAACACGACTGCGAAAGTTTGCGTGCCCCTGCGCGCACACGCGTGCGACTGCGACTGCGGGAGGAGGAGAAAGGACGCGCGTGGGGGGAGGGGGGGGGGCTCGCTTCTTAATTGCAGCTCCCGCCGCCGAGAACGCCCCTCGCGCCCCGGCGGGAGCCGCCGCGCCGCATCGCCACCGTCGTCGTGGTGGTGGTCGTCTTTTGTGCCCCGCCCCCATTGTTCCGGCCGTCTCCTTTCGCCCGGCTCTCTTCCACCTTCGCCGCCCACGCGCCCGGCGCTTTCCACCGGCACGATGCGAGAGAGGGAGACCGTCTCGCCCTCCCTCCCGCGGTTAAATATGCGCGTCGTGCCGGACGAGTTGCATCACGCGCTCGCGTTTTGCACGAGGCCCCAGCCCCGTCGAGAGGCTGCCTGCTTCGGAGCCTCGCGCGTTCAGAAGCAAGAGTGCACGAGGTGGTTGATGAGCTTGTAGTCAATGAATGTCAATTTCACAAGTTAGGAAGAGGAATCAAGAGTCTTGCTTCTAATAATCATTGTGGAAATGTGTGAACAATTAACTTTTTTATATTTTTATTAATTTTTTTTCGACAATCAGTTGCGATGCTCTCGCCTCACTTACCAGTCGCATTGAAAGAAATACGTATCGATGTGATTAACTCTTGTAGTACGCCATGACATTTCCATAAAAATCGTCTATCAATTTGCTGAAAGGTAATAGTCTTGTCATCGAGCTCTAGTTTGTTTTATAAAAGTGTCGGTCACGCACTAATTTTATCGGAGAGTCTGTTCTGTAAGTCCAGGACTTTATCTCGTGGTGCGTGACCCTGCCTCCTCTACACTCATGGTTTCGCCCCGTATTCGTTTTAAATGTCCCTTGTTTTCATTGGACAATCGGATTCGCGAACCTCGAATACAGTTAGCTCCCAAAGTCGAAAGGCCTTGTTCAGTCCTGAACGAAAAAACGTGTGCGCTCTCTGCTACTAAAGTGTTTACTTGTCCCCCTGTGATAGCTCTCTCGCTGGGCGCCTCTCCCTCTTCCCTTCCCGCCCTCCCGTGTGCGACACAATGCGGAGTCGTAGCCCGACGCGGTCCATTAGCGACGCGTTTGAACCCGCTGTTGGAGCGTGTGCGTCTGGCGACGGTGGACGAGGTCCGCAGGCCGTAAAAGAACCGGCCGATAACCTTTACGGGCGGCCGCCACACGCCGGCCGGCCGGTCGCTCGCTCGGTCGGCTTTACGACAGGCGAGGCCAGCGGCGATGGCCGGCCGGTGCCGCGCCGCGACATCGCGGGCTGTCGGCCGGCGCTGACGGCTCACGCGATAGCGCAACCGGCGGGCGCTACTGCCGCCGAGGTTGCGGGCCGATGCGAGCGCGGCGAGCGCCCGGCGCGTATCGCGTGCCGTCGCCCGCAGCCCTCCCTCGCCGCACCATCTTCCCTCCTAACACTTAGCATGTAATCATGGGGTTCCCACGCGTTTGCCTCTTCAAGTAGTGTGTCTGGGGTCTTTCTGTAAGTCCTTTGCGACCGGCTTTTCCACAAGGGCACATGGTCTGCTTCCTGTGTACGTGGACCTTTCTGCCCTTCCATCTCCCCTGGTGGTATGCGATTGGCCTTCCACGTTCTGTGTATTTGCTCTTTTCCGTGGACCTTTCTTCAGCTACTAAAATTTAATATTTTTACCCGTCTTAGGTTTTCTTGTTGACATTCCGTTTCACTCGGATCAGTCGTACGTATTACCTTCATTTAATGTTTATTAACGTATTAACTTGATGTTTCGTTGGCATTTCTACGGTGTTGCTCGGTTCACATGTCACTTGCTTTCGCCTGTGAATGCTCTCCTGCAGCTCGCACTACATCCCACGGGCCTAAATGCTCTCTACCCTCTACGCCTGCCCTCAAGACCTTTATCCGGGCCGCTTTGTCACGATTTTACATATACAGCTCCGTTTGTATGTCTCTACGTTCCAGCAGCTTCTGATTTTCTCCTGCACAGTGTCAGTCTTCACATGAAAGCTCTTCCTCCCCCCTCCCGTCCTCTTGTTCACACTCCATTCGTTCGACGGAATCTTGGCGTGTTTTCGTAATGCATTTCCTTGACATATCGGAGGTACTTTCCCCAACAGATTTGTACGTAATGACACGAGCCAGAGGCTTCTCTTACAGCACAAGAACTACGTAAATATAGTCTTTACTGTCTGCTGAATCATCGTGGGGTTCGGAGCGCATCCGTTGCCGGGTACCCAAGATCCTTTACTGTCGATATCAGCGAACGACACTGATCACGCTAGGTAAAACATTTTATGCACACGAAGGAGTTTGATCTGCACGGCATTGCATGTTGGGATAATTTGAACATGCTTATGAGCAGATACGTACGTTGATCAGTCTTTTCACGCCGCATCCGTATTCAATAGGATTTGCCTACTCAACTGAAAACTACTTCTGGAACAACTTCTTCAGAAATTTGGTGCTCTATAAATGGGCTCCATGAATACAGACACTCGGTGAATGGATTTAGGGTAAGATATAATCAATCACAATAAAATCGCAATCAATCCAAAGTAGTTGTAAATAATTTCCCACTCTTTCTCTCGTGTTCATATTTCTCGCTGACCAAATGTATTAATAGGTGGCAATACAAATATATCTGAATTTGTATATGCGTTTTACTGGTTCTATTTCTTTCTTGAGTGGAATTAGTAGGGCGTATAAAGCATGGAACCGCAGCGCGTGCTGTTTGACCCTTGGCTGGCAGTCGGAAGCCGCGCGGAGAAACGATGACTGGGCGCTGGAGTGCCAGGCGCATCCGGGAGCGCCTCCGCGTCTCGCGCAGTGGGAGGGGGCGTTCGCCGCCAGCGGAAGTGCCACTTCGGCGGCATCGACGCCACGGTGACGGAATGCCTCGTGACCGCCTCCCGCGCCCCGCCCACTTTTCTGCTACACGCTTGGAGAATGGGCGGTTTCGCGGGTATACGTAATACTGTTCAAAAGAAGTGACACATTTAAAAAGTAAGCTGTTTTTTTTTTTTTTTTTTTTTTTTAGTCGTGAAGAAATATGTTGAGAAAAGGCAATTTTAGATTAATAAAACTTTCAGAAAGATACCAACCGGCTGATTCTTTGAACAGATTTAATTCATTGTTAATTAGTTACCCAGTAACTGTAATTTGTTACTCAGTAACATGGTCACAACTTGGATTTCTTTACGATTGCGGAACATATTTTCGAGCGTAATTGCGTCCAATAAGGTGACAGGAAAGGTAACGATTATATTCAAAGAGTTCACGAGACAATGGACGTCATCGTCGGGCGCGGGACGGCAGGCGCATACTTCATTTATTGGATGCTTGAGTATATTGGAGACTCTATTTAATTTGTTCCATATCTATTGAATCGGCCCTGACGATAATTTGGTGCCGAAGACGCCCACGAGAGTCGGTTTACTGAGTGACACTTTGCCTTGGGTCGCAAAATAAGACGGTTGAAATTAAAACCGTTTAAAAAGACGATTATTGAGATGACCCAATTTTTGTACTGCAACATGTGTATGAATGTGGGAAATAATTAAACATTGTTGCCGTATTCGAAAGGGGATTTTCGCAAGAAAGTACAGAGAATTAATACTAGATTTACTTGGGCTTCTACGCATATTAATCATTTGCTTCAATTTACTGGCTTCTATTGAATGTACGGTATTTGTTTATTGCTTTCCACTCCTCAAATACATTCATGCCTTTCCGAGGACTCGTATCCACTGACGTGTGTTAGCGCAGTGTTGTAATTGCCGTAACTGTGTGTTCGGTAAATGGAACTCTGCAATTTTTTCTTGTTCCCTTAGATTTATCTCGATATTAATTTTATCCTATCCGTAATACAGCTTCTTCCATATCTTATATAGTGTATGCTGTATAGTTAAGTTAAAAAGGGGTCGCAAAGTGTGAAACACGGTTGAAATGTCTGTGCAAGCGAGTCGTACAAGACGCAGGTCGAATAATTGTCCTAGAATTTCTTTCCCGAATGTCCGTGATATGCCCGTGGTGCATGCGCGAAGTCTGTTGAAAGCGAGTTGGGTCTAATCAGAAGCCGCCCTTCGTGAAAGCGTCTTTTGCG
This sequence comes from Teleogryllus occipitalis, assembly GCA_011170035.1. Taxonomy (NCBI): domain Eukaryota; kingdom Metazoa; phylum Arthropoda; class Insecta; order Orthoptera; family Gryllidae; genus Teleogryllus; species Teleogryllus occipitalis. Next base: position 235,723 of record BLKR01000927.1, read on the forward strand.
GACGGTTTTAATTGCATTCCTCGACACTGGGAGCGACATCGTCGTCGGTGGGAGCAAGGCGGTGGTGAATCGCGACCCGTAGCTGTTTCATTAATGAGATGGGAGAAGGCCGGAATTCTGGTGAAGGAATTAAGAAATGCAAGGTTAGCGAAAAGTTGGGTTGCACTTCTGGTACAAACATTCATGAGTGGGACTCATGGGCTCCCTATCCCTCCCGCTGGCGGAGTTGAGCAGCAAGGGTACAAGCAGTTAATACACTTCTCCGACAGTACTGTTTCCCAAAATCAACGGTGAGTTGTTTTATTTTGTTGTTGGCTTTTATAAAGTTCAATTCGTGCAAGTTTTCGGCGCATTTCTGACTATTCTGTATTATGGGACCGATCTATCCTAGCAATTCAACCTGTTATTCCCCTCCTCCCCTTTCCCTCTGTTGCGCCACCCCTCTTACACGTACACACTAGTCGCACCTGATCACATGATCGGCCCCCGGTCAGTGTTACGATCCCAGCCGGTATACGGACTTGTAACTCTGATTTGCTCAGATTCGAAGCTGCGAATACTGGTATGATAACCACTAGCACTAGCGTCAGGTTTGGATATCCCCTACTATGTTGAGCTACTGCTCGGTTTCTGCTAGACTGTTGTATCTTATGAGCACTCTTCAGTATTGTTGGAATGAGCTTAAAGAATGTAGAGAAAGATGCCAAACAAGTCAACCACTTACTAACATTTGTATCCATTGTACTTATTTCTCATTGCAAACTCTCAGCGCAATTTAAAATCTGTGCACTCGTGTCGTTAGTTTCTTTAGGCTGGTTGACTGAATTTTGAGGAAGTAGCAACTATTAGCGCACTCGATTTCGAGGGTTTTTGTGTTCAATTTTAATGATTTATATTTGTAACGTTCGTTCTGACTCGACAAACATGGTGGAAGTAAATGCAGTCATTATGTCCAGCGTGCTCACTAAACGTCGAAATGCCTTTGCCGAGAACTCTGAATCAGTTTTTTAAGCGTACACGTACAAACGATTGCATATTGAATGTCTAAAATGAGTTTCTAATTGGGAAGTTTCGTGAAGCTTCTAATACTGCCACTCGCGTGCCGAGCGCGATGATTAGACGAGTAGGAAAGCGCGTTGCGTCACCCAACGGGTTCTCTCGCAGAGCTGAACGCAGGAAATGCAAGATCTCCGGCGGCTTCCGCCCCGCCGCGGCCGGAGTTCGAGGCCCGGGACGCCCGTCTGCTCGCAGAGGCTTTCTCCGGTTCCCACGTTCTCGCGAGCGGCAGACCGACAGACGTCGGCGCCGGCGCCTGCCAACGAGATGAGGCAAGGGGCAGAAGGGAACAATGGCGCCGCCGCCTTCTGTTTGCGTTTTGCAACGGAAAACCGCGTGGTAAACCTGCTGATTCGAGAGGCGGTGGAATTTCGTTTGTGAATGGCGTGTATTGGTTTTGCAATGGAGGCTTCCAGTATATTTCTTAAATGTTGAAACGGAATTATTATTATTATTATTATTATTATTATTATTATTATTATTATTATTATTATTATTATTATTATTATTATATAGTAATAGTAAAATAATAATAATAATCGGTGTGGGGATGGAGTATTTTTTTCTTCTCTCTTTTACGTGCATATTGTGCATTGTATTTTTAAATGTAGTGTTGTTTCCCTTCAACCATTCGTCATTGACGAAATTTGAAGATGTTCTCAAATTATAGCGTACTCAAATTTGCTTCGGGAATGACTGTTTAAAATCTTCTAAAGACCTCGATGAATATTTTGTGCCTGAACATTGTTGTTTGTTTGTTTGAATATACGAAAAGTTTGTTTCTACATAAAATTGATGGATGTTGACCCAAAACTCTATTGTGACATTACGACTGACAGTGATCGGCTAAGCGTGTGTAAAAACTTGTATAATCATGTTTGTTTCCTTTTTTTTCTTTTTACTAATTTAGAAACTATTCTGACTTATTTAGAAATCAACATGCATTATACACATTTTATACAGTCTATGTAACTTCAAAATTTCCTTTGTTATACATTTCGTTACTATGTGCAATTCCAAACTTCCATTGTTGCCCAAATGACCTTTACCCTTTGGTAGGAACAAGATTTTTTTCCCCTTCAGTGGGAATTTCTGCCTCAAAAGCAGACAATACCAAAACGCATCAATTACCTACCCACCTTTGTAATCGTGGAATTCAGAAAAGTTCTTGTTTTTTTTCTACATTTTCTTATTTTAAAAAATATTCAAAAATTGTATCGTGGTTTTTCAAACTTGGCCAAACATTTTTCTTATTTTTGGCATAATCAGTGTCAATCTATAAGTAACCAAAGTCAGCATCTTTGAAGCAATTAACATGAAAATACATTAAACTCTTGACATTATTTCAATAGTATGTACAAAGCAATCGAATAAATAAATCTGCTTGAGCGTATTTTCAATCGTGCATCTATAGGAACATCTGCATGAAAAGCAGACATGAAAACCTAAAACTGTGGGAACATCTGCCTTGTAGGCATCGCTAGTTTCAAAAAAGGTTTTCCATGAAAAGGTCGCACGCCACATCTGCAATGACCCTCTGCACTTGAAAATTATAAGCATACTGAAGTACTTGAGGGTGAAGACGCATGGCGTACTTTCAGCACTCCTAGTGGTAACAATAGAAACTCTTCTTGTCAGGTAGATGTTCCCACCAGTATGTTACACATATTATATACTAATATATTAAAATGTTTGACACTTAAACTCAAATATACCTATTACGCTGTTTGCTAGCATCTTAATCTTGTCGGATTGAGTACTCTGAAAATACGTTCGCCTTCATTTCGCAAACCTTGCTACTAACGGCGTCTCAGGCGAATCGTCTTGATTACCCATTTAGAAAATAATGTTCAGTTCAATTTCCATTTTATCGTTATTCGACATGACATATAAAGATTTAATAACTGAAATTCATATTATCTTGAACCATTAAACTTGTTTAATATTTTCTCCGTGACTGCTGTTGTCTATCCAGCGCTAGAACTCCCACTGTCCGGTCGTTCTTCAATCAAAACAAGCTGTGACAACTTGCTTCTGTATCACTTAAAATGCAACTTATTATTGTGTCCCGGAAATCCAAAGTTATTAGTGTATTTAAATCTTAATCCCTTATTGATGTGTAAATATACACGAATACGCGATAGCCCGGACATCTCGTTTATCGGAAATTCTTTTGTTTATTATCGCATATTTGTCCAACGTTTTTCCAATTTTTTCATCTGTGTACAGGATTTATTATTATTATTATTATTATTATTATTATTATTATTTATTACACAAATATGAATTCTTGTTTCTGCGGTTTCGCAATCTCATAAGACCAAAACATTTTCACTTGCAATTTGTATCATGGATCATATGCTTAATTCCGTGGAAACCCTTTTTAATATTAGATATATTTATTCATATTGTATTCAGTAACATAATTTACTTTTGTGCGAAGATTTACCAGAGTTTGTGGACTCCAATAGGTACTGTGTAGGCGTAATCAATACTAAGACAATTTTATTTCAAGCACTAAAGTTCATCCTTCGGTAATTGAATTCACCACTTATGTAAATGAAATGGATTATACAACTGCCACGAATCTATTCGAAATGAAAACCGTCTATTGATGGTCAACGCCAGCTCTTAACCGACAATATACTAATGAATAATCTTCAGTGTTGAACTAGCGTAGTGGTCAGAGCGCGAGCTTGGAGACCAAAGGTACCCGGGTTCAAATCCTGGTCACTGCATGTGGAATTTGCAACTCACGAAAGTTTGCGGCAGATGAATTGCGGTGTAAACAATTCGACGGAAACCTATTAGTGAAAATGTGCGCATGTCAATTGATAAACAACGAATTGCAGTTAGCGTAGGAGCGCAAGATGATGAGACAATGAACGGATATTTGAGGTGCTTCTGAAATCGCTGCAGGGGTTTCGCCCTCTGGCTTGAGACTCTGTTGTGGCTTCGGTCGTACAGTGATGAGACGTACACTCCTGATTGTTGCTCCTCACCCGTCTGTTAATTGTAAAATAGGATTACCTATTCAGATATCGAAGTATGTACTCATATAGAAATACATTTAAGTAATATTTCATTTCATCGTAATTGCATTGTATTTGTGGTTTTGTTGCATTTCAGTTGCAATACAGTATTTTACTACTAGTTCTACGAATTTATGTGATAACGAAAGAAAAGAGTTTTGTACGATTTATCCACACAAAACGTTATGAATATGCTGCTGTTGGACAGGAAATTATTCGCAGAAGTGCATTAAAACAAGTTTTGACGAAAATGTAAACTTTTGTGGATGATGGGAAGAAATCGATGTGCGATGCTGTCCAACACGTTTCGCAGTAACACAATCTTCAGAACACGCAATCGGTGCGTCCTAGGCCCTTACCCCTTCCCTCTCCACGGCTTTCAATCCCCAGTGCTTCGATTTTTTTTTAACCGTAGTTACTGCCAAATAATAGTTCTTTTATACGCAGTGCTATATAGTAGTGCTTCTACACAATTTTAGTTATTACCATGTTTATTGTAGTACGTACATTGGTGCAGGGAAAACCACCTAGTGTGAAAACCATAAACCATAAAAGATGAAACCGCAAGAATGAAGAGACGGTCCATCGAAAACGACGCATGCGCATTAGATCTGTGATTGTTGTGTTAAGTTTTTCGAATTAATTTCTTGCAGGGATTGTATTGATTTACGAAGGGCGAAATATTCTCACTAGTCCCTTAATTTAAACTATTTTTGAAGTTTACATTGTAGACATTTCCTGATTGAATAATATAAGAACGGGAGATACATTTTCTTGTTCAGCAAGATGAACATTAGAAGAAAAATATATGCTTTTATGGTAGACATTTCAGCTATTTGGCAGCAATTTAGAATGGTGAATAAAGTTTCATATTAGCTTGCGAGCCTTTTAATATGGCACATGACTTTCCAACTATTAATTATTCGGGAAACTAAGAGCTAATGTTGAGCTTTGTTTAAGCGTTGTAAATGAACAATGAAGTTGGCTATTGAATTTTTAAGACGCTGGAATGCAGAATTGAATTATCGGATGGGAATTTCAATAGCGAGATTGGACTTGTAAATGGAGTGCGACGCACGTGCGAATGAATAGGGCGACTCGTGGGAACGCGGCCTTGGGATGCTGCGCTGCGGCCGCGTTGCAGTCCAGCCCTAAATACCCATACACCCGAATTCTCCGCTTTGCGGACGTTGCTGAAATGCAATAACCCTCATGAATATTTAGCCCGTTTGCTCATGTTAAATGCAAGGTCCTTTTGGGCACGGTACAACTGAAATGAATGAGCGTATCAATAGGTGCTTTCTGTACCAATGTTAAATAAATGGGCATTCAGGAATAGAGGGTATGTGGTTTTATCAATGGTCTAGAAATAAATCATTTTTTTGTGAAACGTAATGTAATCTATTCACGATTTCCTTGACAAAATGACGCGAGGTGTTTGGTACTAATGGCCTAGTAGGCTGTTCAGGAGCCGAATAATGGTAGTCTCTGTTCATATGGACGGGCCTACTCTCCATTAGTATTACTGTGCTGCCTTGTGCATTGTGGAGAAACATCGAACATTAATTAAAGTATGGTTTCATCTCCAGTATTAGAAATTCACTAGGTAGTGAATGTGTGTTCACAATTTATCTCAGCATGTGAAGATATTCATGTCACTTATTTTCTTATTCCTTCGGCAACTAGAAAGCTAAGAAATTTGTTAGTGTTTGCCTGATACATTACAGGGAATTTTAAGGACATGGTTGTCGATTTTTATGATGTGGGAAATCTCTGAAATAAGTTCAGACTCATTATAATTTAAATAATTATTGTAATTTCAAGCTTGATTATGATTAAGTGAATACCGTTTGAACCATGAAGCGTTACCTACGGCATACCTTTCAAAATCGTTACCAACTTGGTTATAATACGTCATTGTTTTGTTTTACTACTTCATTATTACTTTTTGACCTGAAATTATCATATGAAAAAACCTCTGTTACATTTAATTCTTTCGCAGGCTTTTCAGCTTCTTTATTCCCATGCGGGCCTTTTGAATGCTTGCTCCGCTACTAACACAATAAAACGCTCAGAACTTTGACAACCTCGAAATTTTATTTTTGATGTAATGGATTGTTCTAAATAGCTTTCGACAATAGACGCAAATAAAATAAAATCAGTTTCTTTTAAGCCATTATCACTGACTTTCCATCAAATTCTCTAATACACTGCTCTAGTTTTGTTAGCTTTCCCGAGAGTTTGCGCAGGAACTTCACAATATTCTTCTTTCGTACAATAAATTTGTCCCATCTCAAGCACTCGCTAGTAATTAGAAACTCATCGTTTTGGTTATGACACCGTATTTACTACTGACGAATACTATGCGTTTTTCCATTTATGATAAAGGACTCATTTTTAAAGATATTCCGCATTCTCGCTTGGTTAAGCAACGAACGAGTGAACCATAAAGTTTTGTATGCTGTAGGAACGTCGCTTTGTATTTCCCCCCCAGGCGACTTCAACTCGTCAGGGCCAGAGGTCCCGGAGCAATTAACTTCGTAATTCATTTTCTTCCTACTTTTTAAAGCTGCATCGTGTGGAGTCGGGTCAAACGAGATTTTTGTTAGATATTCTTTTATGGATATCGAAAATTGATGGATTAATGTATTAGTTAGACTAGTACGTTGATTGAGTTATTTGGAATTGGTGGTTTATTGTTCAAATTATTCTACAGCCTGCACTTCCTCTACTACGTTACACAGTATCAATGGTTAGTCAGCACGTTAAGCAAATAACGGTAGGCCTACTCCATAGCATGTGCAGTGTTTATTTGTGCTCTGAAATAGGAGACCTTGATGAATTTGCTAAAATGTTGAACTTGTGGACATAGGCGAGTGTGCTCTAAACAGCGGCAAGGGAGTGCGATAAGGATGAGGAAGGGAAGCGAGGGTCGGCCGCGGGGCGTGCGTCGCGTGACGCGCCCTCGTCCTCGTCCTGGGCCCGCCCTGATACGCCCGTCCGTCCATCGCCACGATTGAAGCTCTTGGGGGCGGTCGCGGTGTCTTGAGCGGCCGTGACTGCGCTCGCTCTTCCCAGATTACGAGTCCGACGCGGCGACGTGCTGGTTGGCGACGCAGGGGCGGTCCGGTGGAGACCTCCCTCCCCGTCGGCGAACGTGCTTGGTTTCGCGGCCGCGGGGCGCGCGTGCGGAAGCCGGTGCGTGCGAGCAGGTGCTGGGAGGGTTGTGGGAAGGAAGGCCACCAACCGAGCGGAGCTGCCATGCGTGGGGTGCCGGGACACGCACGGAGTGGAGCGGAGCACATTACAATACACGTCGTTAATGTGGTTGTCAGTTAAATATACAGTGTAATGCATACTTCATTAGAAATGCAATTGCAAAATTAAATAATGCAATTAAATAATATAATAATACAATACACAGAATAAAGTATATACAGTGTAATACACAATACAATGCACAACGATACAATAGAGTGCATGATAATACAATATCCGTAGAAATATGCTTATCAATTTTTTATCGAAATTTCGAAAACCGAATGAATTGAAACAAACTGTACAGAATTCTCGATTGTTAATACCTATATCCAAGGATATATCAATGTTTCATTGATATATAGTAAATGGCTTGGAGGATTGAATACATTCTAAACGTTTACTTAATGGTTAGCACATCATAGTTGTATATTAGCGCCCAATACGTAATAGTTTTCAAGACGCATCAGTTAGCAAAATCGGCCGCGTGAAGACTTGGTCGACTGGTTTTCTCCACCTTCAACCAGTTTGAGTAAAGGAAAAGATAAATAAAGAGTGAAATCGAAAATACCCATTGGTTTAATGGCAGAATTTGAACTCGTACATTAAACCTTCCTCCTGGGCGGTACTGTTGAAAAAATATTAGTATTGAAGTACGAAGTAAAATATCAGTATCTCTAATTTTCAGTGTAGTGGGGGGAAAAATTGTATTCCAGGTGCTTAGTAGTGTGGGGTGGTCAGGGGTTGTGAGAATGCAAGGCGTGTCGTGTATTCTCTTGAAATATTGTGGCCCAAAGCTGCATTGAAAAATTATACAGTGCGCGGACTCAAGGTTGTTTCATGTAAATCCCGCTGGTCGGAACCTCGTCGCCAACTCGGAAATGCATAGCGAAGCATCCACTGAGGTATAGTCGGGTGAGGTGCGGTGGTATCGTGTAAATAGGAATTTTCGTCTGACTCAGTGGTACTCGAAACGCAGAAACGTTCCACCAGCAGTCTATCACTTCTGGCATTTCTAGTCTCATTCACATTGCCTAGCCACGTCGAGTGTCGGGTGAGGTGAACTGCTGGATTGTTTTCAGTCCGGCGTCGTTAGCAGAATTGCTTAACTACGCTCCCTGACATGGTACTCGGTAAAATAAATTACAATTTTATTTTATTTTACTTTATTGTATTATAAATATGTAATGCTTTCGGGCGCGTCACCTACTGTTGTCATTGGTTCCGGAAGTGTAGTGCACGCTATATCCCCGGAGGAGGCGGAGTTCATCCCCCACTTAACCGCCTTGTAGAGATTCCTTCTTCAAATGTCCCCCTCAGCGGGTCATCGCCGCAGCCTAGCCGGGCAAGCATGAAGTTCCCGGTTGATTTCTCGGGTGGTGGTAGTAGTGCTTGTAAGTGTGCGCGCCTGCCTGCGTGTGTGCGTAGAAGGGACAATAAGAAGGAAGGAAAAATCGCGCTTGGCCCATGGCCCGTTTTTTAAGGCAGTGCTTGGGCATTCGCTCGGGATTGATAAGAGAAACCAGGCGTGCCTACTATTTAGAGGAGCCTGCCCTTCGGACAGTGGTTGCATTCGACCTAGCTAAGGTTGAAGTGAGTCTTGGTTGGTCTCGAGCCCAAGACCCTCCCGGTGGGCGACGCTGCAGCGGCTAGGGCCGTGCTGCCTTTGAGCCACCGCATGCGGGGGGGGGCGTGCAAGTGTTGGACGCGGCCGCGCGGTGGGGGCGCAGGTTGTGGAGGCAAGGCGCGGCGCGGCGCGAGGGAGGGGCGAGGCGAGGCGTTTATCGGCGTAGGCAAGGTCGCGGCCCCGCCCACCGGCGGTTGGGAGCGCGACAGTGGGTCAGACCACGAGGCGCCGTGCTCGCGTTGTCTTGCCACGCCGCACCGCGCCGCACCGCTCGGCGCGGCGGCGTGGAAGGGGAAGGAAAAGGAAAACCGCCAGCGAGAGCGAACTCTCACGGGGAACTTGCACGTTCACAACCAAACATAGGAAGATGTTGGTCACATTCTGCGCCAATTTTCCACTTCCTTTTTCGGTTGACGGAGGATGCTGTTCAAAATAAACTTTAATCCAGTTACTTGATAAATGTATTTTAAAAAGGCATAATTTCAATATAAATTTATATTAATGTAAGTTTACAAAATGAAATATCGATTTTAATGACTATTTTTTCACGAGTTTTCTAGATATGCTGTATTAATGCAAATTCCGTAAACTCTGGAGAGTTTTAAGGCACGAAGCATGTGCACTACATTTGTGACTAATCTTAACGCAGTGACGTATTCATATATTTGATTGTTCTGAATGCAGAAAAAATCTGCTGTGGTTTTGTGTTAAAAGCATGGTTTTAATACGTTGTGGTGGTGGTGGTGGTGGTGGTGGTGGTGGTGGTGGTGGTGGTGAAAAGTACTCGTAATTCTAAGTATTCATTTTCCCTTTCTAATTGATCTTCCAAAAGGATAACTGCTTTTGGATGACGGGCTATGCGAATGTTGATCGTAAAGCGTGTTTGTTTTCGTGCACGCGTAGTAAGAGTGCAAGGGGCGCGTATTTGCATGACTTTGCATGCTGCACCGACGCCCCTTGCGCCGGCCACTTAGCTGCTGTGCTTTGGATGCATCGCCTGCATCGTTGCAGGGCGCGGGAGGAGTGGGGGTGGGAGGGGGCGGCGGCGTTGGCGGCTGCAGCGCCTGGGGTCTCGCCAGCCGGAGGCAATAAAAGCACAAATTAAGCCTTTTACTGCGTAATTTACGAGTTCGCGGTCTCGCGACGGGCAGGAGAACGCGTGAGCCCCTGCTTAGCCCAGCCTCCGGGGGACGCGCGTGAGCTGCATGCCTCGACTTCCCCACTCGCTTATGAAGATTTTAACTCGAGTGTTTTAGTGAATGTTGTGTAATAGGATCTTATAACTATATTTATTTTGTATCTATTCAATTCCATTTTTTAAAATCTATATCTCTAATATTACTGCTCACATTATAAATGATTTCTAATACACAAAGCGGACGTGAAACATCAGTTATATATGAGTGTTTTCACTCGTGGATAGGAAGGAAATTCTTAGATCTGAATGTTCAGCACGTACTATAATGCACCGCCTTCTAAAGAACTTTGAAGGCGGGACTCGTCTCTCAAGGCTTAGGGAAAGCGTCTCTTACCGACTCACCCGGACGTCGTGGCCTGGCTGTGTGTGGCAAGAGGTAACCGTTGCTAGGTGATTAGCGATTTTTTGCCCATAGGTTATCAATCACTCTATCCAAAAACAAATGTCGGAGATCCCATGCATGGTATTGGACTCGAAGGGTACATTTCAAATAACGACTTGAATCAATGGAGTGGGAAGAATAATATTTATTTTGTCTTCAGGTCTCCCCCCCCCCCCCACACCCCCCAAAAAAAGAGTGCGACTGAATCGTACTCAGAGCATGAACAGTCACCTACATCGAACACATGACATTACGTACGGAGGTGAAGTACAGCGACAAAAGTGACAGGCGTTTCACGGCCACAGCTGATAGTTATGGAGGGTGCAAGTTAATCAAATGGTTTCTAGCGTTTGCGAAGTGGAAGAATTCTTTTTCTTCTCTGTTCAGCTGTAGATCATCGTGGTCTTGCTGTTCAAAATTCGAAAACGTCTAGTGTTTAATTAATAAAAATAGTTGCTAATGAAAATGATTAGATATCCCGTTACTTGTTCTGTCGCTTCACCTGTCGTTCTGTCACTTAAAGTGGTATTCTTAAGTTTTTCCATTGGTAGGACTTCACAGTAAGAACAGAGATATGTATAAATATCACTCTACTGCCAGTATTACGTAGTCTGTTTTCGTGTTTTGACTAGTGGGTATACTGTCAATGACGATGCATTTCTTTTAAATCGAAAGGCGATTTCTTAACTTTTTAAGTGAAATATTCTTCATTATAGTACCCTCCGTTATTTTATATTTTCTTAGCAATTTATAACGCTTCCTTTGGTTGTGCATCGAAAGCTTGGTAACGTGGAAATACTAGTTGTTTTTTTTTTAGTTTAGAGGAATTTTTGGCTAAAAGTTCGTTTATTGCTTTACTTCCATACGAAAGTTGAAAGTTGAATGTTTGAAGTAGAATAGAGAGGGGGAGAGAAAAGGAAGGCGCGGGAATGTGTGAAGTAGCGGTACGAAGCTTGAGGCGCATTCTGGCGCAGGCATCCCATTTGCATGACGGAGCTAGCCGTCGGAGAAGCTCATCGGGCGAAAGCTCGCGCGCGGTGCGAAATTGAATCGAGTGACGTATCGGGGGAGGGGGGGGGGGGCTTCTTTCCCTTTTGCGTGCGTGGCGGAGTGTGTGGGCGGGGCGGCGGCGGGGGTGGTTGCCCACAGATGCGTGGGTGCGTGCGGCGAAGCAAACTCGCCCTTCCCGCCACGAGCTGCGTGCTCGTATCGATCGACCGACCGGCCCGCTCGCTCGCTCGCTCTCTCTCTCCTCTTTACTCTGGCGCCTTCTGCTCCCGCTCGTCTGCTGGCTGGCGTCGACGGCCGCCTGGCCTAATGGCGCTAGCGGCCACGCCCCCGCGTTAGGTCTGCGCCTTCCGCTGGCTGCCCCGCCTCCCTCGTATTTATGGATATTTCTGGCCTTTGGTGGACGCGTTTCGCAACTTCTCTTCATTAAACAGTCTTCTCATCTCCTTGCTTGGCAGCTCGAGCCAACTTGCTTCGCTCATAACGTGCGCTTCTCTCGACTGGGTTCGTCGTTTTCATCTTTTGAAGTCTTCGGTTTTCGAAGGCATCAATGTAGACCCATTTTGTTGGTTTCAGTCCTGACAGTAAGCTCTCGCGTCTCATCCATGGCTCCCAACCTCGCAGCAACGTACGATGGTAGTGGTGATCATCGACCTCGCCGCCATCGTCGCGGTTTCTCTCCCCCGTTAACGTCATCATCGTTGCCCTCATCCTCGTGATCGTCGTACAGGGTAGCCACTTTTTGGAAAACAGGGAAAAATCAGAGCATTTCATTACTTTGGAAAAATTAGGGAATTTGTAAAAAAATGATTGGAAGAGAGAAAATGTTGAGGTGGTTGTAAAATTAGATACCATCCTTAACAAAATGGTGCAGCATTATTTTTTGTTAAATTTCTAATTGTTCAGTTCGTTTTAATTTCTACTTTATCACTCGAAATCAGGATGCTTCAAAATTAGTTTCATAGTTGCTTTAATATTTTCTTCAAATAGTGTGACATGATTTATAAATCTTAGCAGTGAAAACTTTAAAAAGTGTGGAAAACCGGGAAAAGCGAGGGAAGTTTGTTTGAGTGGCCACCCTGGTGTACTTCACTGGGTTCCCTCCACTTCCTCAGCCCCGGCCGGTGCGCGCGCGAGGGGAGGGCTTTGCGCCCGGGCGGGTGGCTGCGGCAGCGTGCGCCCTAATTTGAAATTAGCGCTTCGTGCGCGGCGCCTTAATACCCCGCAAGAGAAACGGTTTCCGAAGCGCGCTCCACGCTCGTGCTAAAGCGGCCGGTGCCGTGCTAGGCGGGCGTTCGTCTAAGAAACGGCTGTGGTACTAAATCTTGCTATTGTGGAAATGAGGGACGCTCGGAATGTGCGGCAGTGCACCGCAGTGTACTTGTATTGTTCATGAAAAGGGGATCATACTGAAGAGGAATGTGTCTAAAGTGTCAGGAGAGGGGCTGAATGTGTGAAGAGTCGCGAGTTGCCAAATTGATAGTTTTTTGTTCTAGTAGAATTTTTAAATATTCACAATTGTGTTCACAATATAAAGTAAAAATCGTGGATGATGCCTCAGAGTTGCTACTTCGGATATGCGTTTATGAATTGGGTGATGAGTAAATACTCGAAATTCAAGCGTAATTTTAAAACTTACCGGACCATAAGTGTTGCTAAAAGGAAAATTTGAGACTGAAAGCTGTCAAGAAGCATCTGATTTCTGAAATGTTCTGTAAATTGAACTGTGTTTTAGTTCCTCTATTAACATAAAGTTATAATAAAAATAAGTTGTGTATGTTACATAACATTGTAAAGCATTGTAAAACACTGTAAAAATTAATTAAAACTTGATGTTGGAATAAATCCATGATTAAGGTAAGCGTGTTGCAAATAAAAGCATTTGCTTACGTTCGAAAAATGGTTGAAACTTCCTAAATTCACTTTTGAAAAACAGTAAAATATTGGTATTTCTTAAATTTTCAAGTGACCTCTGGTGGTTCCATCGTTCGCCACAGTATTTGAAGGTATATAAACGAGTCTGTAGATGGTATTTCCCCATTTGTTGAGAGTATCGGAATTTCCAAGTTGCATTCACAAACCAAATAAATCGGGCGGTCTAGAAAACGCGCCCCGGTCATATCGAGCCCCTCGCCGAGACCGCCCTCCCCACCCGTGCGTCAATATCCGTTGTTGGCTCGCGGCCATACTGGATGCATTGTACGAAGTATGAATCGGAAAAACAATAAAACAGATGGAAAACACGACTTTCTTCATGCCCTGACGTATTGTGGTGAGTGGACAGATAAGTTGTTTTTCTAATATTGTTGTATTCCCTCTGGGTTTCCGTGAATAAACGAATTTACTAAATCATATCCTTGAAGAAAATAAAATCTTAAAATTGGATTACGTCAGCGTGAATGGTGATTCATAAATTATTGAAAAGCGACGCTTGGAACTATTCTTGTTGATATTGATTTAATGTCGAGTCTGCTACCAGCCTCAGTTGTTTTCATGAATCATTGCCGGGCGATTTTCTTGTTTCACTACAGAAGTATGCTTTTCTGATAAATGTTGCTTCCGTCATTTTATTGACAATGACTCCTATTCGCTGAGGGAAAAGTCATCCTACTTCAGTGCGGATCAATATCACTTTCTAATATTCTTTGCGATTCACGTTTGAAATAAACGGCGAACACTGCACTTCTGGTGCCTGTTCTGTCATTCCGTATGAGTACCAACTTCTCAGCTCTTACAGCTTGGTACCCACCACACTCGATTTAGCAACACGAGCACCGTAAGGGCGGAACCCTCGCATCAATTTAACAGGTTTAGCCTAAAAAGATAGTATCGTTTTGCAGAGATATGAACGATCCGGGGGAAAATGACGAGGCGAGTTGGGTCCTTCGCTTGAGGCTGGTGGTGCTCGGCGTCTGGTTGGTGTGTTGTTGCGACACGCGTGGTGACGTGTCGACGGAGCGTGCATATTGCGCGCCCCGAACCTTGACATGCGAGGGCCATGGCCGCCGCCCTCGCCCCACACTGCCCTGCCCTGTTTTTGCTCAGGCAAACCAGGAAGCGGCGGCGGCGGCGGCGGCGGCGTGTGTTCGGCGCTCTTTCATCGGTTAACTGCCTCAGATAGCTCTCTTCGCCAGGATTTTGTTTGGCTAACAAACCAGATCAGTATCCCTAGTTTGAACCTTTGGGTCAACCTAATGCATGGTTCGAAGCTCAGCACTTGCTCCCCTGGACGAGATTTTAAACGTGTTGTGAAACTAATTTGTTTAAAATTAGATGTGGGATTTAAAAACCACTTTTGTGAGTGTAATAGATATCTTCGGGGGAGGACTGTTTGTCCATGTGAAGTCTACCAAACGTTTTCGTGATAATTAGCGACTAGCGAGAGTAGCAGAAAGAATATAACTTGATACAAACTAAATCCATGTTTTGATAATACTCCATTGAGTTCCCTTCGCAATTTCAACTTAGTTGTGCGGTATAGTTAAAGTGAATGTTGAAAGCAGGATAGAAGATTGTTATAACTTAACCTCGTTAACACGTCTAAAAATCGACATTTTTGAGAAAGTAAAACAAAAAGAAGAAAGTACTTGTAACTTTTCATATTTTCAAAAGATAGCCAGTGCATCGAGTAACTCTTTGTATACGCCCTCGAATAAATGGCTCCGCTCAAAATTACAGTAATATTTAAAAAGCGTCATCTTGTAGGGTGTCACTTTCCCCGAATAGCCACGCAGCTTTATTTCATTTGTATTAAGTTCAAGGTTTCTTTAAAAAATATACCTTTTTAATCCGTTATCGGGAAGATCGCGGTAGAATAAATTGTGATTGTTCACACGATTGCCAAGATAGAGGTAGTAGAGAAGCATGTATTTTTACTATAGAAAAGGCGTGAAATATGTGACTGTGTTATACACGAGAAGCACTGAATTTATTTGTAATCACGGCTTCCTAAAATTGAAATGGAAACGACATACGAGATGGTGGGCTTTTTTCACTAGTCATCATGTTTGTGTTTCTTGGAAGTGCCAATAATGGTCGGGGCATTTGACACGGTATTTTTCAGCTATTAACCCCCATTGAAGTCTTATTGATCTGAAGCTATTGAGACCAAGTACTCGCAAGAAACGTATGTACTAGTGTAGCCCCCAGCGATGGCATGATGTATCTCTATCAAGTGGTGTCATTTCTTTAAAATATTTCCGAAAGTGATAGGTTTTGACTGATAAATGCTTATGCGCATTTATTAATAAGGAGTATTCTAGTTTAATTCTGTAACAAGAACGCTACTTTGCAACACAATTATATTTCCATTATTAGATTATTCCGTGTTTCCGGGCGCGTCAAGTGGTATGGTCAGTAGGCTTGTTCAGTATGGTGCCTGTTTCATCACGAGAGGTGGCTTTGTTGGATGAAGATTCGCCGCCGATCTACACGTCGCCTTACGAACTTTCCCCATCCAGGTAACTCCGAACAGCAGTGGACTGTCCTAGCCGCTCAAGTTCCCAAGGAGGATTAGGACAACGAGGAGGAAGGGAAGGTCGAGCACGCATGCGCATGCGCGGGCGATGGCCACGGTATGGTCCACGGTCACGAACATGGTTCACGGCCAGGTCCATGTTAGGGTGCTGCTCTGGCACTCGTCTAGGATTCGCCTTTCCATTATTCGAGAGAGCAGGCACCTTGGTTACTCGAAAGTCGCTACCAGTGAAAGTAGTGATTCAGACTTCTGGCGGGGAGACTCGACTTGGGCAATGGCTATCAAGGTGAATAAGGCCGCTATTTGCCTGAGCTGTCCCGTGGACTGCGGATAGGTCGTGAACATGACGGCGCCTGGCTCTCAAGTAGGCGGGGTTCTGCTCAGAATTCACGTCGCTGGCACCTCCAACCAACCGGTTTCCGTCAGTCCCGTCCGGTGGCGACTGGAGGGAAATGGAAAGAAAAAGTCAGCGGGAGCGCCGCTGAGGCTAGGAAACCGCTTCTCGACGGAGGATCCTTCGACAAGGAGGTAGACTAGGACTGAATGCACGGACTCCAGCATTTGTTGAACTAGGAGGGGTGTAGGCGGGAATTTTTATGTTGATTCACCAACGAAGAGGGGGGAGCCCTTGTAAAAATGGGCAGCTCTGCATTTTCGGGTAGTCAGTGGTCTGAGTAACCTGGAGTAAAACGAGGAATTTTACAAAATGTAAAAAGTTGATGGAATCGCCAAAGGAGTTTGTTACTTGCCCGCAATTTTGTTTTTGTTATTTCGTTTGTGTTTGCGTATACGTGTAGCTATTGTACTACATCAGCATACACGGTCGGAGAAGTGTCATGGGCGGAAGTGAAGCTTCGTTCTTTCTGCACACGGGATTTTGCTCACTTATTCCTATTATATTTAAACAGTAAGTAGTTCTACGAGTGGTTTAAAAATATTACATTTTATCGGGAAGTATGTGAAACGACCTTATATTTGTAGCTGGCTACATTATTATATAAAACTTCTTGTTGTGTATAAAGTCTTGAGAAATTGAGAAAAAATCTTAAGTATAAAAAGCATTGATATCGATACATTTTTTTTCTCAATTTATTGCAAGATATCAACAACTGCAGTGTGTTTTGGTATTAGCCTTTCTACGAAACGGAATGTAAATTTTCATGTAAAACACTTAGTGTACAATGGCTGAAAGTTGAACGTTCAGCCCCGAGGCTACTCAGTTGACAGTAATGCCATACGAACGTGATGTCGAGAGGAATGATTGTGGTAGCATGTGACTCGGTGGTGGCAGAGTAGTAAAAAGCCCAAACGGTTGCTAATTTTAAACTAATAATAACGGTGCCCTTAATGTCTGCCAGGGCCGGAGCTGGCTGGCGTGGGCTGTTGTGTGCGCGCTCGTCGCGTGTCGCGGGCTCGCGTGTGCGTGCGGGGGCGCGAGGGCAGCGGGGCGCCGTCGTCGCTCATCGGACGCGCGCGTGGGACACTAATGAATGGGCCACTGCCCCGAAAGACATCTTCATTTGAGAATGGGGCGGCTTTTTGTTGATGCTCTCGTTAGTTTTATGTTATGTTGTGTTGTTTAGGTCGTTGTTTTCGCTTTGCGTTTCTACTTTTAAAGAAGAGTTTGTCAGGAAGCAAATAGTTTACATTTGCGTCGATTGGAAAACTTTGAGCGTGTGGTTATGGTTGTAATCTCTTTAGTTACTCGAATGCTATGGTTTAAGGTTTTAATTACTGTCATGGACATGGAATTGAGTAAATGTTGGTAAGAGAACCGAAGATGTAAGGAGAGAAAACAAACTCGCTCTTCATGGGGCCTAATTACTTGCAGATTGCTTTCTGTTTTCTTTACTTGCCATCCTACGAAACTATATTCTATTCATGAAATGTAAACGTATAGAGAAAGGAATGCATATTATATGGAATGGAGGGATGCGGGAAGAAACGCTACCCAAACAAATTATTGACCTAATAAGGCTTCCTTTATGGCTGGATCAGGAATCAAAACGGTTGGAGAATCCCGAGAAATCATCCACATATTTAGTGAAGTAGACGGTGGGAAAAGAGACTCGAATTAATAGAACTAAATATGACGGCAAGGGTCCGAGAATCCTGTCCTGTATTGGGTTGTGCAGGTCCAGATTGAGTACGAGAAATGGTTGTGATTCATGTTCCCTGGTTAGGAATGCGTAAAGAGAGTAATCTTAACGTTGACAGGCATTTTCGAGATAGTATCGTTTCTCTAGCCTATGTAATGGCAGAATTAGGAAAACGCAGCATGTGTGTGGGTCGGAGATCAGAGTAGAGATAACTTGGTCTGGACAGACCGTGACCGCTGCATCCTAATTTGGCACTCCTCCCTAGATTAGTTCGCTTGCTCGCGTGCTGTGCAGTCTTTCTGTAATTGGATGTGGTTGCATGTCCACCACGACTTTTAGGCGTCATAGCATTAATCACGTCTCGTTTATTTCCGGGGAGCGATGTGATCTTCACCAGCAGTCGATAGCTTAGCTTGCTTCCTAACCGCTAGGCCAGTTCACTCATTTGTGGGTGTTTGTGCTCTTTCAGTCAGCTTGTTCTGGAGATGAAATTAGACGCAGACACTTTCTCAGTAATTTGTAACTCCATGAGGCATGTTTTCTAAGATTCTTTGTTTACAAAACGGAATAGGAGTGTTTATTTATGCAAGAGATGTCTTGGGGTATTCTTGGAAAGTTCCAAGCATTTTGTTCCAAGCGTAATTTATTGCCACAATAATTCAAAAAATTGTGGAGCTCTAAAACGTTAAAAATGTGACATTTTCCGGATTAACATTTTAACATAGTTATATATAACATCAACATATAAATTCCGGATTAAAGAATGTTTTCGACTCTAACGTTCACTTTTTAACGTTTTTATTTATTAAATTTTATTCATTGTTATTTGACATGATAGTCATATTTTTGAAGGTTCAGGTTGCGATCTTCTAGAGGTATAAAAATATTGAATGAATAACTGAACTCTTACCTACCTAGCATGTCCGTATGGACAATCTGTACAAAGCTGTAGATAGTTTAAATTTCACCTTAAAATATTGCAGAAAACAATTAAGACTTCCTGTTGTTTTCCATCATATCCCAAAAGGTGTCGCCATGTGCAATTCAAAATTTTTGTGAAAACATAATTTCTTAAATTACTCAATGGTGAAATTTTTTTTTTTTTTTAATTATTCGGACCGATGAGGGTTAAACATCAGTATATCAGCGATCGTATTTAACTGCCATTTTTTGTATTTTTTTTATTGGATTGTAAATGGATATGCAAGTGGCATTCTATTTACAGCTCAAGGGTTTAGTTGTACATTACTTAGCGTACACTTATTCCTACATGTTGCTATCAGCGGAGCCATCCGTATGTGAACAAGCAAAGTGGTGTAGTTCGGAGTAGCACCATTTTACCTGAAACTATATGTTCGCTGTGAATATTCGATCGGCAACAAGAGTGAACGATTCACAATTCTTTTTAAAGAAACACTTTCTTAGTACATGCTAATTCCCTAGAAAATCTAAAGAATCTAAAAATCTAAAAAAGGGCACTTAATTCCTCTCGCTAATATACCTCAGAGAAATCTGTACAAAGGACCACGGTTAAATTCAAGAGGAAAAAATTAAAAATGAAAGAACTTCTGCACTAATTCATTTAATTACCAGTAGGTTGTGTCTTCTGATGGTGTTGGCGTCGAGCCACTGAATGAACAGTATTGGTGTTTTTGATGACCGATATGTATAAACAATTGTATAACTAGGAAATTAGTCGAGAATTTTATTCTCAATTTCAGATTGGAACTTCTTTAAAAACGATTTAAAACTTCGACTTTTTGTATTCTTTACTTTCGGTCATTTTGTTCTCTTTAGGATTGTTGTAAAAAGTTATGTAAATAGTTTTAACTGTATTTCTGACTTTCTTGTTATTCATTCCTGTACCATTTCGTATCACAATGGTGTAATTCCATTTAGGTTCTAATACCAAGTCTATATCTGTCAAAATTTTCAGAATCGGGCCACTAAATGGAAATTATGTGGATGTAGATAAGTGACAAAAATTACGTAAATATTGTTAACTGCATTCCATATCTTGTCAAACTGTAACTTTCCGTATCACAAGACGTGCAATTCCATTTATGGTTTTATACCTAGTTTATAAAGAGATACAATTTTACCAGTAAGGCAATATTTATCAACCCGACTGAAATGCATTGTACCTCTGAATGGAAATGTCAACGTATGCAATGCAAGTATTTGTAAGCAATGGAAGTAAAGACAGTGCTGTATCTGCATTTTATATTTTCTCGTTCTTTACTTGCTCCTGCCAAAAGGGGTGCAACTCAATTTAGGCCAGGCATGTCTAGGACGCGGGCGAGGTAACTAGTTTACTACTGTTCGTGGCGGTACCCCCAGAGCTACTGGCCGCGAGAATTAAAAGTAAGGGTAAAAGTAAGGGTCCGGAGTGACGGTACACATCTGGTCACCTTGCCCATAGCAGTCTTTTGGAGAAAATACTTAGTAGTTATAATCCCAAATTTAGTTATATTAATGCCCATTTCCTCTTCTAAAGCAAATAAGTCATATATTAAAATGTAATAAAACATGTCAGATTTAAAATTGCCAATTGTGAGTAAAATTGAACACACGAAATTATCTTGATTTTGTAATCTTGTTTACTTAAGAGTGCAATTATAACATTACATAACTTCCTACGTTCATGTTAGAAGATTTAAGAACGATTCTTACCCGTTAAGAGTTTTCAACCAATAAGCGAGAATTGTTAACTTAGACTTGTTAATTTATTTCACTTTACTGCTGTGTTAAACAAATAACATAACTCAAAACGAACAGCAGAAAAGAATTTGACATTCAAACCTTTTTCTGCTCCGTGGCAAAAATGTTTACGCAAGGCATAATTTAAAACGAAAATTAACATGAAAAACGTATAAATAGTAAAGAATGTGATCATAATTTAAATTTGGTTTTGTTTCTTCATAAAACGAAACTGACAAACGTTTTCGTATATAATCACTACTCAACGCTTTGCGCTGCTTCTGCATGCGCGTGTCCACTTTCTGGATTTGGGAAAGGGATGAGGGCGGAGTCAGGAAGCTGCCCGTGCTCGCGGGAGCACCGGGCTCCCCAGGCTCCCCAGCTGGGTTAGACGCTCTTGTGGGTGCTGCTTGACACACCTGATTTAGTCGCTTAGACAAAATTAATCTGTATTGTCAATATGAGTTAAGTGTAATGTTTTATGTAAGTGTAATTGTTTTATGCAAATTTTTTTTAAAAAAACAGGTTGAATTTTCTATAATTTTCTTTAACTTTAGTAAAGTATTGAATATCTTCGAACAAGGAATATGACTCTTACACTACTTATACTTCAAGGGCCTCGTATCGAAGATGCCAGTTTCCAGCGCGTAAGGCAACCAGTTACGTGCGTGGAGCATCCTCTTAAGAGAATAATACTTTCATGTCTTTCTTTTCTTTCTCCGACGCGTGATTCTTAGCAAGAAACTTAAACTCTCTTCTCTAAAAATTAACCCTACTTATAAATCTTTGGACAGCTTCACCTTCAGAAGAATCTTTCCGCCAAAATTTTTTGAAAAAATTCCTTAAAAATATTGTTAAGCTCATGATGGGAGTGGAAGTATTTTTTTTAAAGGCATCTATTAATAATTACATCGATAGTTCTACTACATTCTATTACATCCATACTACTACATTCCTAGTTCGAATTTTTTTTATTCACTTTTCGGATGTGTCTTCCTTGTTGAGATGAAATCAGGCATATTATTCATTAATGTCAACATCAAACTGAGTAAATAGTATAGTATTGTACACTGTCGTATCCTGCATTCCATCGTCACTAAGGGGTTCAGTTTGTTTCAATGGTCACCTTCAGTCCTTGCCTTTTGCTACTCTAGTGGATATTGACATTCCTGGTGGAGATTTGTTTGTGAAATACCGCCACTGCTTCCAGTTAATTAAGGAAATTGTACTGTGTTTATTAATAATGAAATGAAAATGTGCGGGAAAATATTTAAAAATTAAAATGTGTTCATGCGGGGGGGGGGAGAAAGACTCGAAATTCAGTGAGACAAACGTAATTCGTGAAAATGAATCATGTAGACGGCTACCACGGTTGACTTGATGATAGAACATCACTGCACAATACCTGCTAAATTCCTTTGGTTATCCAAACCTAATAAATTGTCGCTATCTGGAAAAGAATTCTAACGGCCGGCTGCTCTGATCGGTGGTTTTCCGTGGTTTCTCCGTTCAACACCAGACAAATGCCAAAGCAATACCCTAACAAACGGGCCACGGACCGCGCGCGATCTTTCCTTCATCTTCCTTGTCCTATCCTCACATCTTACACACACACACACACACACACACACACACACACACACACACACTAACATGCACTACACGACCACACATGCCGGGAGACCGGTCGGGGCCTTTGAGCTCGTCCCGGCTGTGTTGGTGCCCCACTGGTGGGAGAGACCTGAACGCAGAAAACCCGGCGGTAGGTTGGCACCGAATTTCACCATCCAATGGGGGGGGGATAATCACAGCCACCTACCGACGAAAACATCCACTACACTTTTGGAACCAATGACCTTAGTTGACGCGCCCGGAATCACTAATCAATTATCCAGCCAACCAACGTAATAAATATTTGAAAAATATTCTAATAGCGCCTGACCTCTTAATATAATTCTCCACTTTTCTTTACGAATAAATTCCTCTATTTTCAAAGCTGTTACTCTTTCTGATTCATTCGGAAGCCGCCAGACACGGCCGGGTCGTTGCGTGGAGACGAGCACCGGGTGATTGTCGTGGGGTTTATGTAGCCCTCTAGGCGCCCCCCAGCCCCCGTGTGAGACGGCCGCCTCCAAAAGACCACCCCGCAATGCCCCCAACCGCCCGCGCATTGGGTGCTGGCCCACGCATTGGGTTCCTCCCCTTCAAGCGGGGGGTCCGCGGAGGCGAGTCCGACTTGCATTTTGCCTTTGGCAGCCGATTGGCCCTCGAGCTTCCTCCAGCTGCCGCGCTGGTAGCATACACACTCCGAGACCTCGAGGTGCCGAGTTCGATTCTCTTATCAGAAAAATATTTTTACTCTTACCTAAAAAACTGAATGTGCTGTGGAAGTTTCGTAGGTTGCTTAATAATAATATAATATAATATAATATTTACTGAGCTGCGTTCGAGTAAACTCGGGTATGAAACACGTCTATCAGTTTAGTAATTTTCACTAAAACTTGTTTAGTCAATTTTATTAGGTTTTTATTAGTAATCGGAATGATTCGTTTAGTAATCGCAATTAAATTCAGTTCGTCGTGTATTATGAACTGTTTAGTGCATATGACTGTATATGCATAAGATAAACTAAAGTTTCGTAACCACGATTAAGTACTTTGTTCGTCCAAAATGAACTACGCCTTCGTTCAATGTACTACGTGATTGTGTAAACTAAACATTTCTCTTCGTGTCGTCAGGCCGAAAATGTTGATGGACCATCTCCGTTGGAAACGACATTTACAAAATGTGCAAGGTCTCCTTTTCGTTGGTTTACCTGAATTTTAAAACTTTCCTAAGTTATATTTAATGACCGGATTTTCATGCAGTAAAACTCTCTGAAACGTGCAGTAAAAACACCAAAACGTGCAGATACGCAATAAAAAGAAGACTACTTTGCAAAGCGGTGTTATGTAGCCTAAAAACTCCAGTTAATCCACTTAACAACTTATGTTTGTGTTTTGAACGAGATATTTCGCGTGAATGACTATAATTGAGTTTGTATGTATTGTTTAAACAAACCATATTGGACATTTTAATATTATTCGCACACAATATTAAATTACCATAAAAACAAAAGTACGAAAACAAAAATACAAACATACTTTTAGATATCAAAAATAATTAAATTGCAGAAGAAATCTTAATTGTTTTCATTATGCATAATTTACAATTAATATTTGCATTACCTAATTTAAAATTGTTTTCGAATTATTTTCTGAGAAATACTTTTCTTGAAAATATTTCTAGCAACTAATACAGTTTCAGTGAGGAGAAACTTCGTTCTACACTTGTACTTATCTGTGTGCTGAGCCTCACTTTACGTACGTGCGCACGCTGCTAAAACGGTCCGAAACTGCGCTCGTTCTGTCTTGTACCTCGTAGGGCATCGTCTGTTCCGAGAAATTCAATATATTTGAAACGCAGTGCAGCTTGTCGCTAAGCTTCGTGCCCGGACGTGAGGTCAAATGTGACCAGCTCTCATGTGGGCAAGTTCGGCGAAGTTTGACAAAAAGTATATATGATCACATTGGGAAGATTAGACCCCGAACATGCGTTTGCTGAGCGGCTGAAACCAAGGGCCGCGGACATACTATCCCCGCTGCAATAACTCTGAAATTTTAGGTATCATGAAAGATCCAGACGCTCAATTCTTAGGGTAACAAAATGCAGAATTAATACATGTTGAACGGCACTCGGGTTTCAGAGTTCCCGAAAGCACTGCTGGGCTCTGTCATGAAAACTTTTTCTTCCATAAAGCTTTTATAAAAGTTAAATTAATACAAGTTGATAATATAAAAATTATATTTTATGCAATATAACTGTTTATCTTGCAAATTCGTCCAGTAAAATCCCAAAATGTGCAATTTTCAGGCAGCATTAGCTAAAACGTGCAAATATCGTGCAGTAACTCCCCAAACGTGCAATTTCGTGCAAAATAAAACTAGTACTAAAATAACGTCCGTTTCAGGGTTCAAATTTCTGTCGAGGTTTGATCCAATTTCAAGTTAGCAAACAAAAGATTTAGTAACACGGGAATCCAGTCTTTAGTTTAATGTAAAGTTGTTCTTGAATTTGGGTCCCAGGAAAGAAAACAGGCACTTTACATTGCCGACATTTCGGTCATATATTTGGTCTTATCAGGTAAAAGGTAAAGTTACTGGTAAAAAAACTATTGTTAAACAAATTGTAATTTTAGCTCTAATGAAATTGTTCTCTATACGTATTCCTGTATATAAATGTTGTATCTGTTTTCTTTCCTGTGACCCAACTCAAGAACTATATATATATATATATATATATATATATATATATATATATATATATATAATTACAACGGAGCAAGAGTTATTGAATATTATTCCTAAGTTAGAAATATTTCGAGAACGTGTAAGCCCTTTGCTAAACCTGACTATATTCCTAATTTTCAGTGACCGCAGAAATTAAAAGAAAGCTATGCAGCCTCCGGCCGTATGAAAGATGTCAATGGTTTCGTAGGATAGCACGAAAAAGAAAGAAAAAAAAGGGAAAAGAAAGAAAGGGAAAAGATGGAACAGTTTTGATTTTGACTGAAGAAAGGAAACATTTGATAGTGCTATTCCGCCTATTCTCACATTGCGTGTATCGAGTGAATTCTCATTCCCATTCCACAGCTGACGGCACAGCTGACGTCATGCAAATAGCAACCTTCCAGGGACAATGCTCCAGCCATTACATATTTATTTACTTTTTGTGTTATGGAATAGCCACTTTTTAAAATATTTTTGGTATGTAAAGATTCATGTAATGTATAAATATATTTAACAATGTTTTTGCAGTAATGGTGAATACTTTTTGTCAAAATAATTTATAGCAGCATTACTATTTTGGTGGTACACTATATTTCATTTATTGTTCGTGACCAGTGTTCGTACTAGTTTTTGAACATCCATTTACAGTTTTCTTCAACAATTTTGCTGCTGCATATTTAGGTTAGTTTAAATTCAATTATTTTGTCTAGAAATGAACAACTAAAATAACTGGCATCCTGAAAATTCGAAAAATGGGCCCAAATTGAAAATTACTGCAGCTTTATTTCAAATCTGTGTATAAACGTCATTTCATTGAAATTTAAAAAATCGGTAAACTTATTGAGTATGGGTGATTTCCTTCAGGACAGAAATCAGAATTGCATCATATTTTTAATCGTTAACATTTTCTTTAGAAAAATCATTTTATTTTAGAGGAACTTTACGTATTCTATTTTCAGTATTGTATGTTGAGGTTCAAAGTGTCAGGCGCGAAAAATTCCCCAGCTAATAGTTGTCAAGAATAAATCAGAACTTAAGTGTCAAAATTTCTGTGATTTTGAAATCGTACGATTCATATTTAGTAATATTTTGTATAATTTACTTCTCATTTAATTGAAAAAAAAAATCCCTTCAAATAATGTGGGTTCTTGAATCAATCAGTTTCTATCACGCATTGTTCAGTTACTCGTTTGGGACAAAGTAATGCTGTAGTGCTAAAGCAATTACCTTAATTCCTTAGTTTGTTCTACTTACACTGCTGCGTTCCTACACTGGTTGCCTTATTTTAATATTGTAAGTTTAAAACCTTGCTACAAAGCAATGCAAAATTGAACACGAAAACAAAGTTGGCAAATTACCTGCATATTCTGAAATTACCATTTTGTTGCTTATTTTCTTTCGAAATTTCGTGTAAGTTTCTTGAATTGTAAAATTGTTGGTTATTAAATATCTCAAATTATTCTACAAATATGAAATTGCCAGTTAATTGATTGTAACTAGTCTTCGCAACTGCAGAACTTTTTGTTATCGAGTATTCTGTTTCAATAAATACACATGCCTGCCTATATTCATCGCCTAATGGAAACTACGTCGTATTGATGTGAAAATAACCTGACATGGATTTCTGAAACACTGCGTACGCGAATAACGGGACCCCCACAGCTCAATAAATTCAGAAGTCGGTGTTAGTTGGGAAACCTTCCTTGATGTTCTTGATTCCTCCTGTGTTCCTGATTAGGTTATTGTACAATTACCTGTGTAGAGAATGAACCATTTCTAAAAAATTAATTCCGAATACTGTGCTAAGTGGGAAGTCGTCGCCCTTGATCGTTGCGTGGAGACGAGCAGCGGGTGATTGTCGTGGGGTTTATATAGCCCTCTAGGCGCCCCTCAGCCCCCGTGTGAGACGGCCGCCTCCAAAAGACCACCCCGCAATGCCCCCAACCGCCCGCGCATTGGGTGCTGGCCCACGCATTGGGTTCCTCCCCTTCAAGCGGGGGGTCCGCGGAGGCGAGTCCGACTTGCATTTTGCCTTTGGGAGCCCATTGGCCCTCGAGCTTCCTCCAGCTGCCGCGCTGGTAGCACACACACTCCGAGACCTCGAGGTGCCGAGTTCGATTCTCTTATCAGAAAAATATTTTTACTCTTACTTACGAAACTTCCGGAGCATATTCAGTTTTGTAGGTTGCTTTACAATCGTCACATTTATTAATTCCTAACGTGATATATATTGTTAATGAAAAGAATCACAGCTAACACAGAATCGTGCAATGCAGATTTGCCCGATGGTCAGATCGAATTTTGTTTCTCGGGGCATATAGCCAGTAAGATTCCAAAGCATTTTATTAATTTCTATTGAATTAATGGAAATGCATTAGAATGCATTCCTTGTCCTATAATTTTTCATCTTCCCACACATCATACGACGGTCGGTCAGAAAGTAATGCCCCTCATTTTTTTCTCCATAAATATTTATTGGAAGGACCTGAAATTACACACAATATTAATGCATGTTTATTCTACTGGCTGTATTTTTGCACGTGTGCAGCCTTACGCCCGCGTGAAGCAAGGGCGTGCGTGCCTTATCGGTACCAAGTCTCTTCCTCACGGCGGCGGTGCCTTTCGTTCACTTCGGCTGATCTTCAATTTTTCCTCCGCTAATAGCGTTTTTCAGTGGCTCAAAGGGATGGAAATTGATGGGAGTTAAATACGGACTACGGTGAGCCGGAAAGCACAGTCCAATCTATTTTTGTCAGAGTGCTTCTCTTGTTGCGACACTTTTGTGTAGGCGTGCGTTATCGTGCAAGAGCAAGCTTTGTGCACAATTCTTCTGGGATTGAACTTGCGGGAAATTGCTTCTATAGTGTTTTCTTCTTGAGTGTTGATGCAAGAATTTGAGTCGATGGTACTGTCTTGGGGCATAACATCATCATGAATGATATCAATATCCCCAAAGAGAGTAATCCGCATTTTAGGACTTGTTGCTGTTTTCGGGATGCCCAGACTGCAGCAAATCATAGAGATTGAATTCTTCACTTTGTAAAGTTCTAACTCGTTTACGAAAACGGCCAACGGTACTCCTAGCGACAGCAGACGTGCCATACACATTTGTGGATGTTCACAAGTTTCCTTCTCCTCAACGAGAAACTCAATCACAGCTCGCTGCTTGTAACGTACGTCTACAGCCGCCATTCACAGCTCGTTAAGAAACTACGGTCTTTAGGAGAGACTTCAAACTTCGTACACTAAAGCTGGAAACCTAAAACTTTGAAGGGTTAATAAATAAAACTCTCTACCATTATTATGGCATGGACGGGAAAATGTGGGGGCATTACTTTCTGACCGACCTTCGTACATTGCTAACTAAAAAAATTCGAATTTGCTATGATTGTCAACATTGTGCAACGCATTTCTTCAATAGACATTGTTAGTAATTTTGTTCTCGAGTTCATTATGAATAAGCTATTAGCATTTTTATTAATTTTCTGCCACTATAATTGAAAGTTAGCCTTTTTATCTCATACAAAATAACAGCATTAAATTCTAGAAATTTCTATTTCCTGATTACTGAAGGTCAAGGGTGTGAGACTTTCATGTCTTCCATATAGAATATTAGTTTTAGCACAGAGCTTCCGGCGGTATTATGCGATGTTAAATGGTGGTATTTGTGATTTGCAAGTTGATAAACAAAGTACATTTTAAACATAGCTCGACAATTTGTGGCTCTAGATGTTGAATGGAAAAAGTATCTTACTTTCGGCCTCCCTTATGCAAGCTTTTTTCTTTTTTCACACGTACATGTACACACATTCGTACGTACTTGTGCACTACTCCACCACACATGTCGAGAGACCAGCCGGAAGCTTGGATCTGCATCAAACAGGGGGAAGGGGGTGCTCCCTTGGGAGAATTCCGCGCATGCCGACATGGTCGGCTCCGAATTTCACGACGGGGTCACAGATTTTCTTAATAGAAAGATACGCACTAGATGTGACGGGAGTATATGCAGGAGGCGCTACAAATTAGCATATCAAATACTGATATAAATTGAATTTGTTATAAATGTGTACAATGCAGGTTTAGACATTTGAAGGTTTGGAAACATGTGAAAACTGTGAAACATTTTAAGTCGAATAGGTATTTTTTTCTCATTCTTAGTTCTTTGCATTTCTCGTGTCCGTCCAACAGTCCAACTTTTACGGCAGATGCTCGAGGTGGCCTCGGAAAGAATTCGTTACGAGAACCACGGGCCTGGACAGGGAGCGGGGGTACTACGCGTTGTGTGGTGCGTAACGCATACCGCCGCGCCGCGAGCATTTCGCGCCGAGTTGGGCGTCTCCTTCACCCGGCCAAATAGCAGCGCGAGCGGTGGCCCTCGCGACTGCGGTCTCCGGTTTCGCGCCCCACCCCGCCGCCTCCTCCCGCGCCGTACCGCTCCGAAACGCGAGACCGCCCGCCGCCACCCACCCGCCGGCCCGCCCGACCTCCGCCTGGCAACAGCCGCGCCCGCGCCCGCAGATTGCGCGCGCCCCCGCCCCCGCCGCGCCGCTCGCGTGCATTCCGCGCCCACGGCGGCCACTGCACGGCGGGGATGGGGCGGCGGCTTCTTTGCTTTCCCTCTCTGCGGAGGCTGAAGAAAGGTGGCGGTGTAGCTCTTTGGGAATTGTAGGGGGGTCTTGTAGGCATTATTCGTGAACGGCGTAACGCCTTTGGATGGAATTTTTTGCTGAAATAGGATCCAGATCCATTTATCCAGATTTAATTTCCTATTTGTCACGAAGATTCCATACAGCATTGACGATTATCATCGGGCACCAAACAAAACAAGAAAATAGTCTAGATTTTTTTGCAAATGTTTCTGTAGTCCGTGAGAAGATCTCGTCTTTCGTTAAGAAAATAGTGCATATTACATATTTTCGTAGTATTTATTCGAATATTAAACAGTAGTTCTGAACCATAATCCACTGCAGAGAGTGAGAAATTTGTCTTAAAGACTCCTATTCGATATTTTCATTCTATTGGAAACTGCGTTGTGATAGCATGAGGAAACAACGTACATGATGAAACAGTGTTAATACTAGTGGATATAAACGATGAATTCTTTGTACTTTTCTGCAATGCAGCACGTGTGAATGTTCTGTGAAGTATTTCGTGAAATTAATTATACAAGATTTTTCTTCCGAGTCGCCAATTTTGCGTCAGCCCTGAGGCTTCTGGAAATGAAATGTCGTTGGGGGCAGCGTTCGTTTTCTTCTCTCTGCTTCTCGTTCTCGTTCTCGCGCTAATCTCCGCGTGCAGCACTCGAATTTCCATCGCTGGGAGTGCGAGCGCTGGCCAGTGTCTGATTCAGATAAAGAGAAACTCGAGGCGGCGTTCCAGATGGGCCTCGGGACAATGGAGAGGATGCGGAGCGACGTGCAGCGGAGTGTGGATGTGGAGGGAAGCCGCTACTATCCATCCAATGGTGCCCCCCCCCCCGCCCTCCAAGCAAAGTAATGCAGACTGCCACGGGCGCCCCCGGGAGGGACTCTGGAGGAGCGAAGGGGAAACGTTTAGATTGTGAAACGCGTGTGTGGGGGATGGGGTGGAAGGTCGAGGGAGGTTTCGTAGAAGGTTCTGGGAGAGCGATGGGAGAGCACAGGCTGCTTTCCTCGAGTTTTTTTTTTTTTTTCTTCTCTCCTTTTCGCGGATCGTTTGCTCCTTCCTGCGACTGCGTAGAAGTAGATACACATTCTGTTCAGTAGAGGTCAATGAATGTTTGGGGTGTAAAGCGTTCCATTCGTTTGTTTAGTTCATGTGTTATTGTATCTGATTGCAAGTTCCCAATGTTGCTTGCTAGTTTCTCAGGCATTGATGCATTGGGATAAAATGAAGAATGGATAATTAATTTTTAAATCTGAGAATATATTTCCATTATGAACAGGCAATTTTCGACGAAAGGGAATTCTAAAGAAACAAAAACAAATTATAGCACTTTGTTGGATACCTTTGCGCACTGTAAAGAGTATTAGCTACTTTGCCTTCAAATCATAAGTAATGCAAAATAAGGGATTATTTACATAAATTAGGACGTGTGTATATAGTATATACTAAAGATTCGTTTCACCCCATTCACCTCGTCCTTGCTTCTTCTGGACATTTTATTGATCAACAAACCCCTTGCATACTGCTGGGAAACGTTCGTTATGAGCAACAGGTTTTTTAAACATTAACAAATTACTGTAAGTGATGCGATTTACTACTTTCTCTCCACGAGTAAGTATCTTTCTTAACTGTATTGATCGGGAAAACCCCGGCCCCATATCTGCACCGTCCGTAGTATAGACTCGGAGCCGCGTCGTGCAGAGGTGTTCGGCGGGAAGCATAACCTACTCCAGAGGTTGTTTACTGTTACAAACGCATTAAGAAAATACCACTCTTAGGAGTAGAGGTTTATTTTCGATCAAACTTACAAGCACGCGTAAACTTGTGTGTGAAAGCTTGGTGCCACGTCGTAATCGATGGGACTGGGTATTCGATGGAACTGTTCGCAATAGTGAATGTGAACCACCAACCGTCAAAACTTGCAAGCTCCAAACTTTCACGTGAAAGATAACGTAACCTGCAAACAAACCGTCTGAGCTCAGAGGCAGTATTGCCTCTCTGCAGCGTCTTGGACATGGAGCTCCCAGGGTTCGAGTCCCGAATGTGGCGGATTTTTTACCTTTATTATATATCTGCTGTCTGGAGCAGAATTTTAGCAGTCGAACCGGGAAACATCTGCGAACAAATCTGTTGTGTGTCGCATCAACATTCACAAAACTTTTTAAGTGTTTTCGTTTGACAGGAACTAATGCAGATTAGAAGCATAAATTGCCAATCATTTCGCTGTATAGAATCGTTATTCGCGATCATGATGTTCGAAATAATTATCATCTTAGCATGTTCGCGTCAGTTATGTCGTTAGATTGTATACACAAATTATTCAATGAAAAGGTTTTTTCTAGAATTCTTCCAGAATGTCCTAAACGGATCTAAAAATAGTGCTGATAGGTTAGCCTTGGAGAGAGAGATCGTATGAGCTGTTGATCACATATGTAGGATCCTTACAAGAACCGTTTGGTGCTTAAAATCCCCTAGAATCACCCTTTCTTTCGAGAACTCTCCTAGGATGTTCTAAAAGAATCTATTCCCCACTTGTTGACGAACGCGCATAGTCTTCACTTGTCGTGAATGGGAGTGGAAGAGGTCCAACGCAGGTGACAGGATTACAGTAGTGGAATGTCCGCTGGTCTTTTGCAAGCGAATTTGTTAATATTGGAATGAATGAATGAATATGTGAATGGAATAAATATATATTGTGGGTACCGTATTACTCTTCTCCCCCCCCCCACACACACACACACATACACAAAAAAACGCTCGGAAGTGAAATTGCGGGATCTGAATGTGGTTACTTTGAGGTTTGATATGATTATTCATTTCGCGTGTGTGACCTTTGTGGCATTGAAAGTTTCCGACCTAGAACTTGGGAATTTTTCTCTAGCGGATCGTGGCTGCCATCGATTTCTGGAATTCTGTGACGACTGCAGAGCGAGTTGGCCACCCCCAGGGGGATCCCTTCCGTGATGCTTTGACTCTCAAATTCTCGCTCCGGAAAAAACTTTGGCGAACGGCCGTCGCCGCCTCCAGAAAGAGCGAGACCTCCAGCGCGGCCGGGTCATCCGCGGGCCCGTCGGCGGTAGATCAATGTGGTCGTCGCGTGCCACGCCATGCCGCCCCGCCCCGCCCCGTCCCGCTCCGCGCCACGCCTCGCTGTGCCGCAGCACGTACACCGCTCTCCTCTCTTCGCCCCGCCCCGCCCTCGCCGCTCGCTGCCGGCCGTCCTGCGCCGAAATCCCGGAGCCCCCTGGAGACTCCGACCTGAGCGAGGGCCGGTTGCGGCCGCCGCACCGCCTCCAAGCCGCGGCCCAGCTGCACGTGGCGCCCACTGCGAGCCGGAGCCCTGCCCAGTAAGCCTAAAGCCTAGATTGCTTGGATGTCGCGTTGGACATGGCCATCCACGTCGTCATCTATGTCGTAAGTCAACGTATATTTGAAGTAAATTGACTAGTGATATTCCCAGTGGTTACGAGAAACCTTGCCCAGTTTTCTTTCGTAAATAGCAGGCCATCAGGTAACTAGCGCATTCAGAATGCAGCAACTTCGAAACCCTGTGTAGTGCATTCCTGCTACTTCGTAGGATTGATTTTAACTAATGATTATTTACGAAATGAATAGAAAATACTTTCTATCGCTTTGAATACAAAATATTATAATACTTCTTTTGACTTTAAAGAGTGAACAATGATCAGTTTGTAGTCTTAAATAATTAGTTTGTGATAGGTAATTTCTGATCGTTTCGTTCGTGTAATTCAGAACGACCAGGTAACAAGAGTTTTTAACCCAAATGTGTGGTTTTTTAAACAATTAATTTGCTGATCATTTTGCTTAGTGAGTTTTTCAGTCAATCGAACATTGTTGATCATGAAAATAAGATATATAGATCTTACTGATATAAAAAATTGTCGTAAATAATGCAGGTAAAAACATGAACAATAAAATTTATAGTCTTCAGTAAAGAAGGGGGTAAAGGTTATTGGTAAAAAATGGTAATTGGAATGTGGTCTGATAGTTGAATGGTTGTTGTAAGGCCGTTGTACTAAATGCTGGAGTGTCTTAATGATAGGAATGTGTAATGTGTGTTTAGAGTAGATACTTTGAAGATTATTGTAAATTGACATTATTTCCAAATGTACCTACTCCATTCCAATACGGCTTATTCTAATACAGCTTTTTCGGGAGTCAAGCGAGAGCGTGTCAAGGAAAACCTGATAAATCCTTGTGGACGCATGATATAACAAACACCGAACTCCCGTGAATGGAGGGCGACTTTTGCCGCCGTTGCTGCCCGGCCTAAACGGATTTGCCCGGCCACTCTCCAGTTCATTAGCGCGAGAGCCATTAGGGCTAACGGAAAACGAATTAATCGCGGGAGCGCGGGGCGCCTGGGATAGGGCTGTGCGGGAGCAAAGAGCGCCAAGAGCAGCTGTGTTTGGTGTCGCGCTGGCCCTCGTAAAACTCCTCCACATGGCTTATCCGCTTACACCAAGCTGCTCCGCTGTCCTTTCTTAATCTGTGTTTCTAGGTTTTGTTTCTTCGTATCAGCCCTGTCCTCTTCTGGTATTTCTTCATCTCATTTTTCCTACCTTGTTCTTTTGCGCGCGTGTCTCCGTCAATTTATCTTGTAATGTGTTTGTTTCCTTGAAACTTACTGTACGTCCTTCAGTTTCTTTTCTTTATGCTAGTTTCTTCACATCTTTACTGTACATACATACATACATTTATTTGAACTGCAATTGGGTATCACCCGGTGGCAGTTAAGTACCAATAATCACAATAATAATAATAATAATAATAATAATAATAATAATAATAATAATAATAGGAATAATAGGAATAATAGTAATAGGAATAATAGTAATAAAGGAGTACTGTACAAGCCGAGGATGCAATAATCATACGATCACTAATATTAAGTATTATAACAATTATTTCAACTGTCATGATATCCAATAATTATATGCTGGTGATGCTAAAATTTAATACAAGCCACATAAATATTTGCTAAATTTGATTTTTTTTGTACTTGAACCTCTCTTTCGTTTCATCTTGTATTGGTATAACGTTGTCGCCTCGTGTCTTCGCCCGCGCCCCTGCGTTCCCGTTGCTGCGCGAGCGGCCTCGACCTAGGGCGCGGAGTCGGCGGCCGCGGCCGCCAGGGTCATTGCCTGGCGTCTGCGTGCGGCGACATGGACACCGCCGCGCCGCGCCCCGCCGGCGGACTCGGCGGTTTCCGGCCGGTTATTACCCGGGTGCGAATTAACCTCTCTTAAGCGCGGCCCGCCCGCCCGCCGCGTCGCGTCGCGTCTTGTCGTGCAGCGCCACGCTGCGTTGCTCGCTACGGCCGGAACGGTCGCCCTCGCGCTCGTCGGCAACGCCACGCCGCGCCACGCCGCGCCACGCCGCGCCACGCCGCGCCACGCCACGCCACGCCACGCCACGCCGGAATGCGACTGGCGCCTGTGCGGGCGGATGGGCGCTTGCCCCTTCTCCCTTCTGTCTTCCTTCCGCCGTGGCCGTCGGCGCTGCGGTAACGGGTTCTCCCGCTCTTACAACGAAACGTTGGGATGCAAGGATTGCTTTAGTGTTTCGCAGGATACAGAGTGCAAAGTTTCCGGAGGTAAATCGGTAAATATTCGAGTATTTGTTCGTGTTATTTACACTTTATCTTTATTATTAACTTTTTTCTCTTCCAATACAGAAGCTAGTAACATTTTTTAACAAACGTGTGGGTATGTTTCTGTACGTTCGTGGTATCGCACATAGTTGTTTTGGCTGTGTAGTGCCTTGTCCCTCTGCATGCTTTGCGTATGTGAATTATGCATATTATGTACTACTCGGTCCATAATTTTTCTTTCCCGAAAACTGAAGCAAAATTTCTGCGAGAAAATGACACTATCGTTGAAATTGACCTTCCTTGAGTTATTCCCAATAAAATCATGAATGTCGTTACTTGCACTCCTTAAAGTGGCGTCTTGGAGTAAATTTTTTTCAAATTAAAATAAGGTTGACGTCTCGCATAACGGCATAAATGACGGAAAGGGATGTTCATAGTTCTCTGCCATGGAACGTTAAGTTGTTTGTTTCTATCGGTTCACATGGAGTGTCCACTGCACTAACGTTTGGATATTCAGCCGCCCGGCAGGCAGGAGTTTCCCGTTGCGGACTCCGGTTTTCGACTTGATGCGACCCGGCCGACTGCGTAGGCTCGCTTCCTTCACGAATGAACGTTAGCTTCACGATATTATTGAAATGTTATCACATAACACGATAATAGTGCTTAAACTCTATATGTAGGGGTAATAAATGACTTAACCAGCGGATCATGGTGTTCAGAAGGATAAAAATGTGGAGGTGACGGTGTCCCTTTCATTTTCTTCGGAAATGCTACTTGGGAGAATGATTTCAAATCTGCTTCTGTTCGTAGTCTCTAGACTACAATCACCTGCTGGTTCTTGACGTATAGGAATCGGATTTCAATGACGTAAAACGTCGCCCAAAATGATCAATAAAATGCTCTTAACACGTTTTCAAAATGTGCTAAAAGCAAAGAAAAATGACGTAAAACAATTCATCAAAACCAGTTCAGATGAACAACTCAAGCTGTTGTTGGATATGTCACTGATGTAATCAAGGCTTCTTCGTTTCGTTCAAATGAACTCGACTTGCAAAATTTTAGTTTGGACTCCTCTAACAGGAAATCTGTCTTAGTTGTAGTTATCGCAAAATCGGTCCAACAGACAGTGGCGCGAATACGCGTCACGCGTCACAGTTTACACACAACGGCCGACATTACAATTTCTGAGCGAAGAAATCAAATAGGCTACTCAAGAAGTTTGTGGAGAATTTATTGTATCTCGTAAATATTATTTGAAGCAAGTGCCATTAAAATGTTAAAATCGATGAAATTAGCGAAAAATGCTTTAAACATGACGGGAAAAGATAAAAAGTGACAGATTTGTCGAAATAGACGAAAAATGCAAGCAAATGTGTAAAAATTTCTTTTGTTTCAAAATGTGTAATTTCTTTTTGCTGTAACAAAATTAATGTCTATAATACTAAAATGCATAGTTCTAAAGTGAAAAGAAAAAAATATTTCATTAAAATCCGACCCCTAGTGTTGTACATAAACCAAAAATAAAATATTGAGTACATGTGAACTGCAAAGTTTCGTGTAATGTTGTCCAAAGTTTTTGTTTCCGCGAACGATACACTTAATTACATATTTGGTGTATTATTATACTTGTAACACTATTAAGTTAATAATTAAGTATAATTATTTACTCGGAAGTGGAATTACTAAGTAGTTTAGATACCTGGTCCCCGGTATTGACAATTTGTGTACCTGCAAAACTTGCCGTGTGTGTAAACATGAGTTTCATGATCCTTTTGAGAAATGCGAAAAGCTTACAACGTGAGCCGTAGTCACGCTGAAGCTATTAAAGTTGAAAAGGTGCTTGGTAGATATACGAGCGCCAAGTTGGAACCACACCAGTTACTGGCGTTTAAGAAAAAGTGCTGGAATTAAATGTACTCGTATGTTGCTTCATTTCAAGGTCAAAAAATAAGTAGAAAAAATCAAATAAGAAAATTGTTGTTTCTTAATTGACAGGTTGTTTATTCTAACATTGCTATTAAGTTGTACTTCTTTGTATTTACGTTGAAAACGACGTATCCCTCTTCGTTACTATATGAAAAGAAGAGAAAAAATAATGTATCATTCGGGGAGGGGGATGCTCTTCACGAGTAAACGTTGGAAGCGAGCTGGCCTCTTGTACCGAGAAGCGAAAATTCAAACGTCGGCACGTAATGTTTTCATGTGATTTCCAGAAAAAATTAAGCAGGAGCGTAGTTGATACTGAGAAATGTTTATTTGTCCTATTTTAGACTACAAAGAGCAGACTCCACCACGCGCGTTAGTTCCGTCCGTGATATTTGTAAACAGAAATGTAGAAATAATTGTTTTTTCGAACCTAATTACAAAAATTAATGGTAGAGTATTTCAGAAATGTTTATGAATGATAATATTTTTTTTAATGGGCCTAGCAGCGTGAGATTCTTCTAAAGAGTTCCTCTTCGTGGTGAAACCTACTGATTGGAAGTGTGTGTTGGGTAGGCTTTAATTGGAAATGTAATTGATATGTAGTTAATGGGTGGTGGGGTGTTGGGGCGTGGCGGCGGCGCTGCTAATCGCGCCTTTGCTTCGGGGCGGCGGAAAGGGCGTCGCTTCGCCGCTGGGTGCGAGACGCGGCGGAAACGAACCTCTGCTCTCCGGAAGTGAGCGCGTCGGACTGATTGGTCCCCTGGGCAGCGGCCCGCGCTGCCGCTCGCGACCGGCTGCCCCCCACCCCCCAACCCCACCCTACCCGGGCGGGCGTGGCACGATGCGATCTTCATGGGAGGACTGGAGGGACATTCCACGCGCATACTTGTTCGCTAGGCAACACAACGTTTTTCACAGACTTGGTCAGGACCAAGTCTGTGAAAACCGCAGTAAAGCTAGATTTTTGTCCTAATTTTTTTTACTTTCTCGCCCACGGCTTACGCAGTTTAGAGAAGCATTCTAATGCTGCGAAAAGAAAACGGCGAATTTTCGACAGAAAAACTCTTAACGTAAGAGTACCAAATCTTGTCCGTTTATATAGTAAATTACTCCCTCTACCTCGTTATGTAGTCAGAATCCATGTTTTGTGGGTCCATGACATCGAAAAATCGATTGACGACAAAACGTTTGTCCGTCTGTTGACAGCGTCAGAACAAACCCCGAACATATTTTTTTTTACCAAAGTTAATATTCACCGATCGGTCTGATAGTGCGACCCTTGAATTTGAAAAGGACATATGGGGGTAGGAGGTGCTTCATATAAAGCCTCAGCATTTTCAAAATTTCGCAAAAATGGCTCCAATTTTTTTCTTCGTATTGCTTCTTCTGTTAGAGCCAAAGACAAAGAAATGGCGTAGGTCACATTTTCGAACATTTCAAAAGTTCATAAAATGTTCGTAGTCTTCCTAAAACTACAATATTGAAGTTATATTTTTTCTTCATGAAATCTGTTCGTCGAAAACAGATCTTCCAATAGGGTCATGCTCATTTTTTCGAAAATGAGTAGTGTTTGCGTGATTTAGCGTTAAACATAAACAATTTTAACAATCATCTTCTCAAAAATGGCTCCATCCCCCCCTCGTATGTAGCAAAGAACGGTAAAGGTGGTGGTGGTGGCCCCATTTTTGGTGTCAATATTTTCCAAAATTGCAAACAAATAGTTAATATTGATGGAGAATTTTTTGTTAACTGAAATCAGTTCTAAAAATGTTCTGTAAAAAAGGTCGTGTATAATTGTTTCAATGAGTAATTTTTATTTTTGAAATTTTAAATTCGAATTTCTCACCGTTCTTTTGGCAGAATTATTCAGTTATTGAATAATGAGAGAGTTATGTAGTTATTAAGGAGGAGTTGTTTAATTAGTTAATTGGAAATGTATAGCTCAATTAGTAATACTTATTTATCTGGAATTATTTAATATATTTCGCGTGGTGATGCCAACAATAGCGAAAAACGATAATTAGTGAATTGACGGAATTGAGGTGCATTTTACGACAGCGTTGTATTGAGCGTGGCTTTGGAAGCTCGCCCGAAATTACGCCGTCAAAATCCCGACAGCCGGCCGTCAGAATTGCAGTGTAATCGCGGTTTGCAAATGACGTTATTGACCTCCCGAGACTACGCTTTGTCTCTGAAATGCACCCACAATTCCGGTGACACAGGCTGCGACGACAAACGCTGACATAAAGGTCTTTCTGCGAGAATCGGAGCTCCTGTGGTAAAAGCGCTAAATGAATTATTTATTAAAAATATTATATGGAGTACGCTGTTGTTTTTACAGCAAGAAATGAGTCTTCCTGAATGTGTTATTCTAAGGCAAAGATAACGTGCGTATTACGAAGGCAGAAATGTGCGTTTCAAGCTCTTACCTTTCTGGCTCTTTCATGAGAATCTTTTTCAATGCTCTAGTAAGGTTTGGCTATAATGTTTGACGTATCTCCCTTTAGCGCTCTCTCAGGTCTTCAGTTCTTGATGAAACCGCTTGCCTTGCTTGGTACTTACTTCTCTTAAGTTCTCAGGGAATCTGTAATGTCGGAATAGGAAATGGTTAGACGGTCTCGTTGTATCCCAGAAAATGAAATTCTGGCAGCGTATTTACTAAAAGACTTAAAAAGTGATCAGCATTTTTGTTACCGAGAAAGTTTTCTACTGCCACCATAAATAAAGCCCATGCAGCATTTTCCTTATTCGTTCTGGCAATTTCAGTATCCCTTCCAATAGCACAAATCAAATCCAATCAAATCAATCGAACACTGTTCTGAAGTGAGAAAGCAAGTAAAACCCTGACTACATCAGGAGCATTCGTCATCTGTATTTAGTGTAATTCTCCATCTGGACAAAAATGCACCAAAACTATTCGTTATAGAATGGAAGAAATATTTTCTTTTTGAGATCGCCACAAATTGTTCAGTCGGGTTTGAAATATTTCAGTTGGTCGATCAATTTTATTGTTATTTCGCTCCTCGTGTAAATGTGAAGAATGACCAACTGGAATAGATGCAAATGCGTTGCCATAAAGTAATAAGTAAAAAGTAATTAGGCTGTGTTTAGAACTGCCTTTAAAGAATGTGAATTTGACAGACTAATGTAATCCTCAACTCTTGGGGAAGATCTGTGACATCGTGGCAATAAACTTATTTTCTCCCATGCAAACTCTCGTTCTTCGGAAAAATAAATATTGTGCGTTGTGGGTCTGACTTCTTTTTCTCCCCTTTCAATCTAGAGGCTAACACCTGTGTTGCAATAACGGTGCTGGCGTAATGTGGTCATTGCAAAAAAAAACTTTATTCAAACTGTTAGCTTATTCACACGTTTTTTAAAATTTCAATTAGTCTTCAAAGTAATTGACTGTTCAGCACGGGAGCTAACTTATCTGTATAAGAAAAACGCAATTAAGTTGGAGTATTCAGTTGGATGTTTTGCCGTAGTATAATTTGTAATTCTTAGACAGAAAATGCTGGAATTAAGAGTAAAACTACAAAACTCGTTGAAACCTGCAGTCTTGTTTCTAAAAACTTCAGAATATTCTTCCCACTTGCAACACACCACAAGCAATACCACAACAGGGCCGCATGTAATAGTTCGGTGGTCGTCTTATAATTTTTACGTGACCTAATATTTTTCATTCATTTTTGTACTTGCGTTGAAGTACCTCTTTGCAATCTCTTCCTGATGTTGCGGTCAACTTCTTACTGGAAGTAAGTGCACTTGAAACGCTGGAATATTCCGCTGTTGTTGTTGAGGAGTTTCTTGCACCGACGATGCGAGCATTTGGCCAGGCGATGACCGACCAGCCTCTGCTACAAAAAGCGGAGATTCTTGAAGGTTATTCAGGCATCATGCAATTGATTTCTAAGGAAGAAGACGCACATTTCATAGATGTTTCGTCTGCACAAAATCTCCCAATCCCCGTCCATGTACGAGGGAGAGGTGTTGCAACAACCTACAGACAACCCATCAAAATAAAACAGCAGAACGAAGCGCCTTGAGATGGAGACAGGAGCTCCCCAACAATCAGCACCATGCGTCCTACGCCCTGCATAAAAACTCGAGAACAAAATTAATTTTTCAAAGGTTTTACACGAATATTGTGTAGTTTTGTCGCTTTGAGCTCCGTCCGTTGTTATTACAAGAGGAAAATGCATTTGCTCGTAGTGAGGAAATACGTATTTCTCTAGTATCAATCTTGCGGTCTCAAAAAATCTATTTCATATTGTCGTGACATTCTTAAAAGTTGCATCGTGCAATATCTTATTCCCGTATTTCTTTCACTCTTAAGTGGTAAACTTGTACTGCCTAGCTTTTACAAAGCGAACAGGTATACAGTCGTAGTTTGTTTTTTCCTCTGCTTCCCTCATTCTTTTTTTCCAAATGTTGCATTTTTATTTTTTCGGAAAACTGGATGCTGTATTTTAAATGTGATCTACAATTTTTACTTTTGCATTTTTTCACGTTGGGGAACGTCATCCTTTCGTCATTTTCTGTAAGATTAGTTAAACTTGATCAACCGTCCTTACTTCTTTTTAAACTTTTAATGTAAAACGTAGAGGTGAAGCTATTCAGATTTGCTGCAAGGAGATAGAAAGGGCTGGAAAAATGAAGAGCCGAAAGATCTAATTATGTCAATGCTTAAAGCGAAGAAGCAACATCACTAAAGGATGCCTTTTCTCCCTTACCACGGTAATTTCATCGTCTGTTGGAATTTTTAAAATACGTTTCATCCAAGAAATGTAATTATTCAGAATTAATGTTACATGCAATTTGGGTTCTCCTTAGAGATGAAAATATTTTGACTATATATCCTAAGCTGAAATAAACTTTACTTCAACGTAAAAAACATGTTACAATGCATCATTAAACTTAACCATAAAGTGTTAATGCCAAAGTTTAATTGGTCTTTTCTATACCTGGAGAATGGACTTTCCACCCTTTCCTTCCCAATCGAAAATTAAATTTTCGACGTCGTAAGTGCCCCAACGTTCAACATGCATCGAGCGAGTCTTATTTTCAGACAATACTCACTTCCCGACTTAATGAAATATTTGCGTACAAAAGCACTTCATTGCTAACTCTGCCGGGGATCCTTATGATATTCTTTTTAAGGAAGTTTTCACATCAGAATAATTTCTTTGAACGCACCCTCCATTTTCTACGTTCCACATTTGTACAAATGGACGACCGCTTTATCCTCGCCTCGTGTTGGAGGGGTGAACGCCCGACTGGCGCGGCGTCTCGGGGTGCTGGCTTGGGGAGCGGGCCGCCGCGCCGCCGGCTGGAGGCGGGCCATGTGGGGGTGGAAACGGCGGCGGCGGCGGCGCGCCGCGACGGCCCGTGCGTAAGTGGCGAGATGGAGGGGGCGGGG
This sequence comes from Teleogryllus occipitalis, assembly GCA_011170035.1. Lineage (NCBI taxonomy): Eukaryota > Metazoa > Arthropoda > Insecta > Orthoptera > Gryllidae > Teleogryllus > Teleogryllus occipitalis. The sequence goes on from BLKR01000927.1 coordinate 278,494, forward strand.
CCGGGTACTCGGCGAACGCCGAATTACGGCGCGCGGCCCTGACCTTAATCCGCGTCACGTGCTCAGCGACCGCGGTAGTATCGACTGCGCCGCCAGGCCAGGCCAGACCAGGCCAGCCCTTCCGCGTTCTCTTGCGACTGCGCGCTCCCTCTTCACCCTCGCCCTCCGGACGGAGCCCTTTCCCTCCCTGTCGCCCGCACTCGGCTACCTCGTTCGAACGTCCAGACGTTGTTTATGTGGAGCTTCCCAATCTTCGTTTCATGCTACCCGTATGGCCGCTAGGATGAGTTTGTCCGAAGTATTTCTTTTACTTTGAGACGTGAATGTAAAAGAATGGTGTGGGAAATATTTAGAATTCGTGATTGAATCAATAAAAGAACAAAGTCGATAATATAAGAAAACGTATAACAGCAGTCTGTTTATTCGCAAAATTCGAAAATTAGCCTTACAACCTTATACGAGGTCAACATCAGGGAAACGATGAATGAAAAATAGTGTATTCAACGAGCGCGTAATGATGGCTATTATTCACGAGTTGTTTACGACACGAGAGAGCACACATTTACACAAAGACAAAAATACTGTCTTCGATCCTTCGATGAGTTGGCGATCTGAAGAGGTTGGTGGGAAAAGAGAGATATTGATGAATAACGGATTATTTCGTTGAAGGATGCGAGAATGATTAGCGATTGTACTCGGGTTTCCATTGGTGGGGAAGGCTTCTTAATTTTGAGAATTTAAATGCTTATCAATTGGAAAATTAGTAATCGTGAACGTATTTCTATGCCCAGTGTTCTGGTGCGTTTGCTGATTCACATGTGTGTTTGTGGAAGTCGTTCTCGCGGTGTGTCGGAGACTGAACGAGGCAGGAACTTGTCTTGCGAGCGGCGACGGCATCAACTGGTCGTTGCTCCCGCGGGAAATGGACCTTTCCTATCGCCCCCGATTTCAGCTGACCGCCTGGCCAAATTGACCCTGCCCTCTGCGAAAAAAAACAACAAAAACGACCGTGGTTCTTTTTTCGATTTTTTCCATTTTAATTTTATTTTAGGAAGTCCGTCGAGAGTAAAAAGTTCTAAGTTATGGACCATAAAAAGTGGGATTCTTTCGTAGGACATACCTAGAGCTAGAGGTAATTTTATTAAGTAAGAAAATATAAGAAAATATACAAATTTAAGTTTTGAAACCAAAAATTAATGAATGATTTGGAACCATACGAATCTTTATTTTATTTGTTCATTTATTTATTTTTAATAACGCGTAGTAAATGTCGGTCGGTGTCGATGCTGTAGTCTGGGAGCATAGCCTTAAGTATGCAGAGATAGTCCTGCGTAAGGCTTGGGCAAGTGTCAAGTGGTTGTTTTGTGGTTGGCTGATCATTCCTCCCTACAACACAACAGGACAATCTTTCCCTCCAAAATTGATATTCACTGATCGATCTGAACCAGTTCAAGGCTTTGGGAGTTTCAGATGGATGTTTGGATTTTTGAGGTTTCTTTACATCAAGCATCAACATTTTCTCAAAAATCGCTCCGAATTGTTTTATTAAATTTTGCCCCCGAACGCTTAAGATAATTGTGTAGGTCTCGTGTTCGTTGAAATTCCTTAGTTTTCAACTATTGCCAAAGTGCAATTTGTGTGTGTGTGAGTGTGAGGGGGGGGGAGGTCTTCCAACAACTACAATATTCAAGACAGATTTTTCCTTAATGAAATCTGTTTATTAAAGACAGATCTTGAAATAGATGATTCTTTAAAGACAGATAATGTTCAATTTTTAATATTTTTTAAATTTTTTTTTTCCTCAAATACCGCTTCACATTTTTCTTTAAAATTTTTTTCCTAGTATGTATTAAGGAAGGGTAAAAAATGTGCTGCTCGTTCTATTTCGGCGAACTCTCAGTGTTTTCGAAAATTGCAAATAGTGAACATTTTGAAACTAGAAGATACAGATTTTGGCCTTAGACAGTCTGTTTTAAAAGATCAACTTTTTAGAAAAACCTTTGTGTACAATTTTTTAAAAGAGTCGGTTTTGAGTAATTTGTCCTCAAATTAATGCAATTTATAATAAAAAATATTTTATGGAAAACCACTCCAAATTTTTTTCACATTTAGATGATGGAACCCTTAAAAGAATCACTTGGATCTCATTTTCGTTGAATTCTCTGAATTTTCAAATATATTAATTTTTTAAAAACACGACGAAGAATGTGCTGTTGGAGCACCTAGTTTTTTTTTTAATGAGAATTATGAAGAAATTAATCTTTATTTATGGAAAAGTGTGATTTCATTTTCTGAATAAAGATAATTATTAAAAGAAGTATTTTTGAAAGAATCTTCAGGAAACGAGAGTTGTAGGAAATAATTTTAAATTTACAAATGTGGTATTTGTGTAATGGAAAGTGCTAATGACCTTTTTCTTTCTTTTCAGATTTGATACATTGTACGAACGAACCCAATGTATCTATTCCTCAGATGGCCAATCTTCTAATAGAACGTTCACAAAATACAAATTGGGTAGTGGTGTTTAAAGCTCTCATTACAGTACATCATATGCTTTGTTATGGCAACGAGGTATGGAATCTTTATTTTGTCTGTTTTATTCTAAACTTAATCTATATATTTATTTCATCTACTGAGTTTCGCACCATACAACCAATTAAAAAAATAATTGTAAAATAAATCCATCCATGCCAGTGTAAATGTATGTAGTTGGATAGTTAGAGTGTTCAAGAATATGGGATATAGAATGAGAGAACCAGTCAAGGACAAATACAATAACTTTATTAAAAGGCCCATTTCTATGAATATGAAATTTTTATGTATAGTTCTATTATACATTAATACTTTTAAAAGTTCCATATTTTATTTCTTATTCTAAAAAATTTCTTTTCCATTTTTTCATGAATGTCTTAAAGCATGTAATTTAAAATGTTATGGCTACTGAAAAGTAGTTTCAAAACTGTTCCATGTTTTACTAATATTCTTTTTACTCCATTTTCAGCGATTTACACAGTACTTAGCATCGAGTAATAGCACATTCCAATTAAGCAACTTCCTAGACAAAAGTGGAGTGCAAGGTGAGGATACAAATTGTAATTTCAAAAGTATGAAAAGTTCAATCATTTTATTGTTGTTGAAGGAAAGTAATTATTTTAATGCATTAATATCTTTTTGTCTTTTTTTGTTATGATAAAATATTAAACTTGGTATCGTGGAGTACATAGAAAATTAAATTTCATGCATATTTTACCTCTCAAGTTTTTTTGACAATTAATAATCTTCCCCTTTGAATTAGTACTCCATTGATTCAAGTGATTAACCTATTATTCTCTGACTTAAATTGTTTTTCTGTTTTTTTGTTTACACTCAACAGGTGCTCGTGTTGGTAAGTATTTTTCTCCTCGGATAAATTCTAATGTTGGCATGATTAAACAACCCCTGCCTCGACTCTTGCACGTCTTGCCCCCTGTGTGTATATTTTGATTAATAAGATCAACATTGTAGATTTGGAGAATGTCAATTCTGAGGTAGTGAATTAGAAATGCAGAACTCCTTTCGTTCTGTTAATTTGTGTATGTGTGTGCACTCAGTAAAATTAGACCAGTATTTTAGAAACTGTATTATAAAATAATAAAAAGAAATTAAATAAAAACGTGAGTTAATTCCTTTTATATCACTTCAATCTTAAAGAAATTTTAATTATGCTTTTGTTACCTCCAACTTACAAAAATCTTGTGTGAAGTACTATAGGTTATCTGCAATGCTTGTCAAATGTTCTATTTTCAACATTTGAATTCTTACAATCCACATTAGACACTCAAACTGAATTGACATATATTCACTTTGAAATAACATTTTATATTATTCCAAAATTGTTGTGAAGTGCACCCGTAAGTTAATAGGGTAATTGTAGGGTCTTTCTTCCTGGCTGAGATTTGAGGGCTAGTGTTCAAGTGACAAGCCTCAAGTGCAAAGCAGAATGAGTGCCATCACTGGTGAGTTGTCACGTTGCTAAGGCTGTTGAACTGCAGCTTTGTTTTTGAATTGTAATTAGATTGGGCCTGGTGCTTACAGGTTGCTCAGGGGATGATCTGTGCTCAGGGTATAGAATTTCAAGCAGTTTCTTGTTTCTGCATTATGCTTTGTTAGGGGATTATCTGTTGCTTTTTTTTGGAAGCTGTTTTTACTAGCAAAGTGCCAATGTTTTCTTGTGAGCCTTTTCTGGGTTTTGTTGCTCTGGTATGTTTTGTAGTGTGCAGGGTACTATATGCAGATGATTCAGAATTTGCATTTTGTCTTTGAAACATGGAAACTTCGTTTGTTGCTTTCTTAGTCCAGTAGTTCAGTACACCAGTGCATTCTTTTGTGGGTCCTTGTTTAAATTTAATATTTAATATATTGTGTTTATCTTTCAAGAGTAGTTCTTGCAATTTTGTGAGTAATTAGATTTGAATCTTTCTTCCTTAAAATGTTACTCAGCTGAAACGTGTTTCCATCTTGTTGAGTCCTCAGACTGCTTAACATGCTGCTACTATGTACAATTTCCCAATTTTAGAGCTCCAACCTTCATTTGTGATGTTTTCCAAAGAACCTTTTTTGTGTTGTTCTTTATCCTAGATATCTTTGCTGTTGTGCATTGTTGTATTTGCTTTATGTGACTGATATTTGGTTTCTTTGTGTTTGCAATGCTTGTTGTTAATTTTCTGTTGTAAAATATTTTCTTTCCACAGTAATTGAATGTACGTTTCAGTTTTTGATATGTCTTTATTAAGAAGTATTTGACGACATCAATGTTTGCAAAGTTGGAATACAGAAGCATGTTTCATAAAATTCTTTTTATCCATGCTGTATATTTACTTTGAGTAAATGTAGAGATGCACATAGATATGTTGCATTTGGGCTATTCGACATAGGAGTTCAAATGCACAACCAAGCTGTAAATAGCAATGTAACAAATAGCATGTAAGTGCATGATTTTTGGGCCCACCATTGGGGTCATGGTAAAGATCTAGTGGAAGTACAGTGGCCTGGCGCATCATTGGGCAGGTTGCCATATTGCACTCTTGGCAGCTTTTGTGCTAGTGTATGGGTAATGATGCTGTAAAGTTTTCTTACAATTAGCTGTAAAATCTGCAAAATTGGATTTTGATATCCACATCTGCTTATATAATGCTTATCTAGATTTCAATGCAGTGTAATTATGCGAGTAGTGGCATGCAAGTAAATGTTGGTTTCCAAAAGTAATTGTATAATGAATGCCTTATGGAATATTTCATGTTAAAAAATACAGAAATTATTTTTCAACATTTGAAAGCATGTATTCATTATTTTGTATTTTTATGAATTATTTTATTCTTCAAAGAATTTGCATTTCATTTGAAGGCAGATTAGCTATAGTAAATTTCCAACTAATAAAAAGTAAAAGGAAAAAATTTTCACTTGTATTGTCAAAACTTATCAAGGATTTTTCAATAATTTTTTATTTTTATCTTCTAATTTAATCTCATATTGATCAACGATTTGATGATTCTTCATTTGTTTTTATAGTTTTATTGCAGAGTTTACATAATTTGATTGTATCAAGGAGTTCTTGTTATGGGACCATCTTTCTGTTACAAAGGCAGCATTAGAGAAAAACATCTGAAACACTGTGCAGTGAATTAAATAGTGTAATATTAATGTTTCAATTTTGAATTTAGTTATGTTTTAATATTTATAGGTTAGAGATGTAAAGTTTGGTTTTCAGTATAGAATTTTCCAAACTCCAGATAGGATGAATTCCTTTGTTCTTCTGGAAAAGGGTTGAGGATACATCCTCCCTTCTTTTCCCAACATACAATGTTTGAGATGAAATGTTAATGTTTAGAAAAGGACTTTCTTAAGTATGAAAGCTAAAATGTGTGTATGATAAAATTATTTGATCTTTATTAGACATTATCCACCCCTTTAAGCTTTCTTTAACATTTTACGAAACTTTTTTATTTGATCTTACATAAAAAGGATAACTTTCTCAAGAATTATGCGAGTGTGTTCTATATTTTTTGTCTTAAAATTAATTAGGATTTTTTGGGATTCATTATATTGTTGCCAGAGGGGGGGGGGAATTATGATAAGTAGTCCCTATGAAATATTTTTAAAGTTTTAAGGCCATATGTGTATCAATAGAAATTATGTATTGAAGTATAATCTAATATTATCCTTTGACTATAGAATTTTTGCAATGTGCATAATGGCAATGAGTAATTAGGAGAGGAGCTTTTAACTAAACATTTTCACGAATATTTTGTATTAAAAAAAATTTAATGGGAAAAAAAGGTTCCTCTATGTCAAAATTGTTAGGTAGTATTTCTTGAATCTAGGCTACAAAACTAATTACTTTTCAAAAAAAAAAAATAAGGAAATGAAATTTTCACAAGAAATCTCATAAATCGAACTGAATTCAATAGCATTTTTATATTTTGTAAGTGGGGAAAATTTTATGATAATGCCATAGTCACAAATATTAAAATAATATGACAAGTTAAGAAATTTACCTCTCCCTCTTGTTCTGAGTGTAACGTTCCTGAATAAGTGTAAGGATGCATATGCACAAGTAGCATGTCCTTTAAAAAAGTAGTAATGAAGAAAAGTTAGTTACACAAGAATTTAATCTTTCTGTGGAAACATTTTATTTCGTAATGAAACTGTTTCTCTTCTTCCTTTTCAATTTAGCAGTTACAATTTGAGTGAGGAAATGGTGTTTTCTAGGAAAAAATTGCATAATTGCATTGTGCTTCCTTTTTCTTTTCTAGTTTCTTCTTTCTGATTTCGCTCTTTTTCATAAAATAAATTTGTTGGAAGCTAATCTGTCTTCAATATTAAATGTTCACTTTTGCATTACAATTTAAATCACATTTCAGATCATCTTATTTTCCACAAGTAATCGGAGAACAGCACCTACAAATTTTCGTAGAAATATTCAGTCATTCTACAAAAATTCATAATAGTTTCATACAGAAGTACTGAAACAATTATGAAAGAGGAATGAGAATTACTGAGATACCTTAGATTTTTGTGAGAATTACAGGTTATAAATGTATTTAGGAAAGTAATGTGTGTGATACTGGACATCTGAAAACAGGAGAAACTTTCCTCCACTTACGAAACTATTGCGGATGTGCAAATCTAATCCATAATACGTCACTATTATATCTCTGAAATCTCCATCAACTAATATCTCTCAAAATTTGGTGTGTAATATTTTTTGTAACTGAATTGTGGAATATTCTTTAATAAATAAATTGTTAAAATTTATTTATGAATAGATCTTTCATAAAATTTTATCTCGTGAATTTTCATAATAACAACCCTATTCAGAATGTTAGTGTGCAAGAAACAAATTAAAAGGGGAAGAACAAACAAAACTACAATTTCATAATTACTGCAGTGATAAAATACGAATAATAAAATTCCAATATATTTCTGTTGTGACAAATTTAACTAGTTCAAAAATAATTCAATTTGTTCCTTGACTTCCTCAATGTTCTCTTTCTCTAAGTAACCAATTTTAAATTGAAGGTACTGTAAATGATAATAATGTGGGTGTGTTAGCCATGTTAAAATTAGTATTCTCTCTTCATATGTAGTTGTCAAATTAATTTTCATGAATTCAAATGTTATAAATTTTATGAAATGGTATTGATGTGTTCTGTAAGGAAAAATGTACTAATCATTCTTCTATTACACACACATTCAAAATTTTAGAAGTTTAACATAGACAAAATTCGTTGTTAATAAAAAATTTTTTCATCGTGGACAAAAATTATCAATAATTTCATGTGATCAGTATTCTAGTAATCAATTTCATTTCATGGTTTTGGAAACCTCTTGGTACATTGTTCGTGATATACTTACCAGGGCATAGTGAAACGTATTTTCTTAATCAATTTATGAAGATTTTGCAATTATTGAAGCACCAGAAGATTCTCTCTTGTTGAAGTAAATCTGAAATGTGATTTTTGACAATAAATAAAAATTTTTAAAAATTAAAAAATATATTATGTAATAGAAATTTTCATTTAATTCAATTCTGGATTAAGGCAGTGTGAAACCTGGAATGCAGAATGTGGATAAATTTCAGAGTGACTGTATGTAGTCACAAGTCAAATCTAATTTTGCGGAATACATCTGCAATACAGCTTTTCCCATACAATTTGTGTCTTGGGCCTGCCTTACATCTGGCATTGTACATGCAGCCATGACCTCATATGTGGAGCCTAACCTGGTTGTTTTGTGTTATAGTGACAGCGTCGGGCGGTGGGTCTGTTGCAGGGTATGACATGTCTCCATTTATTCGTCGATATGCAAAGTACTTGAATGAGAAGGCTCTGTCCTATAGGACAGTAGCCTTCGATTTTTGCAAAGTGAAGCGTGGGTAAGTATTGGTTCTTTAACTTACATGTGAACTGTGTGTGTAAGATTCATGTTGTGATAATACTCTTTCTATGCAGTTAAAATTAGACTACAATAATGACACACTGAAAGTTTCTTTAACAACTTTCCAGTTGCATAAATTGTGCTTTCCATTGTTTATTTTGATGATGATGATGATGATGATGATGATATTGTTGTTGTTTTGGAGTATTCAAGAAGGGGGGGGAAAGCTGCATAGTTCCTTTGATGTAAATGGTAACATCAAACCTGTATCTTATTTATCATTAAGATAATGTATTGTGTAGGCTTAAAGAATTTTTTGTATTTTATCTATTTAAAAAAGAAACAGTTTAATGTACACTTTTTTAACTCTTTACTTGTCAGTTTCTTAACTTCATTCAGTAATTTAAGATTTTTTTTAAAAACTCTTTCTTAATTCTTAAGTATAATTAATACAACCTAGTCTGTTTGATAGCTCAGCAGTTCAGAATTATTTATTATTTCTTATAAGTTTTGGAAATGATATGTTAGATAGGTAGTTTTAGAAGTCTGTATGTATTTCTTACAATGAAATGAAAATACGTTTTCATCAAAAGGTTTTTAATTGACTTAGTAATTATGTTTATCAATCTTGGTTTCCTACTTTGTTTTTAAGACTTCTTAAAATTTTCATGTTACAATATTTGCAATGGAAAATGCAAATGTTGATATTCTTTGTTGAAATTACTGGCATTTTAATAAAAGTGAATACATTGTTACCCTTATTTCAGGAAAGAAGATGGTACTCTTCGAACAATGAATGCAGAAAAACTCCTGAAGACATTGCCAGTTCTGCAGGCTCAGCTGGATGCATTATTAGAGTTTGATTGTACTGCCAATGACCTTACAAATGGAGTCATAAACATGGCTTTCATGTTACTCTTCCGTGATCTCATTCGTCTCTTTGCTTGTTATAATGATGGTATAATTAATCTCTTGGGTAAGAATTGAAAATTTAGTACCTAAGAGTGAATTTGCATTTCACATTAATGCTATCCTATTTTTTGAAAGCATTGGAATATAACTTCTTTTGTGTAATGTGCAATGACTTATTTGCAATCTTCTATCGGTGTTCTATTTCTTTTCTGGCCTTTTTCTTTTAATATATGCCCTCTAAAATATCCACATTTGCTTCTTCAGAGAAATACTTTGACATGAACAAAAAGCAATGCCGTGATGCACTGGACTTGTACAAGAAATTTTTGATTCGCATGGACAGAGTCGCAGAATTCCTCAAAGTAGCGGAGGTTTGTGTCCTATCTACCAATGAAAATACTAACTATATACTGGCATTATAAGGAATCCATGTTGGACCTCTAATTATTTTTACATTATGCAAAAAATTCTTCTAACAGAAAACTGCAACAGTTGTTAGTTATTATATTAAAAGGATCTGATTAAAAATTAACTTTTCAATATTTGTTTTGATTGGAGTTAATTTACAGAGATTCTCTTAGTGCAATCAATTTTATAATGAACATTAAGAGAGGACCAAATCTTGCTTTGCTGCTTTATTTATTTTATTTTCTTTTTCAGAATGTTGGCATTGATAAAGGAGACATCCCTGACCTAACTAAGGTATAAGTACACACAGTACTATTTATTAATTTAAATTTTTAATTTGAAATTGATGCATAATTTGTCAGTAAATTCATAACAACAGGATGAAATCAAACTCTTATTAATAATTCATTGTAATGAATAACAGACAATGATTCAATTTCTTTATTGCTAAATTTTTTATTTTTTCATTTCAAACTTTCCTTAATATCAATAATAGGTTCTTACTATGGTTCTCTAAGCACCATGAAATTACTTTAGCAAGACACAGAAGGGGCTACCAGGTGAAATATGTATTGTTGATGCCTGTGGCCACATCCTATGAAGGAATCTAATTTAGTTTCTCTGGTACTTTTTATAGACTACATTTTTATACACATTCTCAGAATCTAACAGCATGTGTATCGACGAATAGGTCTACTTTGTTCCCAGATATTGAATGTGTGTGTGCACAGCCTGTGTCTATGAGTATCTTCCAATTCTCTGTCTTGGGAGAAGGCAGATCTTGGTGCTATCAATTTGGAAATCAACCCATTTTTAATACAGACATAATATTGCTTTATAAAAAAGGATTTAAAACATTGAGAACACATTCTTTCCTCACTCATTTGTTTTAAAAAAAAATTTTTTTTGTACTATGACATGTTCATAATAAATCTTTTGTTTATTTTTCTAATGTGGATGGAATTGAACCTGACAGTGCATTTAGTATTGAGACAGTGCATTCAGTAGCTTTTCCCAATCATCAACATTGTATATCCCTAGCATGTGTCATGGCCAAACATAATTTAATCCCTCTTCCTCGATAGATCTTGGGGTCCCAAAGCATCCAATTGTCCAGGCATGAGCACAGTGCCAGCTTCCTGCACGAACATGCAAGAGCGATTGCTACCCCTCTAGTCACTCAAACTGTGAAATCAAATTGTGTGCCATGAAAACTACCAAATTGTACCAGTTACCATAGCAACACCTTTTATAGTGACCTGGTTGGTTTTTGATTCTTTATTGCTTATGGGAACATTCTCTGAAAACTTTTTTCACAAATATCGGTTAGCCATAAGTAATAAAATGCAATAAAACAAACATACAGAAAAAAGTTTGTATCTTGTTCATTTTTTTCAAATTTTACTACATAATTTCAGGATCCAGGAAATTATGTAGGAATTATTTGCAGTATGTTCCTGAAATTCCTACACAAGATAGGGGCTAATTTTCTTTTGCATTCTGAGAGAAACTTTCATAAAACATTTGCTTAAAATAACTTACTAAATATACAATTGGTATGTACTCTGTGTGTGTTGAAGTTGGTGGTCTGAGAACATTGTTAAGTGTATGGAGCCTATTTTAATTTCCTGTAATGCATTGCTTTGTTATAAAGCTTCACTTTTAGAAAATTTGCAATGCTTCTAGATCATGTTCTCAGAAATAAGAATATTAGCAAATTGTTTGTTAGAAAAAAAAGAAGATAGTGTAATCTTTTTGATAAATAATCTTTTGCCTAGAAATAATACTCTTGTGAAGTATTGGATTAAAAAGAATTGTAATAGGATGTTTTTAAGTGAGGACTGCTCTTGTAACATGAAGTGAAATCTCTTTCAGGCTCCTAGCAGTTTGCTGGATGCACTTGAACAGCATCTAGCATCACTAGAAGGCAAGAAGGGCTCAGCAGCAAATACTCCCACACAAACAGCAAGGTATGTTAACTTCAAGCAAACATGAGAAAAGTGGACATCCACAAGAATACTATTCATTGAAAGTTCTCTTTGCCAGTTTGACGTATTCAGTCTGCATTGCGCCTGTTAAGTTCAGTGCTATTGTTGACACGGACTGTAGTTTTCTGTAGTTCATACACGTTTTCTAAGCTCTGCGTGTGGAATTGTCCATTTCATGAAATGATGAGATACGCTCTATAATTAATAAATATAATATATGTGCAAAATCGATTAGTTAAATATTCATTTTTGTTTGCTTACAATTTTTATATTATTTTGAATTGCAAAAATTTCATATTTTGAAATGATTTGTTGCCTTTTTTGAGCTATTTCCATAAAGTCTTCTCATGCTTATGTTAGAAAGGGAAGGATATTAGTATGTAGATTAGAAAAGCTCAGATTAGATTAGTGAAAATTAGGTAAATTGTTTACTAGCTTGTTTCATTTCCTCCTTGCTTGTTTTCCAAGACTCAATTTCTCAATAATGTCAGCTTCATTCATCCTATAATACTAAAAGTAATTTGTGTTAACTATCCTCATTGTCACATAAATGCAGATTATGTAAATTTTAATAATTTTTATAAATGGTAAGAAAAACTCATCAATGGCAGAGTGTAACTAGTGTGTGAACTATATTAGTCTGTCATTTTTTCGAGCATTTTTTTTTTTGTGTGTGCATATCTTTTTCAAAAATTGTCAGAAATATAAAAAAAACGTTTTACACAATTATTCTGAATTTAAATTAATAAGATCATAATTTCATATTACATCTAATTTATAAATTATAGTTTTGAAGTTTATGACCTAGAAAATAATAAGAAATTGCTGCAAGAGGCTGTTGCTTCATGCCAAGAATTATTTCACCTAATTTGAAATATGATTTGGACAATTTCACAGCTGCGGTGCAAAACTTTTGCAAAGATTTTCAGTTTCCAGTATTATTACCCACATGACTGCAAAATAAGAACAGTTTGCAGTTTTTTCTAGTTTTAATTTTAATGTTTAACTAGAATAAAATAAAAACCTAAAAAAGATTAAAGTTAACTATTTGTTATCTTAATCTTTATTTATATCTAGTTAACAACTAGTGCATTGTTTAAAGAACAATTTTGGGAATTGAAATCACTGGATTATTGTAAAATTCTTAATTAAATATAAGAGACAAGGCAAGTGCAGGCTATTTACTTAATATAAGAAGAGCATATGTCAGTAACTATATTTATAAAAGCAAATGTTAATATCCATGTTTTGTTCTGGAGGTGAAAAGTTCACTTAAGTAAAATATTTTGTACACTCAAAAACTAAAATTGTACTTGTAATACATAATTTTTGAAACTTTTTTCTGGAAAAAATTACTTGTCTTGACAATATTTGAAGTATTTTACAATGTTTAAAATTATTCTGTATTTCTCGTGGTACCTTTCGGACTTAATGCTTGTGAACATTTTACTGCACAGGTTGTGTTCATTGGCCTGTAGGACCTACAAGAACCCGTGGCTACCAATCTGGGGAATTTTTATTGTTTAGTGGGAACACTTGTATATGACTTGACTTGATGTCAGTTGGTTGTGTCTGCAGTGTTTTGAAAACCCAATATGTTGATCTGACCATGCAATATCTCAATGTTCCTTTGGCGTGGTGTGTGAAGAGACAGAACCCTTTTCTGTTCTCCTTCTCTTAAACGCAACAGCAAGAGTTTGTTTGTCATGTTTTATCAATTACTTTAAAATTATTTTGCATGCCAGCAACATTGGTACTGTTTTGTTCACTGCGTTTTGCTCTGCAGTTTCTCATTACAAAAACCACTTCAGAGAGGTTGCTAATGTTTTATTGGTAGAAGTACTTATGGTCACATCTTGCTTTTATGAATCTGATAATATTTATGTTATGATAATGATATTTGTTTTAATATATTCTCTTAATATATTGTTTTCTTCTATTTTAATCTTGTTTGAAGTGAGAGTTATTTGAAACTCCTTAATGTTTCTGAATTCAAAATTTACAGGTTTGTTACTTAGAGAGTAAACGGGCAAATTTACATGCAACTAAATAGCTGTCATAAATTAACAAATTTTTTATTCTTTTTTAAAATTTATTTTTTTATTTATTATTCCTACATTGCTGCTTAAAATTTAGGAATAATATTTAAGTAATATGATAAAAAATAGTTTTTTGAAATTTGAAAATTAAATGTTGGAAATTTAATTCATTTCCAAAGAGATAACGGAAAAGGTAGTTGTGGAAAATATTTTTCCTTGTTTCTTGTTCCATGTTCCACAACTTCATTACCACTCTTGCCATCATCTTTAGTTTTTAAGAATGTGCAATGACCATAAACATTATCAGATGAAGAAAGCAAAGCTGTAGCTTTCAGCAGAAATAACGCGATCACTGTTAGGCCTCAAAAAATCCAAATTTGTTAGAGAAGATTTGTAGTTTAGATTAAATGTGATAGAAAAGTATAGCAAATATCACAGTTGTAGTATTACATTGACACCTTTGTAGGCAGCTAACAAACAAATCTGTAGCTGTAGGCAGTACATGTGAATTAGCTAGAATAAATACCTGTGATGTACAGTATTGATAATAAACTTTGAAACACTGGGAATTGTGAGAATGCACTAACTGTTTTAATTCTTAGATATTATTTGTAATGTGTAAAATACTAGTATAACAGATCTTGAAAACAAAGAGCTCATTGTGCTTCTTTTGTTGTTATGATCCCCTGCTGTTGAGCAAGTTATTATTTGAAAATTTTATTTGAAGCTTAAATCAGTGTCACAACTTTGCCAAACAATCATCAGATCCACTTACTCAAAAAAACACTTTGATAAGAGTCACATTAGTGACATTGGATAGCATTACATCATTCCAGTCATATTAGTTCGAGGAGGAGTGTGCGAATGTCACAGCCCAATATCCACTGCATGTCACTTGTTGGTATTGGCTTAGATAATGGGCCATTCCCTGTATCTCAGCCACTGTCACCTACACTCACATTTGTGCCCTCCATAATATTCTGAGACATCTTGCTGTGCTTACGTGTTCACTGCCCATGAAACTTCTTCAAATTCTTTTGAGAATAAGTTGCACATCTCATTCTTCAGTGCCACATAAATATCAACTTATTTCTCATTTCTGTCAGTATCTTTCACCTAGCCTGATGTACTCGAAGTATGACAAATCATTTTCACAGCATGACACCTCAGAAATCACTGTTGCGTTCCACATACTTTTTAGTAGTTTTTATTTAATTGGCCTCATTGTAGTTAATGTAGACAGTGCTATGTATGTTGTTGTTGTTACCAGTTTATTTATATTTTGTTTTTGTTTTCTCTCTCTTTTCGTTTGGTTTCCTTTCTCTCTCTTCTTTCTCCACCCTTCCCGCCTTTTTCTCCCCTTGCCTGCTCCACCACGCCCGTCGGACTGTCTGTGAGCAGCAACCGCACCAATGTTAAGTCCGGCGTGTCCGCCCTATCTTCCACCAGCACGGCGTTCGGCACAGCGGCCAACAACACGCGCCTTGACTCGCATACTGGTTCAAATGGAATAGATGAGTCTCTGAAGCAACAAGCCTTGGCTGAGGAAGAAGCAGCTATGAATCAGTATAAGGTAAGGTTTACCCCCAACCAGTTTGATTTTGTTAAAATGATGATTTTGTAACGTGTCCAGTTAAATAATTCAAATGTTTGGAATGTTTAAAGAGCCCCACTAGTTACGAAATAACCAATGTTGAAGCGCTTTGAAATGATGTATTTTTATGAATTATCAAGATCTTAAATGTTCCTGATGTTATGCCAAATGTAATTTGAGAGTCAAGACCTAATTTTTGACAGCATGATTTTATATAAAATCATATTATTTGTTTGAAAACATCGGGAATTGTACTCGGAAGTGAGCTATGAGCTATCTGCTGAAGTACATCTGTGCATGTGTTTGAGTCTGTGTTTGTTGTGGAAAATAAAGAATGGGGAATAAAAACAAATTAAAAAGCTTAGTAGCTGGTGAGAAGAGTTAGTATTGCCTCATCACTCTGAAAATTTGTATTTAATCATTTTTTTCACAATTTTAATATGTTGAGGGTGAAGATTGAAAAAGTTACAACCATGCCAGACTAATGAGCCATGTTTTGTATTCTTCAAAAAGGTTGCACCCCCCCCCCCCGCACTTCAGATGTTTTCTTATGTATTTTTAATGATGAATAATTCATTTTAAAATAGGGATGCGACATCATTGTCCAAGTTTTGAAATGAAAAATGTCTGTATAGAAACGTTTTTTGATGTTTTGTTTATAAATGAAAAGTCCCTTATCACAATGATTTTGTAAAGCTTTAAATATTAAATAATTGAAGTCAAGGAATGTGTTTGAAGCAAACGCTGTCTGTACACTTTTATAAAGCAGAATATTTCTTGCCTGATGTACTGGCATGTACTGGCCGAGTTTATTTCAAAGTCAGCATTCCTGTTGACTGTAGAGACTGACTAGGAGGTCTAGAATTTTTTTCCTATCGGTGGCAGATTTTTGATATAAGCTACGAGCTAGGTCGAATTCAGTCACTTTCTGGAGGAGAATTCTAGTGGCCAGCTGCAACAATTGGCAGTTTTCCTTGGTTTTTCCAATGTACACCAGGTGAATGCTGAAGCAGTACCCAAACAAACAAGCCATGGACCATGTGTGATCTTTCCTTCCTCTTCCTCGTCCTATCTTTACCAATGACATGCACAAACACAATCATGAGACCAGTTGGGAGCTTAGAGCTTGACCTGGCTGCAGTGGTGCCCCACTGGGGGAAATTCTTGGAGGGGAAATGCCCTGCAGGCCGACTTATGGATCAGCACTGGCTCTTGGCCACCATTGGGGGAGGAGCACCGCCACCTCACGGAATAAAACATTTATTGCAACAGCAGGATTAACGACCTTAGCAATTGACGTGATTGTGAGCATCATTCGATTGATCAGAGTTGATATGTCCTAGCATGGTGCTTTCACACACAGAAAGGCAGTTATTGCATACACAGTAGGAATAGGGCCTCTCGTTGATCCCATAACATTCTATGGGGAATAGAAGCTCTGACTCCTTGATGACCTTGAGCGCTTGCCCTTCAAGCTGTTTTGATAGTAAGAAAGAATTATTGTTAATTATTATTTTTACTTTTTGTCGATTATATCTCAATTATAATGTAATAAACAAATTCTCTTCTCACACAGGCACTAACAGTAGGGGTTACTAAATCATTTTTAAAGCCTCAAGCTTTTTTGGCAATGTATTATTAATTTAAATGTTTAAAATTAAAACATTGATGTGTGACTGGTGATGTCGCTTCCCTATTGTGAAACACAATTGTGAATATAATAAATTCAAAAATGTTAAAATTTTTAGTTTTGTAAGTCTCATGGTTGAGAGGGGGGGAAACAAATAAGGTGATTTGATTGAATTCATATTTAATATACAGTAATATAATAGTAATTAATATATAGTAATATAACATGCTAAGACAATATTCTTTTATTATGGAGGTACTGACTTTACTTTCAGGCTAAAGTATCGTCACCAACTGCTGCAAGTACGAATCCATTCCTCAGCTCACCAACTAGCGGAGGAGCACCAGCTTCTCAGTCGCAGCCCATTGTGGATTTATTTGGTTCTCCAACAAATGCGGGGCCTGATAGCATGCAGGTAATGTATATTTTAATGGTAGGTAGTTTTGCGTAAGAATTGTTAAAGTTTTTTGAAGCAATTATTTTTGTTTTTTTAAGCTGGAACTGTTAAACAAATTTGTTCCTTATTATAAGCTCTCAAATTCCACAGTTGATACTATCACACCTCCATTTCTGCTATTAATCCAACATCAGTGGATTTGAAAGTCAAGAAAGCAGCTCATTAAAATTAATTAGGTTTGCAAGAACAAAACCAATATTTTGCAATGTGATACCAACAATATTGTGTCAATGTGAATTTGAATTTATTAATACTCACGAATCATCCTTGTGATAGTGGGGGTGGGGAGTTGCCTATTGTATTTCTGCCAATCACATTCCTCACTATAAATTTTTGTACTTTTTGTGTTGTATGTAACGTACTTAACGAACAGTTTAGATTACACTGGTCTACAAAAAAGAACTTTTTGTCTGCTACTGAGGAAAATTCACATATATTATACTAAAATAGATGCTCTGATTCCATATCTGAAGTCAGATTGTCAGTTTTATTCTAGCATGCCACATTTTTTACTATAGCATTGTGAAAGGATAATTCTTATTCAGTATTATATAGTGGTAGTGTAAGACCAAAAATAAATTAAACTTGGTTTATTTTTTTTATGCAAATTTTTATGTTCATTTATATTTTCAAAGCTTTCAAAATGATATACATTTATGTACAATATATAATAAGCACTTAAACTCTTTGAAAAGTTCTTAAGACATTTGATTTTTGTCTTGCGGTTGATCTTTGAAGAAACAGCAGAAACCTCCTATCATACTAGCATCTTAATGTCTTTAGTATCTGAATTCTATTGTTGATACATCCTAGTGGAACCTCACCGTGCTCACCACTCACAGCGTGGATATTTGGCGGAAGAAATTCAAGATGGCAATGCAAAAAATGTAACTTTAATGATGCGTGACAACATATATTGTGATATGGTCTAATAAAGTTATGTACTTGTTCTGCATAATTATCTGCTTGATAATTTCCCCAAAACTTGGCTGTCAGAAGTGAAAATCTGTCCAAAAAAAGTTATAAAGGATTAAGTTTTGTTCTGTATGTTGTAATATATTAACTGTCATATTTCTGTTGCCCAAAAGATCCCCTGCCTTTAATTTTGCATCACTTTTCGTTCTTGCAAACTTCTCTTCATGATTCTAAAACCTTTTCCATCATGATTCATTTCTTTTACAAAAGTTTTCATGAGTGTACATTTAATGTTTGGGGGTGGAAGAAAAATCTTCTGCTGGCAACTAGGGTCTTGTGCTACATTGTTTTTCCCCATAGTGAAATGATTTCAATAAAATTCTGTAATTAAGTGGAAAAAAAAATCAAAGGCAATAAGCTTAAAATGTCATTTAGAGTCAATTTTATCTCGGCATGTATGTGCATTAAATCATTTAGAATAAGAGGTAAATTAGTTAATTTAAGATTTACATACAATTCAGTTTCACAAGGGACATAGAATGGCTTACATAATGTCACTTCTGTTATCTCTTGAAATCGCATAAAAGCACACGCTACAGTGAAAAATCAACACTGGGAAGAAAGTCCTCACTGAGTAACTGTTAAAACGACCAACCAAGAAAATCATCAAAAAACCAATTACTTTAATATTTGATCTCGTTATCATTCAACGATGCAAATAAACTGATAACTATTATCTTAAAATTGTGCCATGATAGAAAAAGTGAATTTCAGATATGAAATCAGTACACCTGAATTAGGGTTGGTACACTTCATTTTTTTCGAGAAGCAAAATCACTGTAGACTAGTATTATAGGTGTAGAAATAGTTGTGTAAGGGAATCATTCATTCATTTTGTTGAAGTTTATTGAATTTGTTGAATTAAGCTTGTTGAAGTTTCTCTGTGCATCTAAAATGCAACCCTATGTGCAGGCAACCAAGGCATCGGATGACCTCCTGCAGCTGAGTGGCAACCCCTTTGCAGACATGTTTGGTGGTGGGGCAGTGGCACCTCCGGCCCCTGTGGCTGCTCCTGCACCTGCTCAGGACATGTGGCTCTCAAATGGTATGTGAATTACCCACCTTCAAATTTCGAAAACTTGCATTTTTAATGGACTAGAGCTGCTTAATGAAACATTTTATAGATTTAATATTTATCGAAAAACAATAGAATTTTTAAATAGCATTGTTTTAGTAAGTGTGTTTTAAGTATATATTGTGGTATATTTTATGGGTCGCTTTCTTTTCTTTTTTTTTTCATTACATTCATTGATTGTGGGGACCCATGTAGTCCAGTGCTTGCTATAAAAAATGTGGTCTCAGGTTCAATTCCCAGTGGGGGTCTCTCGATGTTCATGAAACATGAAAGCTATTGAATTTTTTTCAAACGTTCAGTTGCAAAAGCCACGTGTGACGGTGATAGGTCATGAAACGCTGATCTTAAATTACCTAGCACTCATGCTGTGGCAGGGTAGTTGCAACACTACTTGTCAAAGAGGTTTGTGCAGTAGTACCACTACATTTTCATTGATTCGTGCTGTGTTGGCCCCTCATGTTCCTCTTGTGATTTGCAGTCTGTCATCCAAGTTTTAAGTTGCAGATAGATTGCAACGATTGTTCCCTTCTCCTAATTTATTTCAGGAATGCAATTTCACATGATCAAAAAATTCAGGAATACGGCTCTTCATTACAATTTCTTCCATTTTGTGATGATTAAATCTTCTTGCAGGGAAGCCAAAAATGTAAGGGAGCATTAAGATTATGGCAATGATTATGCACATCTGGGGGGGAAGAAGAAAAAAAAGAAAAAAAAGAAAGAAAGAAAAAAAACTTGTCAAAAATCTTGGACGAACAGACAACTGTCTAAAGAAACCTGATTGAGCAGGAGTTGGACGTCTAGTGATGCAATTGGTAGCATGCCCTTCTTGATCAAATCCTTTCTGCCTAATTTTTTTGTCTTGTTAATTATATTTCATAATACATTTTATCCTTTTTTTTTTCTCTCCCCACAATGTAGTTTCATTCAGGTTATTTCTTTAATGAAGAACAAGGGTCTTTTTTATGGATAAACAAATCAAAATTGAGAACATCCTGCTGCCTTTGAAAAGGTGACCTTAAATGTTGATTTTATGGTTAAATTTGTTTTACATGGACAATAACAGTATTTGAGTAAAAGATTTTTTTTTTATATTATAAAATGGAAATTAAAGAATAATTACAAAGTCGTGAATGTTTGAACTGTAAATGTTACCACTAGAGTCTGCCTTGTTGGTGACTGTGCCTGTAGATTGTACTGTGTAATTCTAAACAATATGTAACAAGTATTGTATCACAGCTGTCAATGACCCCCATCTCAATCAGGTTTTTCGTCCAGTTTCCCTGATCCATTGAGCAAATGCTGAGATGGCCCCTTGTTTTGATTCTGGACATAAATGTAACTTCATTATCTGTGCATTACTTCTAGAATTCAGTGGGAAATGTAGTTATTCAAATTATCGTTTCCATGTTGTCACGGCAGGAAGTATTATTCCTTGACGAAGGACATCATGGATAAGAGCCCAAAATGTATTGCTTATTTATCTTTGAAAATAGATTTTATTACATGGGAGCAGGGGTGTTTTTTAAAATTATTTTATTTTATTTTATTTTATTATTCAAAATTCAAGTAGTATATGCCAGTGTAGGGATCACAGAATTTTGAAAATGTGCACAGAATTCACTTCTCCCCGTAGCATGTCATACACAGTTTTAACTGTTTTTTGACGTTAAATAAATAAATAAATAAATAATAAATAAAATATTATTGCGCTGTTAAGTGTCCAATTGCTCATAAGTTTTTCCTCGAAATCCTCCCCCGGTAATTGTACCCTCCAAATATGAATGTGTGACCCTGACATGGACTTCCTTAATGCAGTCATTTCGTCATTTCCGAACCCAAAAGACCATCTGGTTGACAGAATGGTGAAGTACAGACTCATGTATACATATTTTTGTTAAAATATAAGCTAGTTATTCACTTCGAGTTAATTCATATTGTATTTACTGGGAAAGGTAACCAAAACGATATTGTAACTTGCAATATACCATATACGTCTCCTTTTGTTTGTAGTTTCACCAGCTCAACCCTCATTTATCTTGTACCACAACGTTGTTGTTAAAATGGGACTCTGCGTCCAAACATTACTAGTGTTTGACTGCCTTGGGCAAGTTTGGCAAACCGTTATGGTGAATTAAGGGACCACTGTTGGTTCCATGAAAAAAGTGGTCTTTTAGAGGGTGGTTGTTTATTAGGGGGAATGTTACTTTTGCAAGGAAATGATTAAAGATTACTAGAGATCAGATCTTACCTGGGAAAATATGCTATTTCATCAAAAGAACATATTTAATGGCTTTTAGTACATGTGCATGAATGTTGAAAACAAATGGATGAAGATTTTTTCCCTTTTTTTTTCTTTCTCCCTTTGATATATATTGAAGTAAATTACTTTTCAGGTATATTTACTACATTTTTAAATAGTATGTGCTTCTTATCTTGGTTAAAAATAGACATTTAACTATTTTTCAGTTTCATTATTCCCAATACTCTTCCGGTAACATAACTCCATATCCTTGTGCCAACCTAAATGTCATTTTGAATATGCCTAACACATCCTGTACCTTAAGAGCCCCAAAACTAGCTTTTCCTGCACTTATTCCTCAATTAAAACAAATCAAGCGGAGGATCTTGTGTGAGCGCTTGGCTCAGATTCTGAACATAAATACTTGCTTGTTAAGGGGCAAGTCGAAAACTCAGTCATTGCACTTCTATTGTACCAGTATCCTAGAAAGGTGAGGTAAAGAATGTTGTGTAAATTCGAAGAATTAGATGACGTACATATCTGCCGTCACTTTAGAAGTAATGAAACTAAATTGGAGCGACTGTTGTAACCAGTGACCGCAACCAGGTATCGGTGACCATGGTATGTTGTTAACGATTCTCTCTCCTCCCCCTTGTTTCCTTCCCCCTCCCCATTTCCGCGAGGATTGATGTTCTGGCCCAGGGCGTGTCGCGTGAATACTGTTTACAATGTCGCCAATTTTAATTTGAACAAAAAATAGGTTTACAATATCCTTAAAACATTCCTGAAAGTGGTCTCGTAATAGGGGTAAATGAAGTAAATTGCTATTAAGAAGCTAGTCGGAGAGAGGGGTGATTTGTTAACGGGTTCGATTTACAGACAATAGTATATGGGTTTCAGTGCCCATTGAAAGAAAAATCGGTCGTATAATAGGGGAGAACTTACAGAGGGGTTTCACTGTGTATCAAAGTGTAGTGGATAAAAGAAGGAATCTGCACGCCGACCGCGAAGCCTTCGTTTTTCAGAAGATGTCGACCTTCCACGAGTGGCTTAGGAACGCGTTGGCTATCGCAACCAAAATGCGAGGGAATTTTTTTGTTTGAAGGGATATGTGGTGGAAAGGTTTGTTGCTGTCAGGCCTCGTTTTTTCAACACGGAACGAACTCCAATAATTCTTAATGAAAAAGTGTCTTAGAAAACGTTCTTCACCGCCCCCTACATGGAATAATTAATTAAAGTGTCATACGTCGGTGTACGAATGTGTAGGGATGTTGAAGTGCTTGGTTCTATTCCCATGTTGATTAGTATAAATTAGGGCTTCCAGTCACATTCGGATGAAATACGACACGCTCATAAGTGGGTGAACGTTAGTAGGAGAGTCTAGAAATGATTCTAACTCTTAAACCGAACGTGTAGGTAGTTCCAACTTAAAGTACTTGGCAAAAAAGATTGGCGTTTCTGAGAGAGCTACTGTACATTAGGGGGACGAAACTCTTAGGGTGGCCTGCACGATGTTAGTACGGGGACCGATCTCGGGAGAGAACTGCATCCGGAAGCGACAAGGACGGGAGCGAAGGCTCTGAGCATATCGCAGATGATGTAATCTCTATTAATCGGACTGTTCCGTTCCGTTTTGCTTTGAAAGCAGAAAAATGTCCCCTTAATGACGGAGAGGTCTAGAAATTGTAGGTGACTCTTCGACTACATTTTCTAGTCTTCAGCTCCCTAATACGGGACAAAACGCTATATCCTGAGGAGATTTATTGGGGCATTTGGGGGGGGGGGGCATTAGTCAAGAAGGGACGGTCCCATATTTTACGGAACGTCTGAGAGCTGGAACTCTAGTATAAACATTGCTTAAATAGGGAAATAATGCGCATTTACATAATAACTTTTCAGTATATTCGGCATTGTTTTGTAATTCATAGGTCTTTCCATACAGCCTTGTACTTGCTACAGTCGCTTGCGACCTAAATTGAAGTGGCTGGAACCTGGAATGTATCTACCGGCCACATCGGTGCGAAGTGTCGTAGGAAGGAATTTCAGTCCTGAACGTGGAAGTTAATCTGATATTTTTCTCAAGACCCCAGATCGGACGAGGTAGCATTGTGTGTGGGCCGGTGTGTGCGAAGTGCAGGGCCAGCCTTGTCATTTACTTTTTCCGGTTTTCGATACTCCTGTTTTTGTACCGATACTACGATAATAGTCCAGTCATTAGTTGTATTTTAATTTCGTACGAGTATTCTTTACTTTAGGCAAAGTTGAAAAATTATCTTTTTTCTCTCAATTACTATTTGTTTGCCTTTTTGGTTTGAATCGGGCAAAACTCAAAGATGAATCTCGTCGCAAGACTAAAACGCCTTTCTCGTTGCTGTTTATGCAACCCGTCGATCATTCCTGCTTTGGGGAAGACTGCCGAAAAGGCTTCTAAACGTAGAACCACGCCACCGTCCAAAACCAAGCGGAGAGTAGGATTGGCGAGAGGGCAGCACTGTGCGTTGTTTTGCTTTGGAGAGAAAGATACAGAGCTATTGGTAAACTCAATGCTGCTGAAAACTGAAGCAGTGATATAGACAAAGACGTATATATGGTCCTCTTGCGATGCAATCTTACTTCTATGTTCAGCAGTACCCGCGACGGTACATTGAAAGTCACGGGGAAATGCTGACGTGTTCGATAATTACATGATGTGAAGAATGGAAGTATTTTGAGTCCCTAAAAGTAACCACATACTCCAGTCGTGCTACAACCAAATTCTACAATATGAGTACATGATACTAGATTTAATGGAAAAACATCCATAATTTTTTCTTTAACTTCCAGATTCCCATCCAATACAGCGTAATGTACTGTTTCAAATCGTTAATGAGTGTTCTAATGATGAAGTGCTTTCCGTCTGATTAACGTAATGTTCTACGAAAAATTATCTGACGAAAAACCAATTGGGCTGATTCATTAGCATTACATACTATGTTATTAAAAAATGTTTTATTCCTTGGAACAGGAAAATGAATGCACCAGAGTAGACTGCCCCGGCGCTAATCGCGACGCAACTGTCTCTGTTATTCGTTCTCAGATGCGCCGGTCTTTCGGTCCTACACTTCGCTTGGTCGGGTTATAGCTTGTACATTATTATTATTATTATTATTATTATTATTATTATTATTATTATTATTATTATTATTTATTAATGAGAAACCTACATGGCCGCAAATTAAACAGATTTATCAACCATGTTCAGCCCTTAAGTAATGTTTTCAGAACGCCGGTTGGCAGATTTAGAAATTCGGGTAAAGGGTATTTATGGGTCTGACTGGGGTGTTTATTACTAGAATACTATGCAGCGCTTAACAAAATTAAACTTGTAATACCAAAACGTTTGAGTACCTGTAGTGGCTGTAATATGCCAAAGTATTCACAATTGAAGCTCCAATGTTTAAATTTACGACTTGAATGGAAACGAGTCGGAAATATGCTTAGAGTAGATGAAAATTAATTTGCATGAAGGTGGGCAATTGTGTTGTTCCATATTTCCGGGAATGTGAGTGTCCCTAGCAGCGTAGAGTGGCGGTGCGTGGGGTGGGATGAAGGGCTCCGGTGAGGAGCGCTGGCGAGTGGCCGCCGCCGCTGACAGCACCCCGCTCTGCGCAGGCTTCGGCGCGGCCCCTGCCGCCGGCGCGGGCGCGGGCGCGGGCGCCTTCGTGTCGGACCAGAGCTTCTCGTCGGTGTTCGGCGCGGCGGACGCGGGCTCCGGTGAGTTGCAGGCCTCTCTCCCGCCCGGCGCGGCGCGGCGCTGGCCGGGCGCCGGCCGCGGGGCGCGAGGTTGTGCTGCCCATTTCTTGTACATTGTTCCCTGTCATGTGTTGCGTGTTGGTGACGGTGGTTGCGGGCGTTGTCTCGTCTTGCCTTTGTGTCCCTGTCGCCCAGCGGCGAGTGCCCGCGGAGCAGCGCGGCCGCCTCCCCCGCCCCGCCCCCGCGCCCCTGCCCCTGCCCCCGCGGTGCGCGGGCGCCGGCCGGCTCCGACGGGCGCCCCGCGACCTCTCCCCTGTGTGTGTGTCTGTGCAAGCTGCCGCTGGGATGGGAGCCGCTGCAGCAGCCGGCGCCGCCGCCGCGCAGAACCCCTTCATGTCCGACTTCGGCGGGGCGGCCGAGCTCGTGGCGCCCGCGCCCGCCGCCGGGGGGCTGTTTGACGCGCCGCCGCCCGCGGGCCCCGCGCCCGAAGGGGCCGCTTCGGACCCTTTCGGGGGCGGGGACTTGTTCGGTGACGCGGACGCGGGCGTGCTGCAGCCCACGGAGGCGCTGGGCGAGGGCGCGGCCGCCACGGGCTCGGGCCCCGACGCTGACGGCGCGTTCCCGTCCGCCGCCGCCGCGGCCGCAGCCGCCGCTGCCGGCAAGGCGGCGTCCCCGCCCCCGCCGCGGCCCCCGCCCCCTGCCGCCATGGCGGCGGCCGCCGCTGCCGCCGCCACCGGCACGGGCTCCCCGCGCACCGCCTCCCCCGCCCCGCTGGGGGGCTCCCCGAGCCGCCCGCCGCCCCCGGGCGCGGCGGCGGCCCCCGGCGCGGTGCCCGCCGCCGTCCCCCCGATCGCCGCCGCCGCCGCCCCGTCCCCCATCCCGGCGGCCGCCGGCGGCGGCGCCCCCAAGTCCGCGTTCGACGACCTCAACGAGAGCATCCGCGCAGCGCTGGGCGGCTCGCCGAGCAGGCCCCCTCCTCCGGCCGGCGGGGCCCCCGTCGCCGCTGCCGCCGCCGCCGCCGCCGCACCCGCCGCCGCCGCCCCGCAGCCCGTGCAGCCGCAGCCCATGGCGGCCGCGTTCGCAGGGTTCGGCAGCTTCGACCTCGGGGGCGGGGGGCCGGTGGGGGCGCCGGCGGGCCCCGGCGCGATGGGCGGGCCCGGGGGAATGATGTTCGGCGCGCCGGCTCCCGCGCCGAGCTACGGCTCGCCCGCCAAGCAAGGAATGGCCATGGCAGGTGATGAACCAACCGGTCGCCCGCCGCGTTGCGGAGTAGTTGACGTTGCCGCCGCCGCCGCCGCTGCCGCTGCTGCTGCTGTTGTTGCCGCTGCTACCGCTGCCTCTTGTTGTCCCGCTGCATCGTAGCACGCAGGTGTGCAGGGAGGTCCCATCGCGGCAGGCGCCGGGGCTCGCCCGCCTGCCCCTCGATGGACTCGGGCGTCGTCGTCTCGAACCCAACCCCCACCTCCGCTTCGCCCCTTCCCGCGACGGCCGCGTGCGCCGATTGCGTGGGCAGCGTGCCTGCCCGTCGCGTAGGGCTTGTACGAGGGTGGCGCGGGGCGCCCACTGTCAGAGACCTCCCTGGATCCCTGCGACCCTTTTCGTTGTTGTTGTGGTTGTTTTTGTTTATTTAGCCGTCGCCAGAACCAGCCAGTGGTTGTAGTTGTTTGGCAGGTGTTGGAGGCAGGATGGAAAATATCCGGTGTCCAGGACACTAGTTTCTTTTTGTTTCGTGAGTTGAGAAGGCTGACCACCCTCCCCCACACTCATCTGCTCGTTTCAGTTCTATAATGCCTCGTTTTTTATTAATTTTTCAATGGTTACGATATATCATTTTTTTTGTCATGTTCATAATAGGCTACTTACAAATTTTTTTTTCTCACTGCTAAAATAAATTGCTTGAAATGGGCAATCAACCTGGCTTGCCTTTTTTTGCTGACATACTCTGAAAACTTTCATTGTGCATTCTACTTGCATTTCTGCAGAATTCGTGATAACAAAGCCACTTTATTCGAATTTCTGGCATGGGAACAGTGTGTTTTCCATCCTCTTGTCTCTAACATTATTAATGTGTCATTTTCTGCTTTGCTCGTGCATGTATTTTTTTCAGTATTATGCACGGTTAAAAACCTAATATTATAGAATTGTCATGTGTTATTTATTAATGTTTGAGCATGCAATATATATATATATATATAATTATACAATTATACATTTGGGCTATTGATGTAACCCCCTTTTAAAATATTTTTGAAGAAATTGTTTGCAAATTCTTTCATTTTGTTTTTCAAAATTGTTTGTGAATTTTGTCCAGTGGAAATTTGATTTTGTGTGTGCATTGTTCGTGTGAATTATTGTTATTATTATCCTTCATTATAATAATTTTGATCAGAGAAAGATCTTGTGAGTATAGTTGAAGTTTGAATATGAGATACACAGCATGAAATGTTGTCTTTATTGTCTTACTAAAACTTCAATTTTTTTGGTGTCAGTGGCTAAGAATTAGCACGATTTAAAATGTGTTACCGTGTGAATTTGTTTTAGAAAGAATGTTTTCAAAATAGTAACAAATAATAAATTACATTAATGTGTGGTATAAATTTTGCCCTTTCTTCCGGAATTGCTTATATGAAAATGAATGTTAACTGTGGTTACTAAGAGAATGCTTGATGCATGATACAGTATTAACAGTATGCCATTTTTCTGAGAGTTTGGTTGTAGTCTTCAAGAGCATTGAGCATGAATGTATGATCAATAAAATGCTTCCCTGAATGAGAAAATAGATGTTCTAATATATTAATTCTTTAGTAATGTTGCACACAAAAGTTAATCAAACTTCACAAAGATTATACTGCATTTTTTAACTCTCCTTCACTTTGCAGATTAGATTTTATTCTGGAAATTTTGAAGTTTTGAGTGACATTATTCTTTTTTTTTAACAATTATAAAAACCCATTAACTTATTAATGCTTGCTTTTCTTATGTTTTCACAAATATTTTCAAGAATTTTTACATTCTTCTCAATTACTTTTCCTAGAAACTGAAATAAAAAATGAGAGATCTTTAAATCA
Source organism: Teleogryllus occipitalis (assembly GCA_011170035.1). Lineage (NCBI taxonomy): Eukaryota > Metazoa > Arthropoda > Insecta > Orthoptera > Gryllidae > Teleogryllus > Teleogryllus occipitalis. The sequence goes on from BLKR01000927.1 coordinate 307,029, forward strand.
ATTATTAAATATTGCAGTAAAAGTTAATGTTCTTAGCATGATGATCTACAAAGAATTCCTTTTATTTTTATGAATATTTTTAAGAAAATTTATTCTTTACTGTTTGCAATCAGTCAAAGACAATAATTGCACTACTTTATTATTTATTTATTTTCTTTGTAATGTTAATTTACTGTGAATAAACAAAATAAATAAGATTATTATAGATGGTAAGATTGATATTAAACAGACTTTTTGTATATTGCTAAGGATTTACTTCAGATTAAGATTAGTTTTTTAATGTCGGCATGAAAGCTGGAGGGAATTCTTATTTGAAAACGCTATTTCTCGCATGATGCTGTAGTGGTGACGGTGCTGGTTTCTTCTTTTCTGTTATTTGCCTGCATTCCTGCCTGTCTGCCTGCCTGCTGCATACGTCAGGTTTTGATGCTTTGGGAGACCTACTGGCGCCTGTTCAACCTCTCCACACCAGTACTGGCCCGGTTACAGCAGGTGTCGGCGGAGGGCTTATGCAACCCGCTGGTGCTGTGACCGATGGTCCTGCGTCAGGCAAGGTGCTCACTGGGGACCTCGATAGCAGTCTTGCCTCACTGGCGCAAAATCTGACCATCAACAAAGGTGGACAAGCTGCTGTTAAGTAAGTTATTTAACATTGTGATTATTGTTCTTGATTCTGAAATTTTTTACTTAGAGCTTGTCCTCTCCTTCCAAAATATTAAGTATTAAATATCACTTTTGACAGCATTTTTTGGGCATTCATAGGGCAGTAAAAGAATTTATCTTTTAAAATAAAGCGATTGTGTAAAGTTGATTGTAGTTTTATATTGTGAAGTAAGGGTGTTAATGCAATTTGTTCAATCAAAAGGCCATTTTCTATAATGAACGTGCTTCTAAGTTTGATGTTTATGTGAGGTATATTCTCCCTAAGATGTGTGCAATGCTCTAATGGTCCATACCAAAAGGAGTAGTTGTGGAGTTCAACAATTGGTTGATTTGTGTTATTTTGTATTCTTCATGAAGATGATTGAAGTTTATATTGAACAGGGGAAATTAATTGTTTGTGATGCACAGAGGTGTCCAGTGGAACTCTCCCAAGAATGCAGCTAAACCAGGTGCAGCGGGATGGACCCCACAGCCTATGGCTGCTACAACTGGAGCAGGGTACCGTCCCATGGTGAGAATTGGAATTGTTTTTGTTTTTTTCTGCCTGTTATTTCTTGCACTTGGCCTGAATATTCAGTTTGTAGTTAATGAAGAATGCTTAAAACTGAAGATTTAGCGTTTTTACCTTTAGGAGCAGTAGTATTTATGTTTTAATTTTGTGTTGCATTATTGTGTTCTTTTGCAAATAGTGTTCTTTAAAAATACTTGATAGATGATGTGTAAATATTAACCCTTCGTTTGAATTCACAGTGGTGAAGGATATTAAAAAGGGTATATTAAACATGAACAGCTTGAAATTCTGGTATAGAGGGCTATAATAGATTTAGTTTAATAATACTTAAAACCCTAACTCTTGTAAATATTGTCCAAAGTATTTTTTTGAAAGACAATTTGAAACAAGTAGGCCGAGTAGTTAGGTTATTTTGCTTGATGTGTAAAAGTGAAAAATTCACTCAAAATGACAGTTGATCTTGAACCCAGTTTGCATTATTTGGGGAGTTATTATTTATTGGTATTTCAAAGTCTCCATCCTTTAGTTTTATATTTTCAAATATTTTATTGCATAAATACCTGTTTAAGTGCGCGTACATTATTGTGAGAGATCTATTTAAAGTCTGTGAATTTTGTGTTCCTATAGCATTGATTCCAAAGTAAATGATTTTTAGATTGATATTGATGTTCAAGTTCAACTTTACATTTTGATTCTTTTGGTTCATTAATTCTGGAGCAAATTTCACTTACTTATTCTTTTAGTTTTATAGTTAAGTAGACTAGTGTGCACTGCAAATGAGAGCTGCACCTTCTCGCACGTCAATAGCAGTGCATGCTTCTCAGTGGTGACCGTGCTGCCATTTCAGGGACAGGGCATGGCCATGAATGTAACTGTCCAGTTCCCATCTTCAGCCCCCCTGGTAAGTGTACCAAAAGCTCTCCTTGACTGCTCAGCTTTTTCCTTAGAAGCATTTGATATTTGAAAAGAACAGCATTTTGCCTTTGTGTGTGCATTTTGCAGTTTGTAAAAGTGGTATCTTATGTTTTTGTTCATTGGATAGTGTTTGCCAAACTTCCTATTTTCAGAATAAATAGCTGACTGAAGAAGAAATTTGTTATTTACTTGTGTAGACAAATTTCTTCTCTAAAAAAGAAGTCTAGTATTCAAATTAAATATAATCTGATGATGCTATTTGTCTGGAGAAGGAAAAGAAATAAAAAAAGAAAAAAAATACTAATGCAATACTAATACATGATGCATTTTTGCATATTCTAGTGTCTTGCCTTTATGATCTAAAATATTGTTTTGAGAAAATTTTGTGTGATCTTCCATAATTATATGTTCTTTAGTATGTTCAAATATTAACATTAGGCAGTATGGAGGGAATTTTACTAATAAAAATCTGATTTAAGACTTATTCTTCAGTCACCTCGGTTAGTATTTTGTGAACAATCGGAACAAAACTCACTAATTCAAAAATTATTTTCTATGCTATTTCTCGCAACTTGATTTAAAAGGATGATGTTAAAAAAAATTATCAGATGTGCACTGTGGTCAAATAACCACAAAAATGTTAAATTACATGTTGGAAAATTTATATTAATGATATTGTAACAATGCATTCTCATTTTGCTTCGGAAATAATTGGTACAGTAAAAATTCAGAATGCATTTTTAAAGCATCCTTAAATACTGTAACCAGGTTTTTTAATCCTGCAATTTAAGGTATGTTATTAGAGTTGATTGGCTAAATGTATTCTTTGAAATCATTCATATGCATTATTTATGAAATGTGTAAATAAACTTCCAGTTGAACAAGGTTAACTATAACATATAACTAATAACTGTACAGTTTATTATCTGTGTAAAAAAAAATTTGGTTAGAAACAAGTAATTCTTCTACATGAATTTTAGTAACTCAAATAAGGAAATTGTGGCTATATTAGATATCTACATGGTAGATGTGACTGCAATTACTCATTTTTCTCTCCAGGGAATGGCTGGAATGCGCCCAATGGCTCCTGGAGCAGTAGGTGCCCCCATGCCAGGCATGATGGCTGGTGCTGTACCAGCTGGAGCGGCAATGATGGCTGGTCCACGGATACCTGGAGTTGGGGGCCCAGCACCGGGTCAGTCACCTCAGCAACCACCATTGGACCCTTTTGGGGCACTATGAAAGGATTAAGCCCAGGTATATATAAATTGTGTAATAAAGATCTTTCTCAAGGAAAAAGATTGGAGTAGCAAATGTTTAGGAAATGACTGTCAGGAAATGCCTTCCAATCCACTAGTTCTAGGTGAAAATGCAAGGTCTTTAAACGTGCAATCTTTGTTTTCATGCAAAGGAACTTTGTATTTCATTTCCAATTTCTATCAGATTCTAACATTATAGTTGTGAGTATTAAAGTAAAAGTTTAAGAAATCAATAATTCTCAATTGCCTTTCATTTGGGACCAAGTGACTTCCAATCGTGATGTCATGCATCAAAAGGTTTTCAGCAATGAAGTTCAGAGTCTGGGAGTTTATCTGCCATAATCTTCATTCATTTTGCTACTTTCAAAATATTGCAAAGGGATCTGTTTGACAATAACACATTTTCTTCAGAAAACTTTTATGGGCAATAAATTTCAATAAAATTTTAATTTGAAATTTCACGTGTTTGATGATTATGCTATCAAACAGCAACTACATTAATTTGTTTACAGTCCTTGAAATTAGTTTTAATTGTTTTTGTGATCCTTCATTACTTTTATTTGCACTATTGTGCTACTGTTTGAATGTCTTTACAAAACATTGAGTGAGCTGAATAACAATAACATTTTCATATTCACAATGACAACGATCATTTTTTCAGGAATTACATTGGAATTGAGGTGTCCTGTGTTGTATATAATGTATGAAGACCTTCCAAGACCTCAAAGCCATCATAGACACAAAAAGTGAAGTGAATTGCATCAGCAAGTTTCTTCACTCAGGCTTCACCCTCTGGTAGTTTTCCCAAGTCCTGTGAAGAAAATGGAAAAACCCTGTAACATTCTAAGAGCTCTGGAAACTTGATGGAACTGTTAGATGATTGTGAAAATGAAGAAAGATGTAAATTTGGTTCCTTTCTTGGTTTCATTTAGTTTTTTTATGGCCCTTAGTGCTTACTCAAACAAACAACTCAATAGTTATTGTGTGTACATGGTATATTCACAAATTGAAGTAGGTAAGCAGGGAAATTTCCTTTGTCATTGTTATTGACAAGAGGCCATGACTGAGTAGTGGAGGTAAAGAATTGGTTATAATTTGAACGTATTAGTTCACTTGTTTCGAAAGACTATATATTTATTGATGCAAGCTGTTGAATATTTTTATTTGTTGGAAATAGGAAATATTTTTGAATCATATCAGTGTATGATTGTTTTTGAATGGATTATGGTGTGGGAGACTGCCTTGTTGATAGAAATGTGAAGTGGGAGTTCATCAAGTGACAGTTTGAAATGTTGGTCTGTGTTGTGGAATTAGTTACTTTTATTGCTCATGTGTAGGTTACTGCAAAATTTTCCCACGTTAAAACAATGGAAGTCTCTTGCTGTTTTTAGACATGAGCAGTCTGCTCAGAGCAAACTAACTTATCATTGCAATGCATGACCGAAGTATCCTTTACAGGTCACTCTGAGCAGGGTAGCAGTTATAAAGCCTGTAGTCTGTCACAGATTGGGAACTATTGTTGTTATCATCCTTGCTGTGAGAAGTAAAAATAATCACTGTATTGCTGTTCATAACCGTTCATTGTAGCTGTTGATATTTTTGTGCAGTCGAATGGTCAAAAGTTCTCTATAGAACTGATAAAGTTTATCTTGTTGTATTAAGTAAATTAGGTACCTGTGTACAGTTGATGTAGTCTGTTTGGGGCAGAGGGAGAAATGACAAATACTTAAAGAATTGTTCTATTGTACACATCAAAATATTATAATTAAAAAAAGTGTATCAAATTGAGAACAATTTCTTCACTACTGGAAATCATTGCCTTTTGTTTAAAAAAAAAAGAAAAAAAGAAGGAAGAAATGTACTCTATTATATTGTTACAAATGATAGACAATATTTTCTACAATATCAGTTTCCTTGAGAGTATGTGTTCTGCATGGAGATGTAAATTTTATTTGTACCTTTGTAATTAACATTTTGCATAATCACAAATTTCTTGACTAGATATTGTTTAAACTTAAAACTGTGATTTGTTCTTTCTGCTGCAGGTCCATAATCATAATTTGCAGTATTGTGTTCAAAGCTTTCATAAGTGTGCGTGTGTATGAATTTTATTCAAGAGTTTGTTTTTGTTTTTTGTTTTTTTTCAGTTAATAGGAAATGGCTGTGAGGAATATTGTATGCCCATAAAGGTCCTCAAAATGTTCAGTTGTACATTTTAGTTGTATAATTTTGTTGCATGTGGTTGAATGACTGTTCAGTTGAGCTTGCTTGGAAATATTTGACTATTTGGTTTGAAGGAAATCTGGCTCTGAACAGCGAATTCTATGGTATGTTCTTGTGCATTGTTAGGTCTCTTTCAGAGCAGTTTGTAGAAGTAATATCAGAAGAGATGTAAATTTTACATCCTGTTACGTAGGGTCAGAGTGAAACTTAGACCTGTGATGTGTAGATTACTTTCCAATCAATCAATGATACCTGGTCCTGGTAAGGCACACAGCAATATAAAGTGAGGTGAGATGATGGCCTCTGCTTTGTTTGTTCTGTATGCATGTATATATTCCTGTGAGCGCTAGGCACTATGTATGCAGTAGGAAGAGCTGCGTGTGGTTGCTTTGTGTGCTAGGACTTGTGAGGGCTATAGGTGCCTGTGCCTTGTGTTGTAAAGAGTGCTCGTGACCCTTGTCCTTCATGGAACGTAAAATAGCTAGGTTTGTGGTCCACAGAAATCGTACATGCAAAAAATTATCGGGCAAACCTTGTTGTATAAATATTATATAGTTATCTACAACATATAAATATATATATATATATAATGAAAGGAAGCTCTATGTTGAGTGAATTTAATGGTAAAAACTGTATGATAAAATTATACTGAATACAAGTATCGTTACAAATGTTAATTTTAAAATAATGGAGACAATATTTAAAAGATGGAACAGTTGTGTCGCCAAAAGAATTGTAAGGCTTTAGAATGACTTTGTGGATACTTGCAATACATTTGTGATGTATGAATGTTGTTAGGTAATGTTTCCTAATTATTTGTAATATTTTTTTTGTTTGCATTGGCTTATGTGCTGTAGTGTAGATGTATGTATTGATAATTATGGTATCTGCACTTTGTTGTTGAAAAAGAAACAGAAAATTAAAAATACAACTCAAGATAGTATATGCATAATATCTATTTATGAAAACTAATTTAGCACAAAACCTGGAACATGTAGTGGAAAAGTACATAAATACACTTATGAGAAAAATATTTGAGAGTTTTGGATACTACCCTTGCACTGATATTTTCATTCAAACGTGGACTGTAACTTTGTTAGATACAATTACAAATAATTATCCTTCTCATTTTATTTTTCATTTTTATTTTTTTCCTTTTTGGAACATTCCATGATAATAATGTTGGTAATATCATTAAAGTGTGAATGAGAAATGTATGTCTCTGATTGCTATTTTCGTACATAGAATTGTAAAAATTCATATTTTTTCATTGATGTATTATTTCATCATTGAAACCCAATGTTTTAGTTAAAAAGTGTTACATAGCATAATGTATTAAAGTGGACGTGTGTTGTGTGATTGAAAATGCTCATGAGTGTCGAGGGTTTTCCAGAAAATATGAAAATATTTGATTTCCTTTTCTGTGTCATTGGAAATTCTGAAATTACTGTATTCAAGTATTATATGTACATACAACTTGCAAAGAGTAAAATGTATGTAATGCCTAAAGTATGCAATTTCCTTACTATCATATTTTATTTTCTACCTATCCATTTTATTGCTTAATTGACTTTAGAAAAATTAATTCAATCCTAAGGCAGAAGTTATGGAGATATTTGAGATCCATTCTTGAAACTGTGGAAGGCAGGAAGACTTCCAAAATATATCTGTGTACACTAGGCACACCCCTAGTTTTGACAACTGTAAATTAAAATCCTTTTTAATAATAGTAACTTTTACATGTACAGATATCAGTGGTGTGAATCTGAAGTCCAACCAATTTGATGTTTTCATATAAAGATATTTTTAATTTATAAAATTAACAATTTTTATTTGCTGATTTATATTTATTTGTAAATTCAATTGGAATATTGAAAGACTTTTGTTTTTATACAAAATTAAGAAAAATTATATTAGATAACATATCAACGGGAGGGGGGGGTTAACCTCTCCTTGGTTTCAGCAAAAAATTATTTTCAAATTTCTTTTCAAATCAAATTTTCTAAATCAAATTTGAGTATATATTTGCAAATAAGATCCTTGATATAGTGTGTACATAGCTCACATAGAAGTACTAAACCATTACATTTGATACAAAAATTTGAAACAAAACATTACTCAGACTATTCAGTAGATTAGTGGTTATTTATGATATGAAAATATATCAATGGTTGACAGAAACATCGAAGTACTTTTATCTTTTCATTTTACATTAGAATATACCTAATCATAAAGGTTGGTTTAATATAAATGGTTGGGGGTCTGCGGGTTTTTGATGAAACTGAATATAATGAAAACCTGTTGTACTCTTATCACTTATATTTTTGGAATCTTATTACCTGTGAACCTTAATTGGTAGCCTTTTTTGCCACTTTCTTTGGAGTAAATCAAATAGCTCCTTTGGGTATCTGATGAAATAAATAGTATAGTCGATATCAACAAAATGCCATTAATTACATAGCATAAAAGTTAGAAAAATGTGGGGAAAGAAAAAAGCAATGCAATGAGGTTAGATAATAGGTATATTGGATGTGGTTAAAAGGATGTCAAAAACAAGCAGACTAATACAGGGGATGCTACAAAAATGGCCAAATTTCTCACACTAGTTATTTCCTTTCTTTCTTTCTTTTTAGTCAGTGCTACTTTTCTGGTTTTGCCCTAAACCCATCTATCAGTGAATGAAGACCTATCAAGGCCTTCCACAAATCATAATCACAATCAATCAAGGCCTCTCTCTCTGAGCCAATTCTAGCTAAAAATCCTGGTATTCCCTCCGTATCACAGTCAGCCCATAGACCCCTTTTGATTCTGCACTATTACATATATGCCTTTGGTATCCTGTGCCCAATCAGTGCTTGTTCTATGTGTAGTGAGTTAGTTTAATTATACACACAGATCACACACACTGTTCCCCGTCGGAGCAAGAGATTATCGAGGAATGAAGGTGTTGATGCCCCCAAGGGGCATGGAATGTTCCCATGCCACAACACAACCAAAAATATTCATGCATTACCTCGATTTCATATCTATGGCTTTAGTGTCTGCACGCCTGCTCCTGGCTCCTTCCCCACAAGGGCTACTGACTTGACCATTCTGTTTGTAAATGTTACAATTATATAAAATCATTATAAAATAAGAATGCTAAGAACTGACCTTTTTGATGCATATATGGCCTGTACTGAGCTTTGCAGTGTTAAATCGGTGTATCTAAGTGATATTTGACTCTATTTATTTACATAGCAACCACTTTGGCAAAGTTATTTTAACTTATCAACCTTGCTCTTGAAAACAAATACATTTCTCAAAATTAAATAACTACAGAAAATGTTGCTGAATAAAATATTGACTGAATTTCTAATAACGTTAATTATTTAGTTTTATTTCCTGTAACTTTTATATTGAATTTGTTTCATAAAGAAATATGTACAATTTTTGACATTTTCTGAGTTTTTTGGTTTTCTAATTGAAATGAGACGTTAAGAATATCATAGAAGAGTGAAGTTTCTTTTTATATGGAAATTTTCTTGGGAAAATTTGGAACTGTTTTTGAGAAAATATCATTTGAGTATTTCTGAGAATTCTATTTATGCCCAAATCTTCTGAGATTTCAACAACTTTACAAGAGGTCATTAGAAGTATTGGTGTATTAAATTGTAAATAATACTTGTAATGTAAATATTAATTACTCGAGAGAAATATCACAAAAATTACATATGAAATACCAAAAGTACTTTTTGAAATATCAAAAGTTCACCTCAAAATGGTGCTTGTGCAGGAGCAGATCCAAATATGATTGGGGGGGATATATATAGATAATTAAAATTATTAAATCATTGAATAAATCATAAAATGTTAATAAAATGATTGAATTCAATGTTGAAAAATGATTAATATAATATTTTGTTCATTTCATTATACGGATGTGAATATATAGAATTTAAATAAAAACAGATGACATCAATTAGTAATTAAAAATGTATGTAATCATATAACAACAATGTATTACATCTTTAGTTTTCTAGATCTTTACAATACAACTAGTTGCCTGTGAAAATGCTGCTGAACAATACCACATGAAATGCTTGTCCAAAAAGAGTAACCCGTGCATTGCTCAAGAACAAATAAAATGCTCTTGTATAACTGTGCAATAAATTAAATATTTTAATAAAAACGGTCTTCATGAATACTGCAATAACATAGAATCAAATGTACTGTATGTACAACGATTCTTTATGTACCAAGAATATGAAAAAAAGTTGCTGTTTCATAACACAAGTTGTGAATAGCAAATATTTAATGGTGGAGGGCCTTTTTCTTGGTGCCTTGCTATCGCATGCCTTTAGCTGTGATGTAAACAGAGACGCGCACTGTATGAGGTCATCCAGTGGTTGCATAATTTTCTTTCAAATTCTGTGCCTATTGGAAATAAGTAATATAGATTCAATGGTTTCCTGTTTCTATAAATTGGTTTACTACTTATTCAGGCTTCAATTCGATATCAAGGTGGATATGTAATAATTTCAATCCAAATAACTTTTTCTCAAGCATTGTTGCAGGAAGCCAGGTGTTTAAGGAACTTAATGATAAGAAAGAACATTCAGCACTAATTTGTGTCTGGTGAAATCCTGAGAAGTAGGAGGAATCTGTGATGTTTTTGGTTGCTAGCAATGAATAGATCATAAAAATATTATTACAATGATGTATCATTTGTTAATGTTTCGATACTAATTTGATCATAAATTATACCTTCTTATATGTGATTTGAAATTAAAGGATAATATTTTCTCTTAGTAGCCCTTGCTTCGTGGATAGTTGGCCTTCACAGTACCGAAACTGGTAGGAGATGTGTAAAAAAAAGCATTATAAAACATTACATTTTACCTTACAATTTTGAAATTTTTAGTTCACACTTTCATGTCACACAATACCAGCTCAGAAATAGAATTTTTAATTTTTTTTTTTAATTTCAAAGTCTTACATTTTCTAATATTTACTGGAATATTATTCTATGCTCTGTTCATTGCTACTAATTAGATTTATTGTAAAACTTGATGTTTTACATTCTCGTATCCGTATATACGAAGTAATATGTACATAGTATGGAGAAAGTTATGTAATCCGGGGAAAATGGGAATTTTCAGCACAATTGCCGGGCTCTGACAACGAAAACGTGCATAACCAGTTGCTAAATTAAGAAAAACAATCCTCAAACTCTTGGTGAAGTCAGAATCCCTATTTTGTGGGTCCTTGATACCGAAAAAGCAATTGAAAGCAAAACGTCCGTCCGTCCGTCCGTACGTACGTAGCGCCTAAACCACACGAATTTTTCCAAATTGATGAATCCCCTGTCGATGTGGCTCTAGTTCAATATTTGAAATTTTGAAAAGCATTCTTATTTTATTTGGGGGGACTTTACATGACGCCCACCAGACATTTTCAAAATTTTCTCAAAAACACTCCAATTTTTTTCTTTAAATTTATTTTAAGAATACAGTAAAATACACTTATAAAGATGGCATAGGTTCGATTTTTACGATTAACTCTGAATTTTCGAAAATTTCAAACGTTTGAATTTTTTTCGGCTTCTATAAAATATAAGACCCATATTTTTTCATCAAATAAAATTTGTTGCCCATAAATCGTTCATTCGTTAAAGCCATGTAAACATTTTGGAAATTTTAGTAGTTTTCGTGCAATAGAGAGTGCAATATTTGCAATTTTAAAAAAGTGCAAAAATAAGATTTTCTCGAAAACGGCTCCAAATTTTTTCTTTAAATTTTTGCTAGGAGTAGTGCCTAACGAACCCTATACGATGTCAAAAATGCTAAATTGCTCTATTCTTTTGTTTTTTCAAAAATTACAAAAATTTAATTTTGTTGACTTGTCTCTCACGTCAGTAATGTTTATATTAGAGGCGATTTCTTCACATTATTATACTTATGAGCACATGTGCTTTAAATAATGTCAAATAAAGTGTCTCGAAAACGCAACAGTTTTCTGTTAAAATAAGCTCAAAATTCCGCATTTTCACAAAGGCTTAAAGGCCATTTTCTCAAAATTGGCTCCAGATTTTTTTCAAATTTTTCCAATGGATAGTGCTTATTGTACTGTTTAATATGACGTAAAGTTTATTTTGGTGTATTCTTTTTTTTTTCAAAAATTACTCAAATGTATTTTTTTTTAATATTTCTCACGTCGTTAATAAGCACATATCCATCGATTTGAAGACATTATTGCATTTGTGAGTTGAAAATCAATTCAAATAAATTCAAATGAGGTTTTTCGAAAACTCAATAGATTCCTGTGAAAAAGAGCTTCGAATTTCGCATTTCCAGAAATGCTTATTCGCTATTTTCTTAAAAACGGCATTAAATTTCAATGAAAATTTCTATTTAGGACGAGGTTTTAGTCTTCTTTAATATTCTTCTATATTTAATTGTACTATTAGGAGAGCAAAAAGTTGAGAAAATGTCAAAAAAATGTACTTTGGGCGACGATAGATGGCAGCTGGCCACAGAATGGAGCCAGACCTTGAAGCCAGACCACGCCAAGGAAATTAGAAAAAATTGCTTCGAGAAAGTGTGTGTCATTCTGTAGCACCTCTAATTTTAATATATTGCAAGGATACTACCTATGTAGTACAGAGAAAATTATTGTAATGCTGCAGAAAAACTGTACTTTTCCATTGAAAAAGTTCTTTTGGGTCTCTCTGATATGGAAACAACATTTAATTTTTATTTTCTCGTATACATACGTATATACGTAGTATAGAGAAAGTTATGTAATGCTGCGCGAAATAACGGCGAATTTTCGACAGAAAAAAATTATTACCGGCCCTGAAAACAAGAAAGTAGATAAATCCAATTGCTAAATTAAGAAAAAACAATAATCTAACACGTGGTGTAGCCAGAATCCTTGTTTTGTGGGTCCTTCATGCCGAAAAACCAATCGAAAGCAAAACGTCCGTTCGTCCGTGAGCACTACTAGCGCCTAAACCATTCTTATGATATTTTCCAAATTGAAGTATCTCTTGTCATTCTGGGTCTAGTTGAAGCTTTGAGATTTTGAAAAACGTTCTTTAAAATTTGAGGATACTTTACACGAAGTCACCCAGACATTTTCAAATTTTTCTCCAAATTTTTTTCTTTAAATTTATTTTGTAAGAATAGAGTAAAATACACTTACAAAGGTGGCATAGGTCCGATTTTCACGGTTAACTCTGAATTTTCGAAAATTGCAATATCAGAAGTATGAATCAAAATGGCATTATGGAATATTATTATGTACATTTAGCACTGTCCGTAGAAAAAACTCAAAGAAAGAATCGGAGACGTTTTTTGAGAAAATCTTGTTTTTATATTTTTTTAAATATTGCCCTTATTTCACTCAAATCATACAAAAACTACTAATATTTTAAAAAAATGTACATGACAATAATTAAAGAACTAACTATAGAAAACAAATTTCAATTGAAGAAAAAATTTCATCTTCAATATTGTAGTTTTAGGAAGGGACCGAAAAAATGAAAACTTTTGTAATTTTCGAAAATTCTGGGATAACCGTGAAAATCGGACTGGTTATAAGGTATTTCGCTCTATTCTAAAATTTTAAAAATTGAGCAATTTTTGAGAAAATATTGAAAATGTCCCAGGAGGTTCATGTGAAGTACCCGCAAAATTTAAAGAATGTTTTTCAAAATCGTAAATCTTCGATTCGGGCCAGATTGAGCAAGGAATATTAATATTTGGAAATAGTCCAAAATTCTATGTCATTTTGTACCACCACTAGTTTTCTTTAAATTTCCTATAAGAAAAGAGTGAACGCAACCATAACATTCTTGCAATATTCAAGAAGACTGTTTTGTTAAACTCTTTAATTCATTGTAATTATACGAGAGTATTTTATTTGTTGTTCTTCAGCTCAGGATGTACTACTCTTTGGAAAACTATTTTGTCTAATTTTGTTCAAAGGCATTTTAAGGCTCCCATAGACCGACGCGGAAGGTCCGCAACGGATGCGGCGTGGAAAGTTCCGCTCTAGACGAGGCGGCTGAATTCGCGGGACCGTTCACACCGGAGCGTCAATTATGAGTCAGCGTTTGGTGACAGATTTCATCCGATGAAAAATAGGCGCTCACTTCTATTCATGCAGGGGATAGAAATGCCGAGTTACTCGTTGCGTTCTGAGCACATGCGGTATGGTAGTTTTTTCCTTCTTTCTTTACGATTTTCCCTCAAATTGTTAATCTCTTTAGAAAATGTAGAAAAGTGGTCCATAATTTTGACATAGAAAGGAAAAAGTACGTAGAATATCACTCCTTGCCCCACACCGAGAAACGCTTTTATTAGAATGACTTGTAACTGTTTTGATGAAATTTTAAATCTGATCGCAGAAGACATAAGAAAATCTGAACACTCATGAAGCTATCTTACCTAAAGAACAACTTGTTATTGCACTCACTCATAACGGCGAAAATGTTCGTAGTAAAATGTACACAATTGTAAGACCACTATATATATAATCGAAGTTTAATATTATTTAAAATTAATTAAATTAGTGAACACGATTATAAGTATTTTTTTCGTAGTAGGATATGGATCACGGGATCGGTCAATTAATGAAACACATTAGTTTGCCAACGTTTCGGAATGTTTAATTCCTTCATCAGGGCTACAAAAAACACAATCACATGGAATAAAGACAACTTGTCTGAACAACAACATTAGAAATCACAAATAGTATTTTTTCTGGCTTTTCTGTCGTGTCAGATTCACTGGCGAGCTGAAAATATTCGAGATCTGACGCGTCTTTCGTCAGCAGTTTCGCAGCAGAAAAAAAAGGGTCCGACCGCGAATGGAAATCCGCAGCGAATAAAACGCTGCCGCGCTGCTCGCCTTTCGTGCAGGTCTGAACCTTCTCATAAGCCAACGCGATACGAAATTTCTGCTGCTGACATTCCGCGTAGGCAGCGGATGTTCCGGGCCGGCCTGTGGGAGCCTTTACTGTTGCAGGCCACAAACACATTTTTAAACATTTTGTCATAGCTCAATTTTAATTAATAAGATGCCTAACTATTCTCTAAACTATTGTGTATATTTCTAAGTTACTTTTACTTTCTGACTTACTTAGATAAATTTATGTAATGCGGCTTAAAACGGCGATTTTAGGCAGAAAATGTCAGTGGCGAATTCTGAACATTATTGCAAGTATACCGCACTTTATGGAACATACTGTATCGTTGTCTTTTATTTTGAGTTTTTGTGAAATCCCAGTTCTATGAAGTTCTGTCCTAAATAATTGTTCTATAAGACAATTACACAAACCACTAACTTCTGGATCATTAACACACTCCATTTTTAACAAAACTTAAGCGTAACTTACGAATGACCAGAGAATGATTGCTCACCGCAATGTTTTGCGGTGCCTACCGACCATCCAGACGCGCATCCTCCCCTCTCCCCGCCGTTGAAACACGAGGAGCTCTTGGTTATCGTGGCTCACATGCGGTGACTTCGCCTGCGCTAACGAATTCTCTGGACAGCATTAAGAACTGTTTGAAACTTCCCAGCCGTTTTGAATTTGAATTTTTCAATTAATGTTTTGAGCAACAATGTTCGTTATTAAAATAGTTTCTGCACGCCTGTGGACCATGATTTTAAATTGAAGATCACATGTAAAGCAACCTCTCCACTCTCCTGTTCTTACAAAACGCGCAGAAAAATTGTGCTTCCGTCGTAGTACATTATTTTCAACGAATAGATCATAAAAAGAGGAATTCAATGACGTATCATTTGTTAATGTTTGCCAGTAATTTGAGTATAAAATTATACTTTCGGATATGTGATTTTAATTTAAACGGACAAATATTTCTTTAAGTAGCTCTTGCCAACCATCGCCTTTGGGAGAGGTGGCCTCCGCGGCGCCAAGATTGCTAGGGGAAGGTGGAGAGGGATAGAGGAGGGGGTAGTGAGGAATTCTAGAGACGTAACTACATTTCATGGTCTAGACACGAAGGACTCAGGAACAAAGATCATTACGAACGATTAGAATGGGAGATTGTTTCCACTGATTCATCAGAATTGGACGTTTCTTCTACTGATTACAATTCCAAAGCATCCATGTACAACGAAAAAAAAAAAAAAAAACTGTAGTCAGTTCGCCGGCCCTTTCACACACGACTCCAAATGTCCATTGCTGACGATGGGGACACGTAGAGCATAATGGGTTAGTACTTAACATACAAACAGACTCGGCGCCGCGAAGGCCATCTTCTCTAAATGCTACAGTTGCAAGGGCTACTAAAGGAAAGATTGCCAGATTAATTTAATCACAACTACAATTTTCGAGTAGTTTTCCAAAAGAAAACTGACTTATTTGATTCTTTTGTGGGCACGAAACAAATTATCACCCCCCCCATTCATTTCAAATGCATTTCCATTGCAGATCCAAAGCATAGTATCGCAACGACTTTCGCCGCGACCCTGATATTCGTCCCCATCATCACATTGAGTGCACCCAACAGCTCTGATCGGTCGTTTTCCGTGGTTTCTCCGATCAACACCAGGCGAATACTGGAGCAGTACCCTGCCAGACGGGCCACGGACCACGCGCGATCTTTCCTTCCTCTTCCTTGTCCTATCCTCACCCCTTACACACGCACTTACACTAACATGCACTACACTACCACATATTCCGGGAGACCTGTCGGGAGCTTAGAGCTTGTCCCGGCTGGGACGGTGCCCCGCTGGTGGGAGAGTCCTGGTTAGGGGGAAACCCCGCTAGCCGACGGTAGGTCGGCGCCGGATCTCGCCATCCTGCGGGGGAATATCACCGCCATCTCCTGAGGAAAAAGCATGTACCACCCTTACGGGACTAATGACCTAAGCTGTTGACGCGCACGGAATCATTAACCAACCAGCCAACCAAGCACCCAACAGCCATTGCCACCCCACGCAGCACCTTCGTCGACATCGCGACGCTCGTTCATCACATTCGCAAGCTCTCTCTCTCTCTCTCTCTCTCTCTCTCTCTCTCTCTCTCTCTCTCTCTCTCTCTCGGGCGGCCGCCGCCATTGAGAACACAGGGCTCGCCGTCCCCGCGCGCGCTGCCATCGCTACCTCCACCGAATTGCCGGACACGCCATGAGGCCGGATCGCCTCGTGAATTTTCCAAGAGGCCCGCGCCACCATCGCCGCCGAGTCCGCGAGTGTCCTCCCCCTCACCCCGGTGGGGGGGGGCGGTGTCCCTGGGGTGTCCGTTCCTGCCCCCTCCCCCTCCCGCGCTCTCGCCGTCGCCGCCGCCGCCGTCATGGAAGGATTTACCTTTCGGCCGCTCGAGCGCGCGTCTAAAGCTTTAATTGGTTGCCTCAGGCAGGGGTGATGAAAAATCGTGGGTCGCGTGGCGCCATGCTGGCGGAATATTTGGCATTTTACTCCCTAGAGAGCAGCCATCGCGCAATAGAGAAATGACTCGAAGTACTCAAGGTAACCTTCGGCATTGCACCGCTGAGTTGAGGTGAAAGGCGGAGGAAAACATACTACTCGTAGTTAGCTACTCTTAGGTAATAGTTATTCTTACTATTAACTTATAAAGTTGGAAATTTTCCACAATTGAAAAATCTCAGTAGAACTACCACTAACTTTTAAACTAAATATTACGGTATTACAAATCAATTTTTTAAAATTATATTAATGTAGGTAGTACTAAGTATGGAAAGTAATCATTTGTCCTTCAATAATTCAAAGGTTTTGGTAAATTTCGATACTTGAAAGTTTTCGCGACTCGAATTCAATTAAAAGAATGGGTTATGGGCACTGGCGTCTCGAACTAATATCCCCAATATAGTGAATATCCCTAAAATTATTTTGTTCCATATATCAGGCAAAGGGCACCACGCCATGCGTTTCCTTAAATTCAAACATTAATGAATCGATATATTTTAAGTAACATTAAAGTAGAAGCACTGTTAATACTCATTCACAAAACTCACCTATTTAAAGCAAAGGCAAACGGTATGCGTCAGTGATTATTACTGTAGCCTTGGATAATCTTAATTTAATCAAAAAATTTCCAGAATCTAATTTTCGTTTTCTATCAGGTGTGATAATACACGTTGCGATTGGGGATTGAAGCTCCGTAGACCTGGAGGTACTGGGTGAACCTACTCCCGAGGGTGATGGGTTTTCGACAGCCACGGCCTTGCTGGGTCGGACGATGCCACTGCCTGTTGGGAATTACAGAGGCCGGCTCCTCTGCTTCGTTGCCAGTGATTAATTTTCCGGAGATCCGGCGCCGACGTATCCGACAGCTTTTTTTTTTTTTTTTTGCCAACTAGCCATCTTCCACCAGCGGGGCTCCGCCCCAGCCTGGACAAGCTCTAAGTTCACAACTGGTCTTCCGACATGAATGGTAGTGTAGTAAATGTAAGTGTGTTTAAGTGAGGGATGAAGATAAGACAAGGAAGGGGAAGAAAACATCGCGCACGGTCCATGGCCCGTTTGTTAGGGTACTTCTCTGGCATAAGCCTGGTGTTGGTCGGAGAAATCACGGAAAATTATCGATCAGAGCAGCCGGCCGCTAGAATTCTCCTCCACACAGCAGCTAAATTCACCCCAGCTGACATGCTAGTGTCGAAAACCCTCACTCGACCTAGCTCTGTGGCTAGCGTCAAAAATCCTGCCTCCGTCCGGTCTCTAGCCTTAAGACCTACCGGTCAGAAGTACTGTAGTGACATCAATAGATGCCCTGAGCCACCAGCCGGCGCGATGGGAGGCCGCGCGCGATCATCCATCTCCCACCGTGAGCTGTTTTGCTTCCTCAGGCCCATCATTCCCATTTCCCATAGGCTTAAAATAATACTTAAGGTGGGAGGGGCATTTAAAAAAATTATAGGAAATATTTTCTTGAAACTGAATTTATGGTAACGATTTCATTTTTAGATAACTATCATTTTGCATTATATCTCATTTACAAACTGTTTAGAAATAAAATGTATAAATAATATGTTTATAAAGATTTCTACTACTTGCAGTACTTTTCACAGAAATAGTTTTAAATTAAAATAATAGTAGTTTATGCAATTAGTTTATAATGTTAAGAGTCATTGCACGAGTACATGTTTTGAAAACGAGCGATGTTAGGAGCGAGTTTTCGAATTTGCACGAATGCTATAAAGTGACATTATAAACGAGTTGCATACGCTATTTTTTTGTATAACAGCATCATAAATTTACAAGAGAATCAAACTTAATTTCGCGAAACAACTTTCTTGCGACGTCTCGGGTATTTGACGAGTGCGAGAAAACGGTAGTCGGCTGTTCCGTTTACCGCTACTACCCCGCGATTCTCTCGCTGCGATTGGCTGAATGTGTGATGACGCAATCATTCGTGCCGTAAAAATCTAGCACGTCATCATTTGTGCCGTAAAATACCAGAATACGAACGATTTCTTGCAACAGAAAAGGTCGTTTTTAATGCTGGTATACAAAAAAATATTTAAAAATAAGTCAATTGTTACTATGTGTATATAAGTTCACAAATAACTGAGAATTATTTTGAAATATATGTTTAATTATTTTAATATACATTGTAATCCCGAATATTTTCAAAGGGAAATAGTATGGTTTCCATAGCCCCTCATGAAATGCCCATCATGGAGCTCATAACAACTTTATAATATGTCCGCCCCTTGAGATCTAGGAAGGCTGCATCAGTACTTGTGAGTACGAGTTAAGTTGAGTTGAGTTTGAGTTATGCCGCGAGCTGAGCTGCGGGGCCATCGGAAAGAAAGAAATTTCCGTAATTTACTATTGGAATTCATGAGTGTCACAAAAGCGACCACCACTTCTCTATCATCTTTATATCTAAAACACATTTTGAGCTTTATACTGAACAAAATTTATAGTGATTTTTTTTTCAAATTAAAGGTAATTGCCCGATGTGTGTTATCGCTTGCTATTATTAATCGGTATAGATACAAAATATCTTAAAGTTAATACAATGAACGCTTATCTGTTGTCGTTTGATCATACCCGTTTGTTAATAGTGACGTGTGGTTGTGTAAGTAGCACTTGACGTTTCCTCTTGGAATCCACTACAACACTCATGTCCAGATATATTGACAATTTAGAACATTCAAATTACATTTCTACAAACATGTTTAGCTTTGTGCTGACAGTGAATAGTAATTGCATTGATCCACAATTTGTAAAACTCCCTTATTTCATTAATCTTTAGGAATAAATACAGAAAGACATGAAACAATATTCTGGAGAGAGTTACCCTTTTCAATTGAATTCATTATGCTGTTTTCTGTTGTAACTTTCCTACAGTTCTTCCTTTGGTGCAAATGAATTGCAACTAGTAGATCTAATTAACTAGTAGATCTTTATTTTATTAAATTAAAACAAGTTATTTACAATCGAAAAGAGATTTTTAGAGTATGGAATGTGGGTAACGGAAAGAATTATCGTAGTTACCAACATAAATCTCCCGCCATCTCACTTAACGTTCTTGGTTTGGGTATATGTGGTGTACACAATGCAGTTGTCAAAATTAAAGGGATAATTTGCTGCAGAGTCAAGGACCTAATTCTAAGATCGGTACCTCCCTCAAATATTTTCAGCGAAAAACATTACACATTACTTACACAAGAAAAGGTTTGTTAAAAAAAAACATACTAAACATACTCGGGCATGGTTGTATTTGGGTTCGTCCTTTCACCCCTTATCATCACCATATCGTTTTATCTTCACATTTACCATAACGTTAACTCCAATAGGGATCGCTAATGACTTAGATGTTGATACGACCTTAACAAAAAAAGTAATTATGAGCCAACTAATTTGGGATTTAGAGGAAAGGCAACTTCGTAATTAAAAAGAAATGTGTAAGAAATTTTGACAAGTCCTTGAATCAAACTCACACCACTCAATCGGGGAAGTCCCACAGTAGCATATGATGTGTGAACAAACATTACATTCCAGATTGGCACGTCTTTCACCACATATCAAAAAAAAAAAAAAAAAAAAAAAAAAAATCCAAAGGATTAAACATGAAAATATTCAAAATATTAATATATTCATATAAAATTTAGCTAAATATATAATCATATTTGTTTCGACGAAAATATTTATTTTTAAGCAACTTAATCACAATATTTATTTTTAGGTGATATGAAAGTTGGTATATGGGAAGTATGGGGTGGTACTTGAATTTCCACTGAACTTTCAACGCTCAAGATTAAGGGAGAAAAATGGGTATATACGTAAAAGTCTGAACCCTACTAATAACCTTAACACACCATCTACCGTATACATTATGCTCAACCCCTCGAAGTAACGTATCCAAAACAAGACGAAACGCGTGGTACCCTGTCACAGCGCGCCTAGCAACGAGCGCACGTCGAAAACGCGGCAATGTCATAGCCCGGAAAGGCGCGCGGGCGGGGCGGGGGGCGGGGCGGGGGCGGGCAGACAAGGACGCTCCCCGCGGACGCTCTAATTAGCTTGTACACCCCTCGCAGGGCGTCCGGTGAATTATTGAGCAGACAGGCGGGCTGGTTCCGCCGCCGCCGCCACAGTTTTTCCCCCGCGGTCGCGAGCGGCGGGGGTGGAGTTTGCCGCCGCCGGCGGCGTCGCGACGCTCGGGCCTACGCCCCGCGAAAGCGCCTTTCCCCGCCTCCCCGCCCCGCCCCGCCCCACCCCCGCCGCGCGCGCTCGCCCCGCGGGCGGGACGAAGTCGGGCGCCGACGCTCTAACCTACATGCCGGATCCGGTCTTGTATTTTTAACAGGTGCCGACGTCGTGGCTTTGTGCTGCCGTCGCCTTCCCCTCGCCCCGTCAGGCCCTCCCCCGCCCCGTCCCGCCACGCGCTCTGGCACGCCGTTTTCCAAATCGCGACACATTCATAATTCACGTGACTTTGCCTATAGCCGGTAATGATAGACTTCGGGCGCCGAGACCCGCGTGGCGCGGAGTAGCGCGGCGCTCCAGTGGAGACCGTTTCAACCCTCTCCACTCCGCGCCCCCCGCCGCCCCCCGCCGCCGCCCAGGCCCCCGGCCCCCGCACATCCGCCTGTTAATATTTATGGACAATTTACTAAAAGCAGGCGCGTTTTTGTCTGGCTACCTGTGACCGTTCTTTACGGGTCTTACGCGTCGGACCCCGGCCACCCCAATCGCGGGGCTTTAACGCGGGGGCGGGGCACACGAAGAGAGTGGATGGCGCCTGAGAGTGAGAGTGAGAGTGAGAGTGGCGGGCGCGTTTCCATGCTGTGCTTTTGTCGAAGTTGAAGTAATGGATTGGGTAAGCGTGAGCGGTGCGTGACGGTGTTTGATACCTTGCGGAAAAAGTCGCTCAGTGCATTTAACTTACTAGGGAAACAATTCTCTTTTTAAAGTTCACGTTTGATACGACAGAAGTTTTCCAAACCATGTGACGAAACATATTAATCATTTGAAACAAATGCACAAAAATCTTGCCGTAGTTTTAAGTATTTTATAGTTTACTTTTAAATAAGATAATAATAGGTTTTAAAGAATAACCCAACATACATAATTATTCTCTATTAAAACTGGAAGCTTATCTTTCTGTAATATTATTAATAACGTAAATTATATTATTTATATTACTCAAAGAATTATATTACTTAAATTATGTTATTTTGGATGGGAACTGGAAAACGTTTTTTTAAAAATAATATTAAGCGTAAATGTAATTTTTTTTCATTGGTTACTGTTTTTGAAATGGTAGAAATATGTAGTTAAAGAAAGCAAGCAGTGTTTAATTTTCTTTGCCAAGTTTAGTGTAACAAAATAATATGCTAACGTAAACAGTTTTAATAAAATAGGAAGGGCAATGAGAGTGATCTTGCATGATGCGTACGATAAATCAGGTGCTGTCATCAAGGAGTGAAGCTCGCTATTACGCAAGACTTTGTCGCCATCTAGTGTTATATTTTGTTATTAAATTTTACAGTAAAATAATTGCTTCTCATTCCAGCCCTAGTCGTCGACCAGAGCGGATTTAGTATTGCGGTCTTCCGCTGAGCGAAGTCTACTCAATGTCGATGTGACTTTCAACGCTCGCAGTGTTATTTCGAGAGGTCGAGTGTTAAGTGTAGTATGTCTCTTCTTGATAACGTAAACTCTTCAACATGGCGGGAAATGAGCAACCTTGTTGCATACTTTCGCAATCTTGTTGTGAACCGAGTGCGGCGGAATATTCTCTTCGAAGAAGAAGGAAAGGTTGGTCCACCTGCGGCGATGGATCAGCAACATTTTATTAGCAGTTAGGAGAGTACCGCTTCTACCACAACACACTCCAACACGCAGGTTCAACCTTCAATGTCAGCCATGGACTTCAGAAAGGTCAGTCAGTGTTTCCCACGAAACAAAGAAGAAATGTGCTAATCTAAGTAATCCTGAATAGAGTAAAATATATCCCAGAAAGTGACCCTAAATACTCTGTTCCTATACAGAACAGATTCAATGATGTAGCTCATCTAGACCCAACCTAGAAGGTAAATTGTTTGAATTTGAACCTCCCTTCGGACATTCTCCGCAACAAGTACAAATCCCTCTACCTCCCCCCCCAAAAAAAAAATTGTGGCCGAAATATCTAATGTAGCGCATTACTTTTTCTTAGAATTCAAGGCTAAAGGAACTAACAGATTTATAACATAGGTTAAAAAAAAATATTATCATTGTTAATGGTGCAACAGTCTTCCACAACATAATCAAATATCTCGTTCAAACGCAACGTAAATTCCTTTCATTCTAAGATCTATCGCACAAAATGTATTCTGATACATTTAGACATCTTTACCAATTGTTATCAGAATCGGAAATTTTATGACTTAAAGAAGTGCTATCCTTCAACATGACATACAGGGAAAACCACCGTAACTTCTAAACTGTTCACGATATCGAAATGCAGTTTTCGCTTGACAACACGAAATAATGGGGCAAGTAATATGGTGTAGAGATATTGTTTAAAATTGTTTTATATTTTGAGAAATTTAAACATCTCTGATTTTTTAAATAGAATCTATTTTTTCTAACAATAGATAAATCACAAAAATAAGAATGCAATAATGTAACATTGTTAATGTTTTCATAGTATTTTGAGTACAACATTTTAGTTTCTGACATGTGATTTTAAATTAAACGTGCAATATTTCCTGTCTCTCGCAACTGTCGCTTTTGGGAAAGATGGCCTCCGCGGCGCCGGTACTTTTGTAAGGAGAGGCCGCAAAGGCAGATCTATAGAATAGTAGTTATTAAAGAATCTTCTTTAGTAAGTATGATTTAGTAATGATTTAAGAAGTCTCTTAAATCATCTCATAAAACGAAACCGGAGAATTATCTAAAGAGGCCGATATTATACTCAAATCGAGAATTGTAATATGATGTTGTGATATGAATGTCGACTTCGTAAAAATTCAAATGAACTGTATAATTCTTTTTCAAATTTGAATATTTATCCTGCAAAATCTGGCTGTTGGTTGATATGGTAATATAATTTATTTTGCACATAATATTGATATTAGTTTGCAAGAGGGTTTCGGCTAAGTTTTGTACTTTTACACTAGGTTCTACTGAAGCACCTAATCAGATCGATGTGTTAGGAATTCTTGAACACTGTAGAAAAGTTTCTGCAGGAGGACGTGTTTGAGTTTATTATTGAAAATGTATTCTTACTTCTGTAATATGTCTCATATGTTTCGGTAATTTTTTGAAGAATCGTATTTCTGTAAATAATGTACAATTTCTTTTTTTTGGTACAATGTGCTTATCCACAGTATTGGTGAAGGTTATATGCTTGTCTTGTCTTGTGGTGTATGAGAGTATGCTTGAGTTAAATTTGTAAGATGTGTCATTGTTAGGTAGGTACCTTTTTACAAGCAAGAGGACTTAGTAAATGAATATGCAAGGCTTTGGAAGTTTTTTTAAGTTTTCTGAAATGGCGCTTAGAGAAATCTGTTTTGATGATACTGTTCATTGTAGTTAATAGGGCATCATGGATTATTAGAACACTTATGTACTATTAACTCATATTACGAAACTGATCTCAATTTTTTAAAGTTTGTCTTTAGATAAACTAAGTCGATAAAATAATTTAACCATACTTTCAATCTGCAATGACATCATAAACAGAAAAGACGCAAGAAACATAAATGTCCGTCAGATGTTTGATATATGGCCTTAGTAAAAACAATTGTATTTACTGTATCAAATGTGCCGGGAATAAATTACTCGGTGCACTTCCCCAAGAAAGAAACTTCTGTATAAGCGAACTGGAAGGGAAACTTGCCAGGACGCCATAAGGAATCTCACCATCACATACTACAAGGAACTATGGCGGCTTGTGAACAAAATATTCAGCAAAATAGAGAATCCAGTACAGTGGCGGGTTCAGTGGGACTTGAAGGCCCTGCACCCTCTGGTTCTATTTGTTGTAGTTGAAATTTTATTCCCTTAAAAATATATTATTGATCAATATACTCTCTCAATTTGAATCAGCGAAAAGCCACTGATTGACAGTGACTATGCACTGATTGTGGTAGTTAAAATCCGACCACCGACAATCAGTGAACTGAACTGAATGAATCAGTGAAAATCGGGACCACTTTTTGAATCAGTGAAACTTCACTGCTTGAATCAGTGAAACTACACTGCTTGAATCAGTGAAATATTGCATTGCTATCCCAGCAGTGGCGGCTCGCGCTTGGGTTGCACAACCCCCAGAAAATGAAAAAGATCTCGTATCTTAGGAATATACATTTTCCTTTTAAAACATTCATTATTGAAGATATTGCAGCAATAGCGATGTATATGAAATCATTTTGAAACAAAAGGGCGTCCAAATGGCGCTCTCTCCGGTGTCTGCTGCCTTGTCAGGAATTGCACCACGCTCTTGGTTCTATTAATGAAGTTATTGTTTTTACTCCTTAGTCCTTCGATTTAACACGGGGAAGATAGAGCTTTTTGGTTGGGCAACCACACAACTGGCGCGTTGCGTAGATACTGCCTTTTTAAGTGAGATAGGTGAATACAGTCTTTATTTAAACCAATGAAAAACATACAACAGAAGAAAACCATGTTCAGGAACTTTTCAAAACTCGCTACGGAGAAAAATTGGCCTGCAGTTAACACTCTTTATTTTATGTACATATTATTTACATTTTGGTGACAATACAACAAATTATGAAAAGAAAGTTGGGAAGAAAGTAGTGAAAGAATTATAATCCTCTTATAATTTAAATGTGTATAAATACATTTCAATGGATTTTTATGTGAATTTTACAATAAAAATAAATAGAGAACATTAAATGTCAAAATTTTTACAGTAAAAATACAAATAAACATTTGATATTATTACAAGTATTTGGCAAGTTTTAGGGCAACTTAATCAGATTCCTCTGCTAATTATAATTTTCATAATTAAAATCGGCAGCATTGCCAAGCTTAAAATTGGAAATGTTAACAGCACTGCATGCCTTTGTTTCTATGTACATATATATGTATACACATGTATGTATACACATGTATATATACACATATATATGTGTATAAAGAAAACAAAGATTATTGTGTGTCGTTTCCTAAAAATTTGAATCTGCCATGCTACCGAACAAATGACTGATACCTGACACCGCAATGGAGGCACCTGGCCACTGATTTCTAAGACAGGAATACAATTGATGAATGATGGCATGTGTCAAGAAGAGCAAGTTCTAAGCTATTAATTCACTTGAGGTACAAACTTTAAATGGCTTACCAGATGAACTCCAAAACACAAATCTTCACAAGGAGCTAATTACAACACAAATATTTGGTAAGTTAAGAAATACTTTAAAAAAAGAGACATCAAAGTCTGGATTTCTTTATCAGAAAATCTATCAAAAGTATATTTGGATGAAGAGGAAAATTTGCAATTTTACAACTACTACATAGAAGAGATTACAGAGGAAAAAGTTGAAAAATCTACCCGAGTACCTCAGATGAAACAATTGAGAAACTTTCAAAGAAAGTTTTAGAAGATAAGCAACAAATATCTGAAGTAAAAAATTTGAGAAAAATTGTCAATGATTTTATTATCAATACTAGTGAGAACCCGTCAAAATTTGACGGTGAGA
Organism: Teleogryllus occipitalis; assembly: GCA_011170035.1. Lineage (NCBI taxonomy): Eukaryota > Metazoa > Arthropoda > Insecta > Orthoptera > Gryllidae > Teleogryllus > Teleogryllus occipitalis. The sequence continues at coordinate 333,739 of BLKR01000927.1, forward strand.
TCTTAGATAAATGTAAAATACTGTGCCCAGACTAATGTTCACAATATGTTGCATTGTTTGGATCTTCGGGTTATAACGAAGAAATTCTGTGATGTGTAGTTCCCAAAATTTTGAACACGTATGGTCCATGACCAGGTGGCAATGACTGGCCCACATATTCCAATAATACACGATATGACACAAAAGAAAGAGCACTATTATACTGACGGATATTGAATTGCTGTAATTAAATTAATTATTATCAATAGATTTTACATAAAAATGTTTATTTATTTACAATGTTGATTTGGAGGTTATGTTGTCCATCAATATTATTTCTAAAGTTTTTTGATGTATCATTTGATTACTTCTGGCATATTGCTTGAAGGTAAACTTATTTTCCAATTTAAGCAACACAGAGTAAACACGTTTGCAGAATTTCTCTCGCATGGGAAGTACAAAGCAGAACAAAATTGACATTTTCTGCGCTGACTTTCTCATTCTCTGCGTCCAGTGTATGTTTGCTTCTTTGGGGGCGCGTGGACAACTATTCGGAATTCGACATAACCTGTGGACAACTTCACTACTTCAGTACAACTGAGCAAAACCCACTGTCCGAATGTTCTCTAAAAAATACATCACAAAAGCAAATACATGCAAACTGTCAAAGCCACAATGCAATTATTACACTGAAACCAAAACCGTGACGAATTGTAAACAAATCTCAACAATCAAAACATAACATCAAGCAGCTTGGACTCACATCTAGCGTTTCATATAATCGATTTTGAAACAGCATTTTTGAAGAAAACAATTGACTACTGATAAGCGTAGTATTAAAGAATGATTTAATTAATTAATTTACACCGTAAATGTTGGTGAATCAACACAATCCCTGATAACACATCTAGGGATCACATTCTTTCATTTAAAGGAAAAAATATTACAATCAATTCAGTAGAAGCTCCAAACGAAGCCATGGCAGAATGCTTTATTTTTTTAAATATATAGATAGATATTTAATGGAAGAAACTCAAACGCATGCCAATGGATAAACGAGTTTGAAAAAGAGTGTGAACGCTGTTTTGTGGAAGAGAAATTCTAAAATTTTCCCTTGACAATGCAAGCGCAGATTGGTACTCAAGTATGAGTTTGAAAAATACAGTAGAATCAGAATGGAACAATTGGAAAAAGAACGCACGCATGAAAGAAATCGGAGCTGTACTAAACCAAGGACAAAAATGGGGATAATAAGCCAGTCGCATATTTTTCGAAAAAGTGAGTGAAGCTCAAAAGGGAAAAAAAAAAGCAATTTACCTCAAGTGCTTGGCAATAAAAAAGGTTGTGATATATTGGCAACATTGGTTACTTGGAAGAGACTTTTTGGTACACTCCAATCATAAACCTTTAAAAAATTTAAATATAAAAGCAATAACAGATTAAGAACTGGGTGATTTGACATACTATCTGTCCCAATACAATTTTAAAGTTAAATATAATCCTAGAAAATTAAACCAAGAGGCAGACTGTTTAAACAGGCATCCAGTTCTAGAGCCTGATGAAAATTCAGATGACATATTAAAAATAGTAGACCTAGTGAAATTAGAAGACATAAAAAAGGATCGAAGAAGATGCACAAAACTACAAAACAATAAGAAAAAACTAATATTCTAAAATTAAATTTATTATAAAAATTTCAAAGAAGAGAAAAACTCATTATCAGAAGAATTTAGTAAAATATTACTAAAATATGTACACAATACTTATTGTCACCTGGGAAGAGCGCAGATGATAAATAAAGTAACACCATTCTTTACAGCGAAAAATATAAACATAAACATAAACATAGAGAAGATTTGTGAAACTTGTGACATCTACTTAAAGAATAAATCATGAAGAAAATCATAACATGGATTAATGTCACACCTAGGTTGAGCAATGTACCCATTCAAGATAGTTTCTATAGATAACATCGGAGGTTATGGAGGATCCCGGTCAACAAAAAAATACCTACACCTACTGGTCGACCATTTCACAAGATATGCTTATATTTTAAAATCAAAACGCTGATGACTTCATAAAACTAACTGAGGAAGTAACAAAATACCATTATGTCCAGATGGTACTAACGGATCAATATCCAGGAATAAATTCAAAAGAATTAAAACAATTCAAAGTAAAGAAAAAAATAAAATTGATTTTTACTGCCATAGATGTGCCTTTCTCCAATGGTCTCAATGAAAGATTAAACCAGACTTTAGTGAATAAAATAAGATGTATTATGAATGAAACTAACAAAGAGGCTGCTATTGCTATGGACAACTATTGTGAAAAAAGCTGTGGAGAAATACGAGACAGAGCATAGTGACAAAATTCTCAACAAAATACTTGCTAGACATAGAGGGTAAAACCATAAATATCCTACCACATGAATTAAAAATAAAATGCACAGCCGAAGATTTAGAAAGAGAGGAAAATAGCACTCAAGAATACAATAAAACTTCATAATGACAACAAAAAAATATTCAACCTACACAGGAGACAAATTGAATTAAAAAGGGAGATCTTGTGTACATAGAACATGAAAATCACCTGAATAGGAAGAAATTAGATGAATTGAGAATTGGGCCATCCTCGATATTGGGAAAATCTTAAAGTCAATCTATGAAGTCAATACCGGACACAGAACCAAAGAATCAAATTTCTATGATATAACAACACTAACTCCAATGGTAGAAGGTTATGATAATTGAACAATTGCAAAAGTATTGTTCATGTCCCAGAAGGGGGGGAGGTTTCTTACAGAAACCCAAATGAGTTTTTATTTCAAATTAAATATTTGAAGGATATAATCATTATATACTGCTAAAAATGAAAAAAAATTGCTAATGATGTTGAGTATGCCAAATTTGTTGTAAATATTAATTTAAACAGTAAGTCAAATGCTGCAATGGGTGAAGGATATTTTATTTTATTTTATTATTATTATTATTATTAAAAAAAAGGGCAGATGTTAAAACCAACCATCACCCTGAACAAAACACGAATAGTTTTTCTATCCTTTCACCCATATCAAATATTGCTGGACTTTTTTCTTGAAGGTTTTTCTCCTTTCCAATTCCTCCAGATGCAAATTAGAACCCTCCTAAAACAGAAAAAAGATAGGTCAAGAAGTTATGCAAGGAAAAAATGGTTACTTTATTTTCAGATTACATACAAGATCATACTAACTGGCAGAATTATGAGGTCTGGATTGGGAACCTCAGGAATGGCTTTGATGTACCTTCTGCACTCCCACTCCTCTGCCAAACTAGCCTTGCCATGTAAATGAGTAAAATATAATGTGTTTAGTGACTAAGGAAAGCAAGGAACACTGATCAAAATAAATCAGTATTACAGCCGTCTTTGGCAAATTAAAATACCTTTCAAAATATTCACATTGTTAGAGTCCCCAGTTAGCTCCAGCACTTTCTCTTACACTTCTTCAAAACTCCACTCCTGGACTGGTGTCAAACTAAATTGGAAAAATCAAAGAATGAGTTATTAGTTTGCTGGCATGCCCGGCTCTGCTGTGGTGTAATCGAGAGCATTTTGGACTTTTTACAAATTTCATAAACGAAATTATCCATTGCACGTCAGATATTTCACACTGTATCACCAAACAGTTACATTAAAACTCTTAAGTTACATAAGAAGTTTCCAATTTTATAACAAAAACAAATACGTGATATTAACAACGTGTTCATAACCTATTTCTTAGTATGGACAAATGCTCATAAAATAAAACGTCTCACAGTTATCAACAAGACGAGTCACAGAAAAGCGAAAACTACTTACCTAATGCAATTAAAACAATCTTCAGACACAGGTCAGTTTCCTCGCAGGAAACCTCTATTCCACTGGCTCCGCCGTGCGATTTTGCATACATTCACAACACAGCACGTGAATGACTGGATCAGTCGGCATAGTCATTAGTATACTCTCTGGGTATAGTGGCGCGGCCAACTGACAACCAATGAAATGCTGGCGGTCATTTTTGAAAAGGTTCACGTATTCACTGATTGTCAGCAAAACTACATATTTCGACTGAAGATATCAGTGACTTTGCTCTCACTGATTGAATCAGCGACAATTTCACTGATTCATATTCAGAGAGTAGAGAAAATATAATACAATGACTTTTGATTTATTTTCTAACTGTTAGATCCCTGAATGGGAGTATTAGGTGTTTTTGGTTTGCATTTATAATTTTTATTTTTGGGAGGTGAATTGGAAAAATATGGAAACTGCTTAGACATGATACGGTTGAGAGCACATCAATTAAGGTGGATTTACTGCTACAGTATGGTGGTCTGAATCTGTCTTCAGAGAATCGAGAAGTATGTGGTTCGGTTGTTTTGGGGCTCGGTTCTGCTGAACGTCCAAGGTTGAATTTGGAGGTTTTGAGGAATGTGAAAAGCGATTAAAAAATCTTGGGATAGTTTGGTAATGTGTTCGTCAGTTGTGGAGACTTGCAGTTCGAGATGAATTTGCTTGTTCGATACCTTGTCTTACGCCGCTGCAGAGGGCGAATTGCCAACCTTGAATAAAAAATATATGATCCATGAAGTTCTAATAACGTTTCTTAGTGATTTATTATTAATGGTTTGCAAACTATTTACGTTAGATTTGGCTGTATTTCCCTACTTTGGGCCCGCGTACGTCATAATTGGTCTAATTATCATTTTGTAAATTAGGTTTCCGGACTCTACTTTTTTGTTAATTATTACATTATATTGGTTTTTGTTGCTTCTGTTTATGTTCCTGTGTGAATGTTTTCCTTTCAGTTCATCAGTTCAGTTTAGTTTTTAATCTATTTAAATATTTGGCAGCTATTTGGTGTGGTACCCACGTGATATTTCCATCGTGAATAAGTAACTAGATTGGGATATTGGGATGTCTAAAGGTGAAAATATTTGCCCAGGCTATGTTCAAATTAATTCTCCAAATTTTAGCCCATTAAATGTCAAGGTCGTATAGTAAGTTATTTCTAGCTATGATTATGTCACCATCCATTGAAAAAAGCGCAGTATCGTTAGCATAGAGTTCTTTTTGCTAGTCTATTAGTTGTGGGTAATCATAGTTAAGAAAATAATAAAAATATAAATAAATAAATGCATATGTATATTATTTACTGAAGCTAAAATAGAATTCTTTTCCGGAATAATTACTGCAGGAATCATGGAATTCAGTTTATAATGCTGTTGACACAAACGACATATAAATTTAGTTTTTTCAATGAATTCATTTCACTTCAACTCATTCTTTTCTTTGTATACCCGTTAACTCGTATCTTCAATGCTTCTTTAAGTAAGGGAGCATTTCCAGAAATTTTCAAAACGGCAAAAATGAAGTTTCTTTTTATAAAAGGAAACAAAAATGCAATTCAAAATTATTGGCCAATTTATTTTTTGCCAGTTTTCTAAAAAATATTAGATATTCCTATATTGGAATGGAAACTTTTCTCTGGAAATACTAAGAGTTTGTACTCTTAACAAGGATTTAGAAAATAAAAATCTATGGAAACGAGATTTATTTTTTCTTAAAGACGTTGGTTCACCAATGGTTCGAAATGAAGTACGTGTTGGAATAGTTTTAGATTGTTCGAAAGCTTTTAAAGTCAATACGAACATGAAAGTTTGCTTTCAAATGTTCCTTGATATGGAATTTTTGGTATTGCCTTAGATTGTATATCCTCGTCCTTTAACCATGGATTATTACAATATACCATTCTCCATGTCTGAAATGCGCTGTGCTCTTCCGCTTGCGAAATAGCTGCCCTAGGTCCAGACGAAATTCACTACCTAATGCTACAACACCTTCCTGAAATGCCCATGCAATTCCTCCAGCTTTATAATCGTGTCTGGGAATAGCACACCATCCCTGTTGGTGACAACCTATCGTTGTTGCAGATATAAAAGAAGGAAAATATCGATTGTTGCCATCGAGCTACCGATCTACGTCTATTTTGCAAAGTGCTGCGTTTGCAAAATCCTGGAACGCGTGGTAAATCAACGGTTGGTCTGGACTTTGGAATGTAAAAATGACTCACCCGATACCAATCAAGGTTCAGAATTCACCGGTCCACTCTGGACCATCTCGTTTGCTATGGCAACAGACATCTCTACTTCTTTTGTCTTGAGCAAACACCTTGTGGCTGTCGACGGATTGTCGGTTATGAGCATTAAAACTTCTTTGTATTTACTGATTATAGTTACCAGCGATTCTCTTTCCCCTGGAGAGAAATTGGCGCCCTCTTCGCATTCTTTTCAACTTCCGTTGAATCCATCACCCAACAAGAAAACTACCAGACGCAACCGAACACCACACAACAACGGAAAGAAATGAACTCAAAACCACGCGGTTCCTACAGTTGATTGTGAGAATACCCACAATGCATTGCAAAATTGTTGCGAACCCCTCATTTTCACGTCTGCTCGGGAATCATGGGATTCGGATCAACTTTGGCAACAACGGCTCGCTCGTGGCACATAGCGAAGTCGCTGTAGCCTTTCACCACTGAGGTCCGGGTTCGATTCCCGTCGAATCTCATGTGAAATTTGTTCCAACAAAGCGAGTTTGGCTGCTTCACAAGGGCTAGTCCAACCCCTGTGAAGTGTCCTAAACCCTACTCCTATCCTTATTCCTTCCCAATTCTGGCCGCTTGGTAGTGACGCAGGAGAGCGTAGCAGGAGGCGCGTTCGCGGAGATGCTACCTGGCGGTCCTCTTGACAACTGCCTGCGACGTGATGTGACATGACATGTTAGTAATGGAGAATTACTCCCCAATAGTGCACATAAATGGAGGATTACTCCCCAGCGCAAAGCACTCAACGCCTCTTAAGGGGCTTTGAGACGCGTTGCATCAAGTTGTAGACGCAACAAATTAAAAAGACAACAACCAAAAACAACAAAAAAAACTCACGGTCTCAAACCGTAGGTGAAACGCATAGGGATCCAGTCGGCCTTGACCCCGCGAGATCAGGATCACGAAACTCGGATCAACTACGAATATGATCCTGATTGGTGGAACTGGCCCATGTGTATTAATTATTTTGGTACCATTCGTTTCCACATCAACAATGGAAACAACATTTTTTAAGCTTTAAGGGACCTGACGTGTCGCGAAAAGGGCTTATTAGTGAAGCATGGGGCAAAAGTCCGCATGGGGTAAGATTCCGAATAGCCTGTTGTATTTTCGAGGAGTTGATTGATTGATTTTTTCGTGTTTCCGGGCGCGTCAACGGCTTCGGTCATTAGTCCCGTTAGTGTGATGCATGTTTTTTTCTCGGGAGATGGCGGTGATCTTCTCCCGCTGGATGGCGAGATCCGGCGCCGACCTACCGTTGGCTAGTGGGGTTTCCCCCTAACCAGGACTCTCCCACCAACGGGGCACCGCCCCAGTCGGGACAAGCTCTAAGCTCCCGACCGGTCTCCCGGAATATGTGGTAGTGTAGTGCATGTTAGTGTAAGTGTGTGTGTAAAGGGAGAGGATAGGACAAGGAAGAGGAAGGACAGATCGCGCGCGGTCCGTGCCCCGTTTGTTAGGGTACTGCTCCTGCATTCGCCTGGTGTTGATCGGAGAAACCACGGAAAACTACCGATCAGAGCAGCCGGCCGCTAGAATTCTCCTCCAGACAGCAGCTGAATACGACCTAGCTGAAAAGCAAGTGTCGAAAATCCTGCCGCCGTCAGGACTCAAACCTAGGACCTCCCGGTTAGAGGCGCTGCAGTGACATCAGTTGATGCACTGAGCTACCGCTACCGGTTTTTTGAGGAGTGAATTTGGCGCTTCTGCAATATAAATCGAAAGGTGTCACGGCAAATGTTCAGTGAGGAGAGTTTGGTAGCTCCAGTGCAATTACTGCTGCGACAATGAGGTGAGATATAATTTGAACTTATTTGATACAATTTTGCAAGATATTGGAAATATGTTTACGCTATTGATAGCGCAGTAATTAAAATTTACAATTAATAGTATTGGTATGTGAAATGTGACCTACACAACGTACTACTAAGTATTTTCGTAGATGCCTGACTGAAGGCAGCACAAAGCAAAATATATTATTTTGACGTTTGGGGCAAGGGTCCTGGAGCATTCATGTCGGGGCAAGGGCCCTGGTGCGGACTTCTGACCCACCAATTATAGCGCATGTTAAAATTTATCCAGAAAGGTTCATCACCCAATTCCAGGTAGCGGAACTGTTCGATAAGTCGTTCATGAAGAATTATACGAATGAAAAGGCTGCGAAAGCTTTTGAAGTCTGTGGTATGGTGAAGTCTGTGTGTACCCATTGACAAATTCAAATTTGGGGAGAACGTCTTTCTTCCTTCACAGATCACAGACCAGAAACCCATTTCTCCCGCTGCACTAACAGATGAGTTGGCATTAGATTGAGAAGATCCTGAAGTAGGTAGTCATGTGATCAAACCATAAATCACTCACTGGAGCCATCGCCATCTGTAGTGAGCAAGGTCACAACACCCCCTAAGGAACGCAGTTTTCCAAATTGTGAAACTTCAGAGAATCGCAGAAAACATTACTCTTCGTCGGACATTATGCCCATCCGAAAGACAGGACTGGGTAGAAAACGAACGCAACGAAAAAAGATGACATCATACCCTCCCAAGACTGCACTGGAGAATAAGCAGCCTGGAAATGCCAATATGAAATTACTTTGCAACTCCACAAATAAGAGAGAAACGAGAAAGAATAATAAGCCTGTTGCCACTGAAAATACTTCGATAGGGCTATGCCCTGCTTGAGGTCACTCCAGCTGAACTGGATACAATGTGATTCGTGCGAAGCGAGGGGGCATGAAAAATGCACTTCCTATGAGGAAAGGCAATTTATGTGCGATTTGTGTGAGAATTAATGTACACAATGTAGACTTTGAATTTATTATGAGACAACTTTTTATCAGAGTATAATTAGCAATGAAAACACTATTATGACCTTATAGTGTATCATATTTAATCATTAACTAATAAAGCTGATGTTACATTAATGTAATGCGTATGATCCTTGTAAACATTATTAATTTATTTCTAAGGAAGTTTAGATGTTTTGTGTATTCGGACTTTTGCCCCTTATGTTTGGAACTTTTACCCCGCGCCTGGATCAAAATCCGAACACTGCACTTCCTTCTTTAATGGACATCAAATTTGAAGATACGCCGTTCTTAAATAATAAAAAATATAATATATCAAATTATGTTCTACCATATCATTTATTGTATGCAAATCTTTGTTCATTCACTGCTTGAAACGCAACCTATAATGTCTATTTACTAGAATATTCAATAACACACTTTATAAGTAAAATTGGCTGTTTCGTTGCGTGCATTGACAATAATTTGTTTAGCAACTTTTAATTTATTTATCTGAATTACATTCAAATGCATTTATTGTCATAGTAACAATGCTCAAAAGTTTTGTTACTTTCCAAAACATAACTTTTCGTATTCATTAATGTAAACTAATGGTGCTACAGAGTGGCACAGGCTTACTCGTAAGCCTCATCTCTTCCGCCTGAGCTATCTATTCGGTTTTGCCCCATCGCCTTCTCAGCTGTCATCTATTGGGTCCTAAAATATTTTTTCAGGTTTTCTCAATTTTTCGAATCCCCACAAAAAAAACAAACAGTAGAATTTAAATAAGACTTCAAGAATATTATAGCAGATTGATTGATTGATTTTTTCGTGTTTCCGGGCGCGTCAACTGCTTCGACATCATCATTGGTCACATGCATCATTAGTCCCGTTAGTGTGGTGCATGTTTTTTTCTCGGGAGATGGCGGTGATCTTCCCCTGCTGGATGGCGAGATCCGGCACCGACCTACCATCGGGTAGTGGGGTTTCCCCCTAACCAGGACTCTCCCCCCAGCCGGGACAAGCTCTAAGCTCCCGACCGGTCTCCCGGAATCTGTGGCAGTGTAGTGCATGTTAGTGTAAGTGTGTGTGTAAGGGGAGAGGATAGGACAAGGAAGAGGAAGGACAAATCGCGCGCGGTCCGTGGCCCGTTTGGTAGGGTACTGCTCCAGCATTCGCCTGGTGTTTATCGGAGAAACCACGGAAAACTACTGATCAGAGCAGCCGGCCGCTAGAATTCTCCTCCAGACAGCAACTGAATTCGACCTAGCTGAAAAGCTAGTGTCGAAAATCCTGCCACCGTCAGGACTCGAACCTAGGACCTTCCGGTTAGAAGCGCTGCAGTGACATCAGTTGATGCACTGAGCTACCGCTACCGGTATTATAGCAGAGGTATTGCGTGATTTTTATGATAAAAATTGAAGCCGTATTTAAGAAAATATTCTTTGGACGTTTCTGAAAATGCACAATTTTTAGCTCGCTTTCATAAAAAACTTATGAGTGTTCGATAAACTTCATTGAAAATCATATGAAGCACTTCTACGTACAAATAAAATAATGAATACAAATAGAAGGTTATGTAAATATTAACGCTGTGAGACAAATTTAAAAAAATACATTTGTGCAATTTTTGGATAACTAAAAAGTACATCAAAGTTACGTTTATGTCGTGTTGTTCAGTGCATTTAGCAATATCCTTATAAAAAATTCAATGAAAAAAATGGGGTCGTTTTCGAAAAAATGATTGGGAAAAATGGCTCAGGGATCAAGTGATGTCATTACAGTGCCTCTGACCGTGAGGTCCTAGGTTCAAGTCCCGACAGTGGCAGGATTTTTAACACTAGCTAAATCAAATTCAGCCGCTGTCTGGAGGAAAATTCTAGCGGACGGCTGCTGAGACTAGTTTTCCGTGGTTTCTCAGATCAACACCAGGCGAATGCCGGAGCAGTACCCTAACAAACGGGTTACGGGCTGCGCGCGATCTTTCCTTCCTCTTCCTTGTCTTATCCTTACCCCAAGTTTTGAGGTTTGATGAACTTTATAAGACATCATTTGAAGCACTTGTACTCTCAAATGCAATATTGTATACACATGGCTGATAATGTAAATATTATCGACGTGAGAGATATCATTTTTTTCAGTGTTGTTCAGTTCAGTTTCCAGTGTTGTTCAGCGACAGACGGACGAACGTTTAAAAAAACAATTCTGTTTCGGGGGACCCCAAAATATGTATTTCCGTTGAAATCTCAAATCCGGCTAAATCTATTTTCCGCAGCAACTTTCTGTATACAATGCATAATACTCCGTTTATTATATGTATAGTATATGTATGTTATATGTATATTATACGTTTGATATTTATTTTGAAAATACTTCACTTGAATATATCGGATTATTTGTGTGTGATAACAATATAATATGTCTTTAAAAATAATTGTTTGTGAATGCTAATTACTTTTAAATTTTATTTGTAAATATTAAGCGTTAGATAATTAAAAATTAGCAAAAAATCTGAATTTAATTTTGACCTCCATCGGTCGGATGATTCGAATATTTATATCTCTTCGGTTAGTTGAAAGATAGATCCACGTAGCTTATACTCATTTAAAGGTTTTTTGTTTTGTTTGTTCAAATGTTTTAAATAGCATCAAATTTTTAATGTATGCGCAGGTTTAAAAGATTTTTAGCTTTCTAATTGAGTTTTTGAAGCTAAGAGAGGTTGGAAATATTATGTAACATTTTATAAATACTCCCTAACGTTTTTAAACAATAATACATTTACGCAGTTCCGTTAATAATATTATTTATCTATCGAAAGCCGTAAGCCGTAATGTGAATTTTGTATTAATTCATTTTTTATTGTTCTAAACAGGATTATCAGGTCAGAAAAGCATTAAGCCTGCGAGTTCATTTTCACTATCTTACCCCATCACCTCCTTTGCATTTGCATTTGGAATAAGAGAGAAAATGAAGAGCTTATTTCAAAACTGACATACTCTATTTCTGTTTGTATTCTAGTTTTGCGTGTGAATATATTCTTGAGAAACTTCTCCATCATGCTGCCAAACGTGTTCAAAAACTGTTTTTTCTATGTTACATTGTATCTAAAAACTGTCAATTCCTATCTTAAAGTCTGGGGACTAATATGGATACCTAAAAAATTGTGTTTCATGGAGATATGTCACTTTCGATTTTTTTTAATGGAGAAAAAACCTTTAAAAGACACAACTCTTTGTGGGACTTGTATTTCCAAGTAAAAAGAGATGGCTTCCATCTCCATCCCGGTACTGCTTGAGGGCATTTCTTTAGGATGATAATCTCCTCAAATGTATATTAATTTTAAAATCTTAAAATAATTCGCGATAACTTTTTAATATAAGCCTGCAATTCAATTGTTACGGCGCACAGAATCAGTGCGTAACAGCAATCTGTTGCCAAATTCATTATTAAATCTAAGTAATTAAAGTGATTCTATGAAAAAATAAACAAAACACAACATATAACAATTGAATAATACTGTGTATTTATGGAACCTTAATTAAAATGACATACTGGATTTTCGGTATTAACCCGACTCCTAAGTTTCTAAATGAACCCTCAATTACTTCTTTAAGTGCTGTGGGTTTTCATAGTCGGCACCAAACATTAGGCGCTTAGCTAGTTATATTGTAAAAATACATTAATATTACTCTACTTAATAGGAGGGTCTTATTGATGCTAAATATCCTCACCATTTCCTTCACAAAATAACGAAAATTGTGATTAATTCTATTTATTATAAAAATAGGATTATTTCGTTGAAATATTTATTGATAAAATTAGTAATTAATTTTAAAAAAATACAAAGTTTTATAATAAAGCGTTAAATATCGTGGTATTGTTATGATCTCATTCATTAAAGAAATTTTCAACGAAACGCGAAATAAACAAATGAAAAACATAACCTGTAAAAACAGATTTTGAAGTGGGAAGAACAGGGCTGCAAGTACCAGAGTACCCTATTGAGAATAGTAGAGAGGTTCTCTCATAGGTTACGAGGAAGCAGGGCGTCGACGGAGAAAGCCGTTGTAGCGAAAACGAATGCCAAAGCACCACGCGAATCCAGAGTGCGTCCTTCGCAGGACCCATGTTTCACACTAAGTGTAACAAACGCGAGTTGATTTTGCAACTCTCATTCACCTGGGGCGAAGCGCGGCGGGCGCAACCGTTTGCCGGCATCATTTGCGACCGCCTCGGCGCCATACGTTATTTTGCAATCCGCATATAGCAAATTACGGCTCTGAATTTGCCATTCATGCATGATTTAGTCCATGATTGTATCGTTCTCCGCACCCATGATCTCGCTGGTCATTTCCTGATCCCCGCGGTCTGTGCTGTGTGGGTTTTTTGTTTTTCCGTTGCACTCCCCCCTCCCTCCCTCCTTCCCCCCCCTCCCACCCGCGTGCGCGCGCGCGCGTTAGCTCTCGCGTGTTTCCCGGCAAAAACGGCGAGCGCGTCGGCGGCCGCGTGCGAATTTCACAGTGTCAATTGGAAAAGCGCGCTTGTTCATATTTTGCGAGCGAGTGAACTGTCTGACATTTTCATGTATATTATATGAAGTTTTGGCAGGTCGGGGGCATGTTAATTTTAACTTTGCGCCCAACACAGAGACCCGGTGTGTAGCTAATGGGAGAACGCGGGCTGTGGGGTTAGGTGCGAAGGGTGGGGCCGGCGAAGGGAGGGCTCCATAACCACAATAATTACCTAGTGTATGAAATAAATTGTGGTGTGGCGCTAGTACATAGCAATAAATATATCATGGATCGCATACGGAACTAAATGCGGGACGGTGATCAATAATTCAGCGGCCTGTATACTTTATGTGACATTCGGGAGGGAATGGATATGCCCGAACGTGGAGTAACCTCCATAAAGGCACATGTGCGAGTACTGGAGTTTTATTTCTCCAATGCACTTTGATTTCGAAGCGGAGTGGTAGCCGCCATATACAGAACGAGAACGGCAATGTTGATGTAGCGATCTATCTTCTCGGCGAGCTCCCCGAATCAGCTAGGGCCTTACTTTCATTTACGAGCGCAGCCACCGACTCAACGAGAGTTCCTTTGTCTGGTTTTTCAGCTCGAGGCAGCCTTCAGAACGTAATAATAACAATACTTTAAATTGTCGTGAAATATCACCAAATATTATCCTAAAATAAGATTTTTTGCTGACTATAACAACTGCTTTATAAAAAATTGTGTTTTTTTGTGTGTACACACGAAAATCGCAACAAATGTATTCTATAAAATATTTTTTATTTTCCATAATGGTGTTCTGAACAACAAAAGTCAATTTTGGAGTTAACAGTTTCATTCAGTATTTGATCGAATTTACAAAATATTTTTAATTAAATTGAGATACTCGTGACTCTAACACCTTTCTTTTTACTGGGCTTTTCTTCTATATATTAATAGCGTTCTTTTCATCCATAACATATTAAAATAGTTCGCAATAGATTTTCATCTCTGTATCCGAATTGCACATTGAATAATATTTTGAACAATAACTATATATTGTTGTAAATATATATTTTAAATAATAATAATAATAATAATAATAATAATAATAATAATAATAATAAACATGCTATATTATAGAAAATAACAATATAAATACATTGTCTATATGATCGTTATTCTGTCTTATGGAACAGAGTTAAAAAGTGGGAAATATTTATGAAACAATCAGAAAATATATGATGAAAATGGACTTTAAAAAATGACAATTTGCAATTTCTTTTAAACAAAAGAAGAACTAAGTAATAAATATCTGGTTAATGTATTTCTATGTAATGAAAAAAAGTATTCAGAAAAGAAATATTCTATGCATTATGAAAAAGAGAATTTGGATCGTAATAACGTGCGAATATCATCCACATCGACTTGTGTAACATCAGATGCCAGGCCTGAATTCGCAGATTTTCATATAGCAGAGTACATTCTTCTGAGTTGCTTTCAAGAAACAAAAAAATGAATCTGAATTATAGATATGCAAAACTGTTTAATCAATTTATTTAGGTTTACATTTGTTTTTAAATAATTGGTACCGGCGGAAATCGAGTCCATGATTTCGGCACGAGGAAGATCCGAGGTAAATTTTAAAAAAATAACAAATATTGTAGGTCGAGTTATTTTTAAGGGGGCGTATTTATTTCTCAGTCTTATGCAAGGAAACAATGTTTTTAAATGACCAGTGTAACTTTCTTTGTATTGACGGCCAATCGGCGATAATATGACCTACATTTGAAACATTCAGAGACAGATGTCAATATTGCAGCACCCGTCGCTGGGGAATTTCAGATTAAATGATGAGGTTATTCTTCATTATTTTTCGGGCTTCCCAATGTGATATACCATTCTTTGTGGTGCAGAAAGTGTATTCCTTTGCAACACAATTGTAAATCCGGAACTTTAGTGGCATTCCTCCGCAGTCTCTTCGAAATCACCGATGAGCATGTTCGCTCACCCGTCAGCTTGTTCGCACGCTTCCTCTCTTCGCGCCCATCCGCTCCACACGCACCCGTCCGTTCACCCGGCCACCAGGCCTCTTTCGACCCAGCCCCCGGCCCGTTTCGCTTCCCCCTACGTTACCATCCACCACGCCTCCACCTCTGCTAACGCCTACCCTCCTGCACCCTCACCCCCTGCCAGCGCCTTCGCCACCTCCACCACCGCCGCCCCCGCCCCCGCTTCCGCAACTGCCACTGCCTCCGCCTCCGCACCTCTCCTCCGCCTCCTCCGCCATGCCTCCGCCTCCGCTCCTGCCCGACCTCCTCCTCCTATTCCTCCGCCTCTGCCTCCGCTTCCGCCCCGTCTCCGCTTCCACCCAGCTTCCTCCTCCGCTTCCGCCTCCGCTTCCACCTCCGCTTCCGCCTCCGCTTCCGCTTCCGCCTCCGCCTCCGCTTCCGCCTCCGCCTCCGCCTCCGCCTCCGCCTCCGCTTCCGCCTCCACTTCCGCTTCCGCTTCCGCCTCCGCCTCCTCAGCCTCCGCCTCCTCAGCCTCCGCCTCCTCAGCCTCCGCCTCCTCAGCCTCCGCCTCCGCCTCCGCCTCCTCCTCCGCCTCTGCCTCCTCAGCCTCCGCTTCCGCATCCACCTCTGCCTCCGCCTCCGCTTCCGTCTCCACCTCCACCTCCACTTCCGCCGCCGCCACCACCACCGCCATCACCTCCACAACTGCTTCGGGCACTGCCTCCACCGCATGTAGATGCGCCACCGCCACATAATGCACAGCTAGTCTCATACATGTTCTCTGCATTGTACACGTCCTCTGCCTTCCCCTCCGCCTACGTCTTCGGCTTTACCTTCTCCGCCACCTTGAGCATTGAGCAAAGATTATACCTGCTTAGTCTATGCCTTGAGCACCATCACTGCAGCCGTCGCCCCCGGCCGTGCCTTCTCTACCGCCCCCTTTTCCGCCTTCACCACAGCCTCCCCCTCCCTCCGCCGCTGGCAGGCAGGCAGGCTCGCTCGGGCGCCCACCCGCTCGTACCCTCGCCCGCTCGCCCGAGCGCGCGTACAAACCGGCGCGGTGCTTTTTTCCCCCTGAGCGCGCCTCGGGGGCGGGCGGCGCACGTCACTTGTTCATTGGCGAGCGGCGGCGGCGGCGGCGGCGGCGGCGGCACGGCCGCGTCTGCCGCGCCCGCCTTGTCAAAGCCTCCAGCGTAGCCAATGTTTGAAGAACTAATGAGTTCCCTCCGCCCCCACGCGCCGCCCCCAGCCCCGCCCCCTCGCTCCCTCTCTCCTTCTCTCTTCCTCCTCCACCCTCGCTCCGACCCCCCTTTCTCTCCCTCGGGCCCCTCTGGGACATTTTCCCGTGCTGACGTCCCGCTTCTGGTCTGTCTGACTGACTGGAATTATAGCAAATCAAATTATAAATGAAAATCGAAGATGTCTTTTTTTGTTATTTGTACTCCCTTCCGCACAGTTAACGTGTACCTAGCATACGGCTGCTTGTACAAGCTACAAAAGAGAGAGCGCTTCCTCCCCCGCACACCACCGCCGCCGGCAGCGGCGCCTGACGTCGAGCGACGGCACTAAAAAAAAGGAAAAGAAAAAAAAAGAGGGGCGCTCGCCGCTGCGCTGCGCCGCCGGTAGGCCGCGCTGCCGTGCCGCGCCGAGCCGCGCCGCGCCGCTTGCCAATGTGTGTTTATGAAGTTAGCCCTGGCGTGTGATGGATGAAGCTGCGCCGGGGAGGGGAAGGAGCAAGGAATTATGATCGGGGATCGCGGCGACGACGCTGGCGGCAGGGGGGGGGCGAGGAGGGCGCGGCGCCGGGGGCTACCTCGTTCTTTTTCTCCCCCCCCCTCCACCCCACCCGGCAGCCGTATTGCTCAGATCATGTTTCTTTGATGACGTATTAAACGTGGAATTAGCGCCGGCGACAGGGTGGTGTGTCGCGCCTGATTGCTCGCGCCGTCCCTCCCTGCGGTGTCTCCGTTGCCTCTTCAGCCTCCCCCTGAGGGCGGGGGACCTTGTGGGGGTTCCACTTCGGTCCTTCTACGCTGCTCTACGCTATTTGAAACAGATCCTTTCTGTATTCCTTTGTCTCTCTTGTTAACCTCTTCTTAGATAATTTCCAAACCAGTTCGATTTTTTGAAATCTCTTTAAGCACACTCTCAGAAATTTTTGTATTACTTTAATGTAAAGTACACGAAAGTTATTACCATGTACGTAAATTAAATTTAATGTACAAGTACAGTAACTTTAATGTACATGAACATTAAATTTCATATACGTGTATAATTTAATTTAAAGTACACAAGTAAGTTGAATCATCAGCCGTACATTAAATCTACATAGATTTTAATTGACACTTTAAATGTAATGTACAGGTACATTAATCTCCCTTTAATGTACAAGAAACATTAAAATTAATGTACAGTCGTAGATTAAATCTACATTACATTTAATGTAATATCTGACGGTGCGCATTGTGGACTCCTGTGTGTGACCTCGTTTCCCAGCCAATCGCTTCTACGCATCAACTGCTTTCTTATTTCCTCTAACGACAATCGTCACCATCAATCCAATATCTGCTTCTAGACGTGTTCAGATCTTCCACACTACTTTTGCGTTTCACGAATACTCTTTAATTCCTACAACCTCATTATTTTGTTCTTTTATGTTCGCACTTTCTTATCCTCTTCATTCTCATCATGTATGTACTTCGTATCTTCACATCTCACCTCCTATCTTGTATCTTCACAACGCACCTGTATTCCCTCTGTACGTCTGATACTATCCCCTCACCGTCATGTCGGTGTGCCAATGTTGTCTACACTTCACATCTCCCCACTCACCACCTGCAACATCGTTGTCGCTCAGTTGGATAGCAACGTCCTCTTTCCTCCGTCCACTCCCCCCCCCCCTCCGCGCCTTCCGTCCTGCGACCGACACTTCCGCAGCTCATTGCGAACGAGATTCCTTATTTATACCCCGCGCCGCGCCGGACAGTCGGCGAATTGTGCCGGTTGTGCGAGCGACGCATTTTCAAAACCATTACCGATTCTGTCTGCCTTGTGCAACAATCATGCGCGACCTTGTTGCGTGAAGGATTAGACGCGCGATCGAATCAGGTCGCCCCCGGACGCGCGTGTCTCCGGACGCCGCCGCCGCCGCCGCCGCGGCGCTACAGTGGGCCCGAACAGCACCAGGTGCATGGCCGTGTCGAATTCAACCACTGTCTGGAGGGCAATTCAGGCGGCCGGCTGCTCTGGTCGGTATCGTTTTCCGTAATTTCTCCATGAACTCCAGGCGAATGTCAGAGCAGTACCCTAACTAACGGATCCCGGTCCGCGCCCGATCTGTCCTTCCTCTTCCTTGTCCTATCCTCACCTCTTATTTACACACACACACACACACACACACACACACACACACACACACACACACACTTTTGCATGCAACACACGACCATACTCGATGGGTGACCAGTAGGGAGCTTAGATCTTATCCCGGATGGAGCTGTGCTCCGACGAAGGAGAATCCTGGAGGGGGTTTCCCTTGCAACCCGATGTGTAGTTCGGCGCCAGATCTGACCAATTAGCTGGGAAGGAACACCACCACCTCCCGCGATTAAAACATTCACTGCGCTAATGGGGCTAACGTCCATTACAGGTGTCGTGCCCGGCAACATTTTTCGGTAATTAAAATGGTGGATATTTAATGTCTTACATTTATTTGAAACCACTTGAACAAAAAAAGTTTTACATAAACAAATTATTAAACATAGTAAAAGAAAAATTATTCCAATCAAATTTATTAAGTTTTTATTTTACTTATAATAATAGTGAAACTACTGAAAACAATCATTAATAATTTATATCTATATAATAAATCAAAAACCTTCCAATTACATTTATTATTATTTCATCTCGTTTCTGTCAAAATGTTTAGCGGTGCTGGTCATAAATGTATAAATTAAAACAAATAAGATCATTAATATACAGTAATGTTCATAACTAGTCAACGTTTTTTTAAATTCTGAAGCAAGCATTTCAATGAAAAAATATTGAAGTTCAAAATGAATCAATAAGAATAAATCAAAATAAAAAAATGTAATACATCTTGTTGCGAAATTCGCATTTCCAGAAACATACATTTAAAAATGTGTAATAGAATTAAATAAGAATAAAATAAAATAAATATTTATTTTTATAAAAAATAAATTAAAAATATTTTCTGTTCTTTCAGAATTTGTGTTTTTGGTAGGAGACAGAAAAATGTCACATGTGTCAATGTTCTTTGAAAGACGTTTAAAACACAATGAAATGTTTACAATGAAATGGTACATAATGAAATTTTCATCGTTGTTAATTTTGTTTATTTTTATGTTGTATATAAAAAAAAGTTTTTAATTATTATTTCATTGTTCCTAAATGTATAATTGAGTATTGAACTTTTGAAAACTTGTTATAGAGGCCATGACGAATAATTAATGACATTTAGTGGCGAATTTTCCTTAAAATGGGCAAGAACATAGAAAATGACATGTTGTACACGTACACGTCAATTTCCAAACACTCATCTGTCACACTGATTTTCTACCTTTATAAAACGAATAACTCGCGAGTTGTTCACCTGATCTTTGTTCTCGACGCCTCAGAAGTATGTAGAATACTTATACCAAACTTTGCTACTGTTTTTAAAGCATTCTTTATGTTATTATTTATCTTTAGAAACTAATGCATAAAGCAAAAGATAAATTAAATTATATTGTTCGTTGACCCCCACGCTGCAGCTTGTGACGTACGCATCGCGAGCAAAATATTGAAAATAAGAACCCTCCAGATAACACTGAATAATAATGGAGTAATGAAAAAGGGAAGAGAAAGTAGAAAAAAGGCATGATTGACATGAAAACGATGCGTGAATCCTTATATCAACACAAACACTATATGTAGTAATTGATATTTCTACAACGGTACCCAGAGACTGAAGCTGGCGAACTGTCCAATATATTACGAATCACTCGTGCCATTTATTATTTATTTATTTATTTAGTTAGTGAGTTAGTTTGTGTGTTTGTTTGTTTGTTTTCTTCCCCTTCCCTGTTCTCCCATTTATCCTTTTCACTTTTTCTCTAGTTTTTCTTTTCTTTTTTAAAATTTTTGGATTTTAGTGGGAAACTTTTAGGCCCACTTGGGGCAAGCGTGCGCCGCCAGGTGGAGCGGCGGCGGGCGCCCGCGCGCGGATTGCTTTGGCCCCGCAGCGCGTCGCTTTGATTGATGGGGCGGCCAATTGGCGACGCGCACGAGTTCTTTGCTGTCGCCGCGCGACGGCACGTCACGCCGGGCGCTTGTTGCGGATTCAAAGGGCGGCGCCTCCGCCCACGCCCACCCCGCCCCGCCCCTGCCCTCGCCCTGCCTCCGTGTCTGCTTCCTTCTCCGCCCCCGCTCCTGCCCCAGCATTCACCTCCCCATGCCCCTACCTTCTTCACTTCCTCTCCTCCACGCCACTGCCGTCGCTTCCACCTGCCTCTTCGCTGCCTCCTCTGTCGCCTCCACCACCGCCTCCACCTCCACCTAATCCGCTTCCGCCTCCGCCTCGGCCACCACCACCTCCTCCGCTTCCGCATCCACCTCCGCCACCGCCACCGCCACCGCCACCGCTACCGCCACCGCCACCGCCACCGCCACAGCCACCGCCACCGCCACCGCCACCGCCACCGCCACGGCCACGGCCACGGCCACCGCCACCGCCACCGCCACCGCCACCGCCGCCATCACCACCACCACCACCTCCGCCACCGCCACCGCTACCACCTCCTCTACCATTAACTCCCCTGCCACTGCTGTCGACGCCATCCACCCTGCCGCTGCCGCCCCGAATTTGACTGTTGGTGTGTGCGAAGCGTGGTTTCAGTTGTTTCGCGTCCGACGCAGCGAGAGGTGTGGCGATGATGAGAACAGCCTGAGAGGGGCGGTTCCAAAGAATTGGATCATGAAGAGATTTGTTTGTTGGAAGAGACAACCCGAGAGCAAAGCCTCTTTCACTCCATTACATTTTACAGATTTGGATTGGGGCTTATGAACGCTAAAGAAAGATGATGAACTGTATATACACAAGGGAAATGAAGAAACGCTCGATGATCTGTATTAATCAATGCGTTGAAACGAGAGGGAGAGAAAAAGAAATAATCATGGAATCGATAGTTTTCACGATTGTTTTATTTACTTGAATCTCACTTGTTAAAGGAACTGAAATTCCAACAAAAACAGATAAATTCTTTTTAAAATAAATCGTTTATTGCGGTAGAAGATCAATCTTTTCTTCTTTTTTTGTCAGGAAGGATTATCATATCTGTGATTCCCATGCTTTACTAGTCTTGGGCATTGAAAAGTGATGCAAGTGTGCAGTCAGCAGATCTATGAGAAGAAACAAAGTTAATTTTTTTCAAGAGTTTTTTTTGTGTGTAGGGACGTCCAAAATGCGTTGTAGAGCATTTGTGAATAACGGTCAATGAATTCCACTTGTACAATGACTTTGACTAGTGAGAAATGTATTCAGTCGGTAGCATTAAACAACCTAGTCAAAGATCAGCAGCGAATTTATGATGTGACCAAAGAAATGAACATTTCTAAATCCATCATTAACCTATTAAAACATATCACACATTAAATTTCATTAGAGAAAAATACTGACTTAAGAAAGCTAGTTTATTTTATATTTTAATGTTTGCATTTCGTAGATTCTCATTTATTGGTTAAATGATTTTTATTTACGAATATCAATAAATATGTAAGATCACATTCGATTATCTCGACGTAACGAATTGTACACGAGAAATAGAAGCATTAAGCAGGCTCGCTTAGGCTTGTGTCACACGAGCTTTTCGTTGACGCGCGGTTAGTAACGCGCGTCGCAGATTAGCACTGTGTCTTATGCGGAACGGCCAAAGCGCTCGTGTGCCGTTGGACATAAGATACAGTGTTATTATATGACGTGCGTTACATAACGCGCGTCGCAGATTAGCACTGTATCTTATGCGGAACGGCCAAAGCGCTCGTGTGCCGTTGGACATAAGATACAGTGTTATTATATGACGTGCGTTACATAACGCGCGTCGCAGATTAGCACTGTATCTTATGCGGAACGGCCAAAGCGCTCGTGTGCCGTTTGGTATAAGATACAGTGTTATTATGTGACGTGCGTTACATGACGCGCCTGGAAGCAACGCTCGTGTGCCGTTTGGTATAAGATACAGTGTTATTATGTGACGTGCGTTACATGACGCGCCTGGAAGCAACGCTCGTGTGTTGGGGCCTTCAAGCAATGCGATGGCAAACGAACGTAGAGAGTTGTGATCGTTGCAGAGCAGCAGCAAAGAGTAGCTGAGATCCAGAGGCCGCAGGCATGACAGCTCTCGCCAGTAGCGCTCCACGAAACGTCCCTTCGAAACCAGGCCGAATAGTCGGGAACGAAGGAGGCCGTTCACTCCAATGATCAATCGAGGAATCAAAACAGAATTTTGGCGTTATGAGACACGTGGAATCAGAATGCTATTGATATCAAGATTTTTTAATATTCAAATATATTACTAATGGAAAACCAAATTATTATTATTATTATTATTATTATTATTATTATTATTATTATTATTATTATTATTATTATTATTATTATTATTACATTATTACCTTCTCGATTGGGGTCGACGATGTATAACTTTGAGAATAATATATCAGTATCTTTCTTGCTTCGTTTTAGAACTGAGATATCAGAGATAATGAATACTGTCACTTGTGCTTGTGTGCTGTGTTATACAGTTTGAACCCCAAATATGATTGGGCATTTAAATAAAATTGTTAGTATAACAGAATATTTTCTTCCATTGTAAGTTTAAAGGTTGTTTTGCGGCAACAATCTTTCAGTTCTTATCTTTTTTATTTGTTAATTATTTGTTAAGGTCGCTTTTGGTCATTTAGGAACCCCTATGTTTGTTTTAACAGTAAGGAGAACTGTAAGAGGAGCACAGTTCTTATCTTTGAGTCAAGACTAAAACAGTGAAAGAAGATAGGAGATTTCGGTGGCCTAGAAGTACCTTGATGTGGATAAGGTATTAACAGTGTTCGAGTTTTAGTAATCCCAGAACATTACGCATGATTTCAGCTACCATCAGAAGTTGTGATTAGAATGAACAGCATATGAAATACACGAGTCTTGCGCATGCTCCGATCCTGCCTTCCCATCCAGCGCGTAGGCATTCAGCGTAAGCAGCAAGTTGAGCGCGGCCGAACTTCAGTCGCCAATTAAGACCCACTGGCGCGCGCCTGCTGCCGAAACAAGCACAGGCAGAGAGAGAGGTAACAAAGTCCGCCCGGCCAGCCAACCACTGGTCCAGCGGACCATCGAACCACCCAACCGTCCAGCCTGACGACACCGCCCCCGCCGCCCCCGCCGCCGCCCCCGCCGCCCCCGCCGCCCCCGCCGCCCCCGCCGCCCCCGCCGCCCCCGCCGCCCCCGCCGCCCCCGCCGCCCCCGCCGCCCCCGCCGCCCCACCGCCCCCGCCGCCCCCGCCGCCCCCGCCGCCCCCGCCGCCCCCGCCGCCCCCGCCGCCCCCGCCGCCCCCGCCGCCCCCGCCGCCCCCGCCGCCCACGCCGCCCCCGCCGCCCCCGCCGCCCCCGCCGCCCCCGCCGCCCCCGCCGCCCCCGCCGCCCCCGCCGCCCCCGCCGCCCCCGCCGCCCCCGCCGCCCCCGCCGCCCCGCCGCCCCGCCGCCTTGCCGCCCCGCCGCCCCGCCGCCCCCCGCCGCCCCGCCGCCCCCCGCCGCCCCCGCCGCCCCGCCGCCCCCGCCGCCCCCGCCGCCCCCGCCGCCCCCGCCGCCCCCGCCGCCCCCGCCGCCCGCCGCCCCCGCCGCCCCCGCCGCCCCGCCCCTTCCGCCCCACCGCCACCGCCACCGCCACCGTCACCGCCGCCGCCGCCCGCCGCCCCCGCCGCCCCCGCCGCCCCCGCTGCCCCCGCCGCCCCCGCCTCCCCCGCCACCACCACCGCCCCCGCCGCCCTCGCCACCACCACCGCCGCCGCCGCCCAAAGCACGTTCAAACAGCGCCGCTGGCTGTGAGTGGGCAGGGTCGGTGGACGGTCGCGACGGGCAGAAGGGGGTTGGGGCGGGGCGGGGCCGGGGTGGTCCGACCGTCCGGCCCTTTGGGCAAACAGGCTGCCCCGACGACGCGGCCGGACCGACGCGCTCGTCAAACATGGAAATTGCCAGAAGATTCGGGCGGTGGCGCGGGGCGGCGCGCGCGACAGTCGTTCTTCTTGGCCGGGGGCCTGCATAGTGATGAGGGCGGGCGCGGCGCGGAATGCAGAGGACGGCAGAGGGCGGCCGCGGACGGGCGAACGGACGGATGGACGCTTGGGAGGCGAGGCGGAAGCGCGGGAGCCACTCTGGGGAACGAAGGGCGAAGCTGCGCGATTTACTCTGGGTTTGTAATATCATTTACTATTAATTATTATTACTATCCCCCATTTCTTATATTTGTTAAATATTTATTTAAATTTTTATTATTATTTGTTAATTGTTATTTTTTTTAATCTTTTGCAATATGAGAATGTATATTTCTTCATTTATATTTATAATCTGAAATTTGGACTGCTATTATCTGTATTAATTCCCCCCCTGGCACATTTCATTTTTGCAGTTTTATCTGCTATATGTTCCTTATCTTTTGCAATCATATAATGTGTCTTCTTTATTGGTATTTTATAATGTTTAATTTGAACTGCTACTAATCCTCCCGTTG
The DNA here is from genome assembly GCA_011170035.1 of Teleogryllus occipitalis. NCBI lineage: Eukaryota > Metazoa > Arthropoda > Insecta > Orthoptera > Gryllidae > Teleogryllus > Teleogryllus occipitalis. The sequence continues at coordinate 358,907 of BLKR01000927.1, forward strand.
CATTTAATTTTTTGCAATTTTATCTGCTATCTGTAACTAAAAATTTAAATGTATCTATTAATTGTAATTTAATTTTCTATCTTATTTTGTATTTAATTTGTAATTTTGTTATATTTTTCTGTATCTTGTAAACTGATGATGATCAAAAGCCATCAAAAGCGGCAAACTTAATAAAGTGAATATGTTGATGAAATGACCTCTGAAATTCTTCGTTAAGCATTATATGCTGAAAGGTGTTGATGGCAAAATTTGAAGCGAGATCGCCGCGGTTTGATGATAGCAAGTAAAAGAAAGGGTTAATTCGGGACACGTAGGATCGAGAAAGAGTTTCAGAGATAACGCATCAAACTTACTACGGAGAGGTTTGGTTAAGAAATCAAGGAAAAGCAGCGGAATGAGGGGAGACAACAGGAACATTTCATGGACGTCAGAAATGACGAACGGCATGAAATTCCACGGACTACAGGCGAAGAGATGAAAAAATTGTCGGGTACAGGGTTGGAGGGGACGTGAAATGACGGAGGGACAACAGAGTGAAAGAGATGGTATACTAAAAGGGAGAACCAACGAGGTGCCAGGATAATCAGAGGATCCGAAGAGCAATGGAAGATAAAAAGGGATTAAGGGAGACGCCAGAAGAAATGGAAAAAATGAAAATAATCTGAAAACGATTGTCAATTGACTCTTATATTTAACTTTATAATTGTATAATTTAATACTAGATGAACCCTTGCGATTATATTGCAAGAAAGCAAGGATACTATAAGGAAAATTGGAAGCCACAAAAATATTATTTCATGTCGTTTTCATTCTCCGAAAATTATGAATCGAGGGAGGTTTTCAAATTCTGAAACAATACAATCACTATTCTTTGTGATAAAGAGTTCAACATATTTCTAAAAATATAATTGAAGTGTTTGTTTATATAGATCTGTACTGTGTGAGTTGTAGTGAACTATTGAAAGATATTATATTATTCAAATTAACTTCAAATCGTAATGGATTACTTTTAATTATAGTCATTGAAACGTTTTTGTAGTGAGACGTGTGTCGAACGATTTATAGATATTTTTATTTATATACACTCGCTTACCTTTGCATTTAAAAACAGTCAATCTTGAAACTTAAGACGCTCGTCATCAATCACAGATCGACCAACCTCAACATCATGGTTGAACACCGTGGTCCTATTGTATTATAATTTTATTGTAATTGGTATTGAAAATGATGTAATGAATGAATGAAGACAGAGAAGCGTTCACTCTATTTTATTAAAGTATAATGTTCATTCTATAAACCGTATACTTTAATCTCCCCTTCTACACACTTGCAGATATATGCATTATCCTCCCAAACATGTCGTGGGATCAGTCGGGAGCTCAGAACTTGCTCCGGTTGTGGTGGTGCCCCGCTGGGGAGGAAAGCCGACGTATACGTAGGCACCGGATTTTACCATCCGGCGGAGAAGGAATCATTTACCAGAATATATTTTCACTACACTAACGGGACTAATGATCATAGCAGTTGATTGCGCGGAAACATCAATCAATGAATCATGCAATCTAACAGTCATACAATTTAGGGTGATTCGTGCTTTTAGAATCCATCTTATGAATCATATTTTACAGAGCCGTATATCGCAACATTGCATCGTGCGTCGATCTACATTAATGTTAGGTTTCTGTGTTACATCTGCAATAGAATGAAGCTCTTAGGGCATTTCACACTCTGAATGCGCGCTTGTGACGTGTCGACTTGCCATCGGCGATGCGAATGGGACGGCTCGGCCGCTGGAAAGGGCCGTGCGGAAACAAGCAGGGGAGGAGGCTGGAGGGCTGGCGCTGGGTGGGTCAGCGGGCGGGCGGAAGCAAGCTTGCGCGGGTAAGGGACGAAGGGAGGGGGAACGAAGGACGGAGGGAGCGGGCGGAGGGAAGGGAAGAAAGGAGGTGTAGGGCGAAACAAGGGAGGAGGAGTGGGACAAGAGAGTTGGGGAGTGGGGAAAGGGAGGATCAGACAAAGGAGAAGGGAGAGTGGTAAAAGGGAAGAGGAAGGTGGGAAATTGGACGAGGGTGGGGGAAAGGGAAGAGGGAGGAAGAGTCAAGGGAGGAGGGCGTGTGGGGATAGGGAAGGAGGGTGGAAAAGGTAGGAAAGAGTGGGAAAGGGGAGGAGAGAGGGTGAGAAAAGGGAAGTGGGAGGATGGGAAAAGCGAGTAGAGGGTTGGAAAAGGGCATGGGTGGATGAGAAAAGGGAGGGGGCGGGAAGGAAAAGGGATGAAGGAAAAGGGATGAAGGAAAAGGGATGAAGGAAAAGGGATGAAGGAAAAGTGAGGCGGGAAAAGTGAGACGGGAAAAGTGAGGCGGGAAAAGTGTGGAGGGAGAGACTGGGAAAAGGGAGGAGGAGGAGGAGGTTGAAAAAGGGAGGTGGTTGGATGAGAAAAGGGGAGGGAAAAGGAAGGTGGCCGAGGGAAGGGAGGAGGGCGGGAGGGTGTGGGTAGAAAGGCGGAAGGCCGCTCGACCGCGCGGGCGGGTGGCCGCGCAGCCTGACGCGTGGGCGCGTGGGTCAACAGGCGGCGTCTGTGCCTGCCAGCAGCGCTGTCCGCAGAGAAGAGCGCGGCGGCGGCCGGCCGCTGTTTGCTCTGCGCCGCCCTCTGATTGGCTCCTCTTTGCCTCGGGCGCGCGCCGCCCCTGGGCCCTCGGCCACCGCCCCCGCCCCGCCCCGCCCCCGCCCCCGCCGAGAAAACCTGCGAACGAGGGGCGGGATCCTCTGCTGCCGCCGCCCGGAGCCGCCCGCGCAATACGCTAAACCGAGCTCATGGGCTCTCCGCGCTAAACAACGTCTCCTCTTGCTACGCTTTCACGGAAATCTGAGCGTTGCTGGTACGATTTGGGGAAATTTCTGGAATGAAATCTTCATGAATATAAGAGTGTCGCAATAATAGCTCTCTTTTGTACCTTAAAGTAGTAAACTGCCATTGCTTGAAGTTGAGATATAATACATAGTATATAATAGAGTAGAGATATAATGCATATAATGCATAATGCATAGAAAGGTGAAATACCAAGGAAAAGCGTGTGTCATTGGCAATAAATCCAGTTCTTCTCTTGAGACTCATATTTAAAGGTTGCATCAAAAACGTGTGATCAAGAAAGGTTCACTCTAGGGTGTACGAATTATCGTACAGTAGATGTACAGTAGTGTAATTGTACGGAATTGTCTAGTATTGTATCTTTCTGTACGAACATATCTTTATTTAATAACTTAATAACTGCTGATCTCTTAAATTATTGTTTCATTTTTATTTTATTCCAGGACAGTTGTTTAATACAATTTGTTTTTAAAAAAATAGTTATAAGAATGTTTCGTTCCTGTTTGCAATTATAGATTCCTGTTTGCAACATTAAAGCTCTTCTCATTAAGATATTACCATAAGAACAGGATAATTTATGTTTTTAAAGGTCATTCCAAACGAAAACTAACATTTTTTCTGACATCTCCGAGTTGATTGAAACTCTGGATATATACTAGTTGTAATATGAAACCACTAGAAATACCGTTATTTGAGGTTTATGTTACTATTTACTAGGCTTCTATCACATGCTGTTTTAGGGGGACAAATTCGTTAAAACGAGAGGTACCTCAAAATTCAGGGAAATAGGCCTATTAAGCATAAAGTTAGCATAATAATGCATTATAATTGAAATTGAAAATGACTTGAATCTATTTTCATCCTTTCTTCTCTTTGGTTATAGTTTTATTGCCATTTATAAAGTCATTTTAAGCATTGAGTTAGAATTTGCATTGAACTCTATCAAATTCCAAAATATATCATCTTTGATTTTTAATTTTTTTGTGTTTAAATTGTAGAGGAATAAACTAAAATGCACTCAACGCAAAGTCACAGAAAGGTTGTTGGACATGTTTTCTTGGAAATTAATTTTTGGGAATTTTCACTTTTATAAATATTTTATTATCTACAAAATATTATTTTGAATATTTTCAGTGTACAATAAAAATGCATTTTGTAATATTTAGAACTCAACATGGAGAAAAACTGGAAAATACTGAAACACTAGTGGAAGTAGAATATAAGTACAATTTAAGTTGAAAAGGTAACTATTGCATTAACTGCTTTTACTAAAAGTATTCTTAAAATTATTTCTAACAAGCAGACATAACTAAACGGGTTGACATCGCATATATAGTTGAGCCCCTAACTGAAGCTTCGTAAACTGAGAGATCCTAGGTTCGAGTCCCATTTGTGGCAGGGTTTTCAACATCAAGTAAATATTTCTATCGAAGTCTACCTCTCCTTCGATGGGCGATTTGTCTGGTCTATTCCAAGTTCTCCTCCCTGACAGAGACCGAAATAGTAAGTTCATAAACAGGTCATTGTCCGCACGCGATTCTCCATTCCCCTTACTACCCTCATCATAGTGCTTCACCGATTGCCCGATCCCCGATCCTCAAATGACCGATTCCCCGTTGATGCAAGAAAATGTTCGTCAAGCGCCGGAGATCCTAAATGGAGCGACAAGTTGCGAGTTGTCTGATACTTGAAATGGGTCTCGAGGCGGGGTAATCGGAATAGAAGAATAATATGCTTACTAATAAGTAGGGAAAGGATTTTCATGTAAATACATATTTTTACTGGGACAAGATATTTACAGTTTCTAATATTTTTTAGATTAACGCAACATTCTGAACGAATTGGAACCATTTTTATTTTACATATTTGTACATATTTTGGTATAATTTTGGTATACTCCCTTTACCCCCTTCTTCCACTACACGGTACTATTCGCTTAAGCGCCGGCCCCTCGTAAACAACATTGTATATACTACGAAAGTATTATATAATTTGGATGAAACTAGTAAATAATTGCTTCTGGAGATGTAGAACTTTCTTGTAGCCTCTCTGAATCCATGTTAAGATCTGATCGGCAACGTATTCTGTTCGGAAAACCCTTCAAGAATGGAATTTTAAACATAACGAATTTTTATTTCACATATTTCCTATTTTTTCTTACATATTTTAGAAAAATTAAGTACATAAATATGTACATATTTTGCTTCTTTTATTACAATAAATTCCGTTCCCTACTAATAAGCTTAGAACGTTGATTTTGTTGATTCTTATGATGTGTTTAATCTTGATTTTGTAGTAGTATGAAAGTGAGGCTAGTTATGTGTTAATTATTTTCACGTGGTGGCAGATTTAACCTTCCAATCTCAGTATCCGACCCCCCGCGCTATAAACGCGACAGATCCAGCCGCTTATGTTGATTGGTGACTGGAGCGCATTTAGCTGCACGTTCGCTACTGAAGATTCGTAAATTTAAAAGTCAAGCTTAGGGTCCCGTCGTGAGGTGGCTCAGGGCATCAACTGATGTCACTGAAGTACCTGTGACCGGGAGGTCCTAGGTTCGAGTCCCGACGGTGGCAGGATTTTTCACACTAGCTGCATAGCTATGCCGAATTCAGCCGCTGTCTGAAGTCTTGTAGCCGTCTGCTGTGAAGTACAGTTTTGCGTGATTTCTCCGGTCATTACCAGGCAAATTAATACAGCTTGTTAACTAATAATAATGTAACATTAGTGGAGTACGGTCAATGGACTTTATTCCTCTCAAGAACTAGTTTACACAAATTTGTGAAATGTTGCCAAGTGATTGTTCACAAACAAATTGCAAAAGAAAATATAATTATATAAAAAAATTACCAGGTGAATACCAGAGCAGCACCCTAAAAAAACGACCACGGACCGCGTGCGATCTTTTCATCTCATTCCTTGCCCTATACTCTCCCTTATACTTTTACACATTTACCTGCATTACACTATTACATACAGGGACTAGGTGGAAATTTAGAGCTTGCCCCGGCAGGGGCAGTGTCCCGGTGATGGAGATACCTGTTTTGGAAAAATCTTGGAAGCCGACGTGTAGATTGGCGCCGGTTCTTGACATCTAGAGAAGAAAGCCGCCACCTAAAACATGCACTGTACTTGCGGAAATAATGGCTATAGAAGTTGACTCGTCCGGAAACGTGAAACAATCAAATGAAGTAGAGTCTTATGTATGGATTTTCTATACAGCTAGATGAGTGGGACGGATGATTTTCTAAAGAATTTTCTCACTTTCTAAAGAATGATTCAAAATTGTCTTCTGTCCCACCAAGAGGGGTTATTGTTATCCATAATAACGTCATTTCTGTGAAAAGAAATTTGGAAATCGACGTTTTGAAATTGTCAAATATCATAATGGCAATATGAAGTGTTAGTGGCTTGTGAATCACTGTCTTACGATACGAATATTGTTTAGATTAATATGCTAAACTTTGGGTCGACAGGATTTCGTGTACATAAGATACAAGGTATGACACTTTAAACATCAAACGAACCCTAATGGGGATGGAATTTTTATGAAATAATGACTGTCGCGCAGTCACAGCTGGGCGCATCAATTTGGTCGTATCCTCAGGTCACCCTTTTGGGACGGGGAAGTTTTCCTCTTCGTTCCGTCGAACTGGCGGCCTCTGGTTGTGAGTATTGAATGTCTGTCCCCCTGCAGTGCATCATTATTCGTTGCTGGTAGAAACACGTTCACAATTTCTAAAATATTAAAAAAAAAGATTTATCATATTGTGACGCAGCAGACATTGAGAGATCCGAAAGCAATTTTGAATCACCAAGTAGAGGCTTGATCAATTGTTTCCACGTTCTCCTCCGCTTATTCCAATGCCTTAAATAATAACTCGATGCGTGCAATCCCACTTCCACGTTTTGCCCCACTCTCATTCTTAGCGTTTTCCATTCGCCGCACTGGTGCGCACCCAGTGCGCACGCAGGGCAGCTTTCGTGTTCCATTCAACCGCCAGGCCGCACCAGTGCAAAGAAGCGCATGTTCCATTCGCAAGATCACACTGAACCAGGGCGCTCTCGAGGCGCCCTAAACTGCACTGACGATCGCGTCAGTGCAGTCTAGTGCACCGGGCCATTGTGAGGTTAGGTACGGAAGTTATCCATGCTGATTTGGATTCGTGGTGAAATTGTGAAGGCAATTGAGGATCTACTGTCACGCAGGGATACTTCGAATGATGAAGTATATTATGTTTTGCAAGAAATGTCTTAAAATAATTTTTGTGACTCGCGGAAATCAATTTGTGATTTCCTAAAATTTAACCTTGAATAACTTCATTTTAACAAATCCAGTGCTATTTAGAAATCGAATTGGTAGGGATGTCTCAATTTCCAAACGCTAATGAAGTGAAAATAAAAATAGAGACCCTTACAAAATCATTCAAATGTATGTGCTAAGAAATGTTTCTCGCACGCCCATACATATACCGGCGGAAATACTCATGTTGATATTTTTATGGTTTTCAATAACCAAACTATTCTGCAGAAGCCTTTCGGTTCAAAATCTTGTGTACTATATCGATCAATGGCAAATCACGAAAAAGGAAATTTCGAACATACACATTTGAAGTTTTCGTAGTTTTTAAATAAAGAAATCACACATTAATAATTTATTAATTTAGAAGTAAGAATTACCAAAAGGCTTCATAAAAATTATGACAATCATCAGAATTCAAAATTATTATTTTTCGAGTTCCATCAGTGTGACAGGCCAAGAACAATCTCATTGCGTAGCGCACACGCACTGACTCAGTTCCGGAATCCGTTTCATTCGTGGCTGCCCTTCACGCGTGTGGGGCAACACTGTTGCGGAGCGATGACGTTTTTGTCCTGCACTAGGGTGGGTTTCAGTGCAACGAATGGAAAACGTTATTAGAGCCCGGCGATTACACTGCATTCCATGTTCTAGAAATACTCAAGCATAGCTGTAAATACGAGCGTGTCAAGCCAAGGCTCCAACTCCAGGAGCTCTAGCACCGTAGCACGAAGATCCACTTGTCCTTCAGTCCACAATCCGCAGCGAGAGAACCTTGAGGCAGCTGCAGCGGATGAAATCACAAACACCCTCTCCTCATTCACCTCGGCGCAGGGTAAACTTCGGAGCCGAGAAGAACAGAAAAGAGAGGCGCAAGCTCTCGCACAAACACCAAGTTTAATAGTAATTACCTTAGAGCGAGTTGGGCGCGCTCTTTTCTCAAACAAGCGCGTTTGAAGGCCCGGCGGCGGGGGCGAGGGCGGGGCCGAGCCGGGGGCGGAGGCTGCGAGGGATGGCGGACGGAATGATAAAGTGAGGCGAAAGGAGACGAGTCGGGGGCGGGGGTCGCGGCTCCGCCGCGCCCTCTGCCAGCCAGGAAGAACAATGTAAATAACTCCTGCCTTCCTTTCACGTAGTAATTAATTCTAAGAAGTCCCGGGGATATCAATTATATCTTTCCGCAGGCCCCACCGCTCGTATTTTACTCCGAATTGCAACGCGTGAATCAGAGGCACGCCGAGCCGTGTTGCGAGGGGGAGGGCGGGGACGGCTGAGGACACGGGAGGTGAGGGCGGGCGACAGAGTGGGGACTGGCGACTTGCGGACAGGAGTGTCAGTGGGTGGGGGGAAGCTGGGGGCGAGTTGGTTACTCGGAGGAAAAATGTTGGTGGTTTTAGAGTTGCGGTTGCACGCGTACTTATCTAATGTGGGTCCGTCAGGGAAGCAAACACTCCTGCCCAGGAGGGTCAAGAGTTTAAGGATGCAGGTGAAAATAAAAGCGAACTGAATTTTCTGTCGATATATCTATACAATAGATTATTGACCTTCAAATAATAGTTCAAGAGAGAGATTTATCTAAAAATCACACGTTACAAAAGTAGTTTATTTAAATTATTTCTGAAGTTTAACCAAAGAATCGCATTTATTCATATTTCAAAGATCAGTTCAGAATGGTCTACAAGTTTTATAAAACAACTGTTAATCACAGTCATTATTTTTGAGAGCACCCTAATGTATTTTTGAGGCTATACACATTTCCCAATGTGTTCTTAATCCTAGCCCACATTTGTTTTGAAGTTTATATTTTCACAATTTATCAGTTAAATGAATCACGTACTTCATGGTATACTACATTTTAAGCACTTAACGTATTTACTATCATAGCAATATTCTGATGTATTCTTTGGATGCCATGAGATATCGAACGAATGTTTGAAGTGTAAGCAACGGCTTTATTGACCCCAATCAACTTGTCATTTTGCGAGGATTGTTACTAAATAAACCAAAAGCAAATAACTATGATCAATTCAATAGTTAATGGTTGAATGATCGTTTTTGTGGGCGATGTATAGAGGGCGGACAAAAAAGAAAAGTATTGTGCGAAAGAAGTTGCGGTGCATTCGATGACTTGGATACCATTATATTTTTTGCTGAGCGGCAGTCGCAATGGATGTTGCAAACTAATGTGTCCGCCGTATAAAAGATCTAACGATGAGGTCAACGCCTTGAAAAACAGATCAACGGACGGAGATCGTCTCTGGGGCATCAATCATGATAAGCAGAGAAAACGACTCCAAACACCGTGTATCCACCAGAGTTCGCCGACAGAGACAGAGACAGAGAGAGACAGAGACAGAGACAGAGAGAGACAGAGAGAGACAGAGAGAGAGACAGAGAGAGAGACAGAGAGAGAGACAGAGAGAGACAGAGACAGAGACAGAGACAGAGACAGAGAGAGAGACAGAGAGAGAGACAGAGAGAGACAGAGCAGAGACAGAGAGACAGAGAGAGAGACAGAGACAGAGAGAGAGACAGAGACAGAGAGAGAGACAGAGACAGAGAGAGAGACAGAGTCAGAGAGAGAGACAGAGTCAGAGAGAGAGACAGAGACAGAGAGAGAGACAGAGACAGAGAGAGAGACAGAGACAGAGAGAGAGACAGAGACAGAGAGAGAGACAGAGACAGAGAGAGAGAGACAGAGACAGAGAGAGAGACAGAGACAGAGAGAGATGAGACAGAGAGAGAGACAGAGACAGAGAGAGAGAGACAGAGACAGAGAGAGAGACAGAGACAGAGAGAGAGACAGAGACAGAGAGAGAGAGACAGGGAGCAGAGACAGAGAGAGACAGAGAGAGAGAGACAGAGAGGACAGAGAGAGAGTGTATGTGCGTGTGCGTGTGGGTGTGTGTGTTTCACTATCACCCACAGGTGCGTCAAGCTGGAACAGCCAAGTCAGCACACCCACACGAAACCTGTCTAATCATTTATTGCTAATTAATTGCCAATTAATTGCCACATTTTTGAATTAATTGCCACGTATTTTCGTGGAGAAAACGGGTGTGTGCTAGCTTGACATCAAGCCAGCACACACATCAGTTAAATTCGAGCCAGAGCTCAACGGAAACCATCTAATCATTTATTGCTAATTAATTGCCAATTAATTGCCACAATTTGGAATTATTTCGCACGTATTTTCAGTCTAAAATAATAAAAGTAAATGGCAGCAGGCATGACGCAACCCGCAACATTTTTTGAACGTCAAGCCAGCACACACATCAGGTAAATACGAGCCAGATCTCAACGGAAACCATCTAATCATTTATTGCTAATTAATTGCCAATTAATTGCCACAATTTGGAATGAATTCGCACGTATTTTCAGTCTAAAATAATAAAAGGAAATGGCAGCAGGCGTGACGCAACCCGCAACATATTAAAAAATTGGAATATAGAGAAAACCAACGAGCACAATCACATAAAATTAAGGAGATAGTTTAAACACATATTGACAAATAATTTTACTCTATGCATGATTTAAATACCCCTCTCTTTTATGAGTTAATACATTTTATAACTTCGTAGTTTTGCAAACACGTACGACATTCAAATAGATAATGCAAGAGTACCAACGAGTGCGATATATCTATAATCTATTAAATATTTAAATACAAATTCAATACTAGTTTACTATACTGAATATAAATTAATCAATGTTGCCGTGGATTATATAAACATTGCTGAAACTGCATCAGATTTATCGAACCAAGCCACTTTTTCAAAATCGAAAATACAGAGAACCAGCAAGCACAATCATATAAAATTAAAAACATACTTAATAGATGTTTAGAACTAATATTTTACTCTACACACAATTTAATTGCTCTTGTCATTTATTAAATAATAATTTTTTTAAACGCCGTTGTTATGAAACCTCATCGAAATTCGAACAGGAAATGGGAGAGTACCAACGAGCTCCAATATCTAGTTCTTTATAATTATTTATTGCACATTATATACTAGTTTATTACATGAAAGAAAAATTGATAAATGTTGACGTGAATTATAAAAACATTATTGATACTGCATGGCAGTTACCGAACCAAGCCAGATATTCAAATTCGAAAATGCAGAGAACCAACGAGCACAATCACATAAAACTAAGAACAAAGTTAATAGATATTTAGACCTACTTATTATCTCTATACACGATTTAATTGCTCTTGTCATTTATTAAATAAATTTTTTTAAAAACTTCTTTGTTATGAAACCTCGAAGACATTCGAACAGGAAATGCGAGAGTACCAACGAGCACTAACATCTAAATTCTATTTATTAATTGAATACACGTTCAATACTAGTATATTACACTCAAGATAAATTGATAAATGATGCCGTGAATTATATAAACATTTTGAAACTGCATGCGGGTTATCAAACAAAACCAGATATTCAAATTTGAAAATACAAGGAACCAACGAGCACAATCACATAAAATTAAGAACATATTTAAGAAATATATAGAACTAATTGTTTACTGTATACACGATTTAATTGCTCTTCTCATTTTTTCAAAAATAAATTTTTAAAACTTTGTTGTTATGAAAGCTCATCGTGATTCGAAGAGGAAATGCGAGAGTACCAACGAGCACTTATATCTAAAATCTATTTAATAATTGAATGCGCCTTCAATACTAGCATATTAGAGTAAAGATAAATTGATAAATGTTGCCGTGAAATATATAAACATCTTGAAACTGCATGGGGGTTATCGAATAAAGCCAGATATTCAAATTCGAAAATACAGAGAACCAACGAGCACAATCACATAAAATTAAGAACATAGTTAATAGACATCCAGAACTCATTGTTTACTCTATACAAGATTTAATTGCTCTTATCATTTTTTAAAAAATAAATTTTTAAAACTTTGTTGTTATGAAACCTCATCGTGATTCGAAGAGGAAATGCGAGAGTACCAACAAGCACTTATACCTAAAATCGATTTAATAATTGAATGCGCTTTCAATTCTAGCATATTAGAGTAAAGATAAATTGATAATTGTTGCCGTAAAATTATATAAAGATTTTTAAACTGCATGGGAGTTATCTAACCAAGCCGGATATTGAAATTCGAAAATGTAGAGAACCAACGAGCACAATCACATGAAATTAAGAACAAAGTTAATAGATATTTAGACCTAATTATTTACTCTATACACGATTTAATTGCTCTTGTCGTTTATTCAATATTATTTTTTTTATACTTCGTTGTTATAAAATCTTGTTGAGTTTCCAACTGGAATTGCGATAGCACCAACGAGCGCTAATATCCTAAATTTATGTAATAATTGTATTCACATTTAAAAGTACATTATTGCACCAAATATAAATTCAGAAATATTGCCGTGAATTATATAAACATTATTGATACTGCATGGCAGTTACCGAACCAAGCCAGATATTCAAATTCGAGAATGCAGAGAATCAACGAGCACAATCACATAAAAATAAGAACAAAGTTAATAGATATTTAGACCTAATTATTATCTCTAGACACGATTTAATTGTTCTTGTCATTTATTAAATAAAAATTTTTAAATACTTCTTTGTTATGAAAACTCGAAGACATTCGAACAGGAAATGCGAGAGTACCAACGAGCACTAACACCTAAATTCTATTTATTAATTGAATGCACCTTCAATACTAGTATATTACACTCAAGATAAATTGATAAATATTGCCGTGAATTATATAAACATTTTGCAACTGCATGCGGGTCATCAAACAAAGCCAGATATTTAAATTCGAAAATACAAGGAACCAACGAGCACAATCACATAAAATTAAGAACATAGTTAATAGACATCCAGAACTAATTGTTTATTTTGTACACGATTTAATTGCTCTTGTCATTTTTTAAATAATAATTTTTAAACTTTCTTGTTATGAAACTTCATTGTGATTCAAAGAGGAAATGCGAGAGTACCAACGAGCACTTATATCTAAAATCTATTTAATAATTGAATGCGCCTTCAATACTAGCATATTAGAGTAAAGATAAATTGATAATTGTTGCCGTATATTATTTAAAGATTTTTAAACTGCATGGGAGTTATCTAACCAAGCCGGATATTGAAATGCGAAAATGTAGAGAACCAACGAGCACAATCACATAAAATTAGGAACAAAGTTAATAGATATTTAGACCTAATTATTTACTCTATACACGATTTAATTGCTCTTGTAATTAATTAAATAATTTTTTTTTAAACTTCTTTGTTATGAAACCTCGAAGACATTCGAACACGAAGTGCGAGAGTACCAACAAGCACTAATATCTAAAATCTATTTAATAATTGAATGCACGTTCAATGCTAGTATTTTACACTAAAGTTAAATTGATAAATGTTGCCGTGAAATATATAAACATTTGCAAACTGCATGGGGTTATCGAATAAAGCCAGATATTCAAATTCGAAAAGACAGAGAACCAACGAGCACAATCACATAAAATTAAGAACATAGTTAATAGACATCCAGAACTAATTGTTTGCTCTATACACGATTTAATTGCTCTTGTAATTTTTAAAAAATAAATTTTGAAAACTTTGTTGTTATGAAACCTCATCGTCATTCGAAGAGGAAATGCGAGAGTACAAACGAGCACTTATATCTAAAATCTATTTAATAATTGAATGCGCCTTCAATACTAGCATATTAGAGTAAAGATAAATTGATAATTGTTGCAGTAAATTATATAAAGATTTTTAAACTGCATGGGAGTTATCTAACCAAGCCGGATATTGAAATTCGAAAATGTAGAGAACCAACGAGCACAATCACATGAAATTAAGAACAAAGTTAATAGATATTTAGACCTAATTATTACCTCTATACACGATTTAATTGCTCTTGTCATTTATTAAATAAAAATTTTTAAAAACTTCTTTGTTATGAAACCTCGAAGACATTCGAACAGGAAATGGGAGAGTACCAACGAGCACTAACATGTAAATTCTATTTATTAATTGAATGCACGTTCAATACTAGTATATTACACTCAAGATAAATTGATAAATATTGCCGTGAATTATATAAACATTTTGAAACTGCATGCGGGTTATCAAACAAAGCCAGATATTCAAATTCGAAAATACAAGGAACCAACGAACACAATCACATAAAATTAAGAACATAGTTAATAGACATCCAGAACTAATTGTTTACTCTATACAAGGTTTAATTGCTCTTGTTATTTTTTTAAAAATAAATTTTTAAAACTTTGCTGTTATGAAACCTCATCGTGATTCGAAGAGGAAATGCGAGAGTACCAACGAGCACTTATATCTAAAATCTATTTAATAATTGAATGCGCCTTCAATACTAGCATATTAGAGTAAAGATAAATTGATAATTGTTGCAGTAAATTATATAAAGATTTTTAAACTGCATGGGAGTTATCTAACCAAGCCGGATATTGAAATTCGAAAATGTAGAGAACCAACGAGCACAATCACATGAAATTAAGAACAAAGTTAATAGATATTTAGACCTAATTATTACCTCTATACACGATTTAATTGCTCTTGTCATTTATTAAATAAAAATTTTTAAAAACTTCTTTGTTATGAAACCTCGAAGACATTCGAACACGAAGTGCGAGAGTACCAACGAGCACTAACATCTAAATTCTATTTATTAATTGAATGCACCTTCAATACTAGTATATTACACTCAAGATAAATTGATAAATATTGCCGTGAATTATATAAACATTTTGAAACTGCATGCGGGTTATCAAACAAAGCCAGATATTCAAATTCGAAAATACAAGGAACCAACGAGCACAATTACATAAAATTAAGAACATAGTTAATAGACATCCAGAACTAATTGTTTACTCTATACAAGATTTAATTGCTATTGTTATTTTTTAAAAAATAAATTTTTAAAACTTTGCTGTTATGAAACCTCATCGTGATTCGAAGAGGAAATGCGAGAGTACCAACGAGCACTTATATCTAAAATCTATTTAATAATTGAATGCGCCTTCAATACTAGCATATTAGAGGAAAGATAAATTGATAATTGTTGCCGTAAATTATATAAAGATTTTTAAACTGCATGGGAGTTATCTAACCAAGCCGGATATTGAAATGCGAAAATGTAGAGAACCAACGAGCACAATCACATGAAATTAAGAACAAAGTTAATAGATATTTAAACCTAATTATTTACTCTATACACGATTTAATTGCTCTTGTCGTTTATTAAATATAAATTTTTTCAAACTTCGTTGTTATAAAATCTTGTTGACTTTCCAACTGGAATTGCGATAGCACCAACGAGCGCTAATATCTTAAATTTATGTAATAATTGAATCAACATTTAATAGTACATTATTACACCAAATATAAATTGATAAATATTGCCGTGAATTATATAAACATTATTGATACTGCATGGCAGTTACCGAACCAAGCCAGATATTCAAATTCGAAAATGCAGAGAACCAACGAGCACAATCACTTAAAATTAAGAACAAAGTTATTAGATATTTAGACCTAATTATTCACTCGATACACGATTTAATTGTTCTTGTCACGTATTAAACAATAAATATTTTAAACTTCATTGTTCTGAAACTTCATCGACGTTCGAGCAATAAGTGCGAGAGTTTCAACGAGAACGAATATGTAAAATCTATTTAATAATTGAATGCACGTTCATACTAGTTTATTATGCTAAAGGTAAATAGTTGAATGTTGCTGGAAATTATATAGACATTATTGAAACTGCATGGGAGTTATTGAACCAAGCCAGATATTCAAATTAAAAAATACAGAGAACCAACGAGCACAATCACATAAAATTAGGAGCATAGTTACTAGATATATGGCACTAATTTCTTACTCTATACACGATTTAATTGCTCTTGTCCTTTATTAAAAGTAAATTTTTAAAACTTTGTTGTCATGAAACCTCACCGACTTTCGAACAGGATATGCGGGGGAACCAACGAGCACTATTATGTAAAATCTATTAAATTATTTAATGAACATTCAATATTAATTTTTTAATTATAAATGTATGTTAATAAATGTTGGCATGTAGTATATCAATATTATTGAAATTCCATCAGAGTTATCGAACAAAGCCAGATTATCAAATTCGAAAAAATAGAGTATTAACGAGCACAAGCACATATAACCATCAACATAGTTTATAGTTATTTAATACTAATTTTTTACTCTATACACAATTTAATTGCTATTGCCGTTAGGGAATAGTAATTTTTTTTAAATTCGTAGTTGTGCAATTACGTACGACTTTCGAATAGGAAATGCGAGAGTACCAACAAGAACAAATATTTAATATCTCTTAAATTATAAAATACACAGATGATACTAGTTTATTACGTTAAAGGTAAATTAATAAATTTTGCCGTTTATTATATAAACATTGTTGAATCCGTATCTGAGTTATCGAACCAAGCCAGATATTCAAATTCGAAAATTTAGAGAACCAACGAGCACAATATTGTATAACCAACAACATTGTGTTTAGTAATTTAATACTGATTTTTTATTTACCCACGATTTAATTGCTATTTGGGTTACGAAGGAAAGAATTTTTAAAAATTCGTAAATATGCAACCACGTACATCTTTCAATTGGGAAATTTTAAATTACCCTTTCAAAAGGGTGAAAGTGAAACAGAGTATTCGAACCATGCGAGATTTTAAAATTTGAAAATAGAGGGAATCAATAAGCACAAATATAGGAAACCAAGAATATAATTTAACAGACATTTGATACTAATTTACTACTCTAAAAAAATTTAAGTTT